>NJRL01000007.1:1150615-1188415 GCA_003063815.1 Aphaenogaster rudis | reverse complement strand
GCGTCATCGGTGTCACGTCTACGGGCTCCAAGATTGTTTGAGATAACTCCCGATCGGATTTTAACGAAGTAATTTGAACTTTTGTCGGCGCGCAATAGATAACATCTACGCCTATGCGTACTCGCGCAATCTGCACGGAAAAAAAAGAAGAAAGCAAGGAAATCGTGGGATCGAGTACCTCGACTGGTTCGCCGTCGTCTGAAAAACGTGTTCGCGAGAAAAACGTGTTCGCTGCACGTTGGGAAATTTATATTTTCATTGCTAAATTAACGAGAGTATCTTTTGAAGACTTATTAAAATTTATGTTTTTTTTCATGAATCTTTTATATCCATTTTAAAAAGCGTATTAACTCGTATTTTCTGTTTTAATTTCGTAGTTTCTAGCTTTTAATTTCTCTTTCTTGAAAATCCTAAATCTCTTACACTTTTCTCAAGTCGCTTTTCTAATTTCGCATACATACTTTATTCTTGCTTATTTCGCCTAAGTACCATAAATTTTTCATGTCAAAGTTTACGAAATTGCGTAATGACTTTTCGCAAAACCTTCGCAAAAAGAAAGTCGACTTCCGCGAAATCTGTCGCAAAAATTAAGATCAACAGTTTAGGGACAACCTATGTACACGCGATCTCAACCGCGAAAGGGTTAAGGGCGAGCTCGCACGTGGTCCTCGTCGCGCGCGCGCGCGCTACAAATTAATGAGGGCCGATTACGCGGCACGCCGCTTCCCACGCTCGGCGTGCGTTACACGATCGCGGTTTAAAACACCACGGCGATACCCGGCGTGCGTACGTTCCGCCCGTTGGGAAAAGAGCGGGCGTGCGGACAGGCAGGTGGAAAAAAAAAGAGGGAAAAAGAGAGAAATGAATTGTAGCACTGCGCTTTCTGGCCTTCCGGCGTACATATCGCGTGTATGTCCGAGCTGCCAAAAGAGCCGGCTCGTTCGCGCTATGAATGGTTTTTCTGGGGCACGTTCTGCCGCTGGTGGTGGTGGTAGTGCTGCTGCTGCTGCTGTTGTTGCCGTTACTGCTGCAAATGCGCTGCATAGAGAAGTCACGGTAGAGTGGTAACGTTGTTGTATGCGGTGAATTTAATTGCTTTCGACTGAGGCATAATATTATCGCCATGATACTTTACTTTTGCCCGTCGGACGATTCGTATCGCGTTTTTAATTAGCGTGTAACTGAAAACAGTCATCGAGGACGGCGGATACATAATATCGCGGTAAAGTAGTATGAAGGACCGTGCAGGACCGCCGTATCATCGGGAAGGAAAAAAGCCACTGAATTTAATCTTAGGATACTGTAAATGTTGTGCTTACATTGCAAATTCGTCATAGCTTCAAACGCTTATTACGTATTTTGATTACACTGTCCGACACGGATTTTAGACCACAAATCAGACAAGGTAATTCTTATAGATTTTTTATCGCTGAAAACGAATTCGCAAATGAAATTGTTCTATCACGTCACGTTTTTGAGAAAATTAGACTTAAAAGTGCCAAAAATGGCATTTTTGGTACCTTTGAGCTAAAATAGCTAAAAAACGTGACGTGATAGGGCAATTTCATTAGCGAATTCGTTTTCAGCGACAAAAAATCTATAAAAGTCAACCATTGTGTTGGCTGATTTATGCAAAAAGTTAGTTACAGTTATAGATAAAATAAGAGAAAGCTTAAATCTGAAAGGAGCATAAATAATCTTTTGAGGACAATCCGCTTATGCTTTAAATAATCACCTGGACATAACGGTTTCTGGAGTCGCCGATTATGAATCCGAGGTCAAAATTGTCAAATATAATTTGTTTAAACAATGATTGAAAAATTTGATTTGAATCAAAATTGTTAGTTTTGATTCAAATTTTTTCCATTGAATTCTATGGAAAAAATACATGTAAGTATAGAGCATTGTATTATTTTTCCGCCATCCCATTGTTGTAAAAAAATAAAAAAATTTTTTAAATGCAATATGGGCAGAAAGGAATGGTACAAATAAAAATGGTTTATAATGTTTAAGCTTGTTTCTTTTAATTTATCTATAACTATAACTTTTTGCATAAATCAGCCAATACAATACTTGACTTTTATAGATTTTTTGTCGCTGAAAACGAATCCGTCAATCAAATTGCCGTATCACGTCATATTTTTGAGCTATTTTAGCATTTTTTAAGTACCCAAAAATGCCATTTTTAGCACTTTTAAATCCAATTTTCTCAAAAACGTGACGTGATAGAGCAATTTCATTTGCGGATTCGTTTTCAGCGACGAAAAATGTATAAGAATCACCTTGTCTGGTTCATGATCTAAAAAAAAAATTTTAATTTGTCGGACAATATTATAGGTACATTCGTCGTAGACATTGTACTTTAAATCGTGGCACGTAAGATCGTGCACACATTTGCGTTATATTTAATAACGTGATGAATAATATAATTAATAAATCTCTTCTCGATTCGTTATTATCGAGAACTGTTCGCGAATGGATTCAATTTAGTACGAGCCATCGCAATGGCCGCGCTGCGGAGAATTGGTTTCTGTTTTAATAAATATCGCGTCACTAATTCCCCGCTGTCTCTAGGCTCTGTTTCTATAGCGCTCCAAAAAGAATCGCTCGATACATATCAAGCGTCCGCGTACGAGAGCTCTGCGATAAAAAAAAGGGGGGAAGGGGAACGGAAAATCGCGTATCGGCGAGCCGGGCCGACGACGACAATCGCGAAATCAATTCGCATTATTCGTTTAAAAGTATGTACCGCCTGGTGACGTCAGCGACGACGGGAGAAAGATGGGGGGAGAGAAAGAGAGAGAGAGAGAGAGAGAACGAAAGAGTAGGCGTGTGTAAAGGGGTGTCGAGCGGAGGCAAGTGGCCCCGTCTGCCTCGTCGATGCTCTCAAACAATCCCTTTCCACCACCGTCGCGCTCGCTCGTGCCACCACTAGCACACACGACCACCTCTTCCGTCGGGGGTGCTTTCCACCACCGACCGCCGCCTCCTCTTCCTCCGTCGAGACACCCTCTGTTCCTCCGTTTCGAGCGCGCACCACCCCTTTATCATTCCCCCGACAGCCCCGCCGTTTGCACGTCCCTCGTCGTCGTATCGCCGACAGCCCCGTGCGCAAACCCCTTTCTCTATCCCTGCTTCTTACGATTGCGAACGCGCGGACTGCGAGCCTCCCCGTTATTTTAGATTGCTCGCAGCGGACAGGAGTTAAAAAATTTCCGAGTTGCTGAAAAATAGAGCTGTCTATAAGCCGAAACGTGTGTAAGGGAGCATAAAAGGCGCAGAAGTTTAATAAGATTTCCTCCCTCTATAGCTAACGCTTTAATAGTAAAGTTTTCTTTAAAGCGCGACAAAATCCACGTCAGCCATTCTGCATAATTTATCGAACTAAGACCCTCTCGTAGTCGTATAAAATGTTAACTTTGCTTCGCAGATCGTTGCAATTTACTCTATTCAATAATTGGAAACGGTACGTCAGAATATATCTCTATTGTTCGAGTTCAAATTGACCTCATGCAAGATTCGCCTCGGCCGACCTTCGATCACGCTGCGCCTTACACACGTATCCGCCGGCTCATTAAATTTTACAGACGCGCCGTCGCCGTCGAGCGAGCGTCTTTGAATTTTCGAGCGAGTCGATAAGGGCAACGGAGAAACGGCTTCTTACTTTCGATAGCGCGAATTATCGTCGACTCATTCACGTGCCCGTGCATTATTAACCGAATGCGCCGCGGGCGTTAAATCGCGATGCCCGAAACGTCGCGTCGCGCGCGTTACACATCCGACACACATCGAGCGAGCGGACATGTATATTCGCGATAAAGCGCGCGCGCCCGGCTTGCGGCTACTTTATCAACAGTTTTACGATATTAGGTTGCGGCAAAAGGCTCGTCGCTTTTTCATTTAACGTCGTTTTAAATTTGCGATATTAATTTGCGTCATTGATCGCTGCAACGGCGGAGGGGCGCACGTGTAAATACAAATTCGCGGACATCATCCCTTTTGTAACTTCAGGCGAACGTTTTAATTGCACGTAATGCACAAAACGAATGTCAACGTGTATTACCCTGAGCTACGTTTTAAAAGTAGGAAACACGAAAAAAAAAGCATATTAATACAATATTGCGGAAAGAGATTAATATGGCGTTTCAATCAACGGAAGGTACAGGGACGTTCGACTTCAAGAGGAATTAATACACCTGCAGGGAGCCATTATAAATCAGATCATTAAATACAAACGGTATTGACTACCGGGTTTTTGATACTAAAAAAAAAATAATGCGAATAAAATTATCTCGAATAATCTTATACATGGTGCATTGCGCGTCATATTAATATTTTCGAATAATCAACAAATTGTTTGTGTCGTTTTGGAATAATATAACAAGCCTTCCTTGGTGGTAGGGGGATGAGCTTCGGAAATGCGATAGGACAATCACATCTCTCGGCTGCATTCCGCGGCGCGACCGTTGGAGGGAGAATTATTGCCTCGCAAAAGCTGACGTAGACGTTGCGCTTTTACATAAATCTTACGGGCTTTCTATCGTCGCGGATGGCGAGCCGGCATTGGTTAAATGGTAGAAGTTTCGTTTTTCGCGAGCCAATTCGCGACGGTCGCGAACGGGAAGGGGGGCCCGTGGAATAGGGATGGATCGGCGGGGCGGGCGAGACACGGCAAACAATAAAAGTAAAGTAAAAGCAATAAGAATTAAAATGTAATATTGCCGATACGCGATAAGAGAATGACTGTACGTAGCAACCAATCAGACGGGGCAAATGCGGGCGAACATAAAATGTATCTGGGCTCCTAATATGCGGCGTGTATATATCGGCGTTATACGCTACGTTAAATAAAATATCGGAGCGCTGAAACGTGGCGAGCTAACACAGCTGTATTACTCGATTACAATTAAGTGAAGACGGCCTCTCCGTAAACCGTTTACTGTGTAGATTAAATTTCTAGATTTGTTGATTATTCGTTGTACTAAGTTTATATCTCTGACATTTATCACGTGATTTTTAGTGTATGATATTTACAACAGTAAAAAAAAAACGCAAAAAATTTCTCTAAATAATAAACCGCAATAAACAAATGGTAATATAAATGTTACATAAAAATGTTATGCAGTAAATTACGAATGTAAAACTTTAAATTTTTTTTCCTTATGTGCATTTTATTGCGTCTCGGTCCAGTAAGAATTCGTATTTTAAATCTCGGATCCACGTAATATTAGCTATAAAAATGTTTGCCGAGCGAAGGGAATCCCTCTCTTGCAAAATATCGGCGGTAAAAAATTTGCGCATAAAAAGTTTGTAAGAAAAATTTAGATTTTTTTGAGAGATATATATTTGCAAGCGGTTGAGAAACTTCATTACTATTCTTTTTTTTCATCCGGAAGGCAAATTTCATCCTTGTAGTTTAGTCGAAAAAGTAGTTCTGCATTAAAATATTGCAAAGAATAAATTACTCGAAGAGGATACAGCGACTTCGCCCGATGTCGGTGTCGCTTGAGAACGAAAAACCTGCGGGTCTCTCGCGGCCGGTTCGCCCCGTAAAAATATGTCCGCCGTTGGCGACACCGCCGCCCCCGTTTTGACCGCTCGCGACACCCCCGCGGGATGAATTTACATTTACGAAGTTACGGGCCGACATACAACCGAACGAACGACAACGCATCCCGACGAATCCTCGTTCGATGCGCTGACGTCACATGACCGGCGAAATTGATTTTTCGACAGCGAAAGGGGGACACGCGGGGGGGCTCTCGCGATCGTCAAAAAGTGCAGATCCTGAATATTTTAATGGACAGCTCTCGGGACGTGCAGTCGATACCAGGGAATATCTATAACGGCCCCGGTATCATGTGCCTTAATTAAAACGCTTACGCGTTATATTTTGCAGATGAAGCTCGACACGGATCGGAAGCGGATGCACTGTATACGCAATGGCGTAACTGAGGGGCCCGCGGAACGGTGGGGCTTGAATCATGAGGGATCAGGTATAAAAGGAGGTTCCTCGAGAGACTGAAAAGAGAAAAAGGAAAACAGAAATGTAGAATGCAATAAAGGAATAAATTAACAATTTATTCTGAGAGAGAATAATAATTTATTCTGCTGTAGCATTAAAAATTGCGCTCTGTGGATATTAATATAATTTCAAAGAAGGAAGAAAAAGAGAGGACGGGGAAAAGAGAAGCGAACATAAAAAAGAAGTGACAGAAGGGAAAAGGAAGGAAACAAGATATAGAGAATAAAGAAGAACGTACAAAGAATTCGCTGAATTCGTCATCTGCCATAATTATGGCATTGAGTCATATCATCCACGATCTTATGTCACGTTTTCACGACTTCCTTTAGAGTCTTGTCATATATTATTATCATTAATTGCTACATTACTATAAAGTGCTCATAAAGTCTAAAAACGAAATTAACATCGACATTGTGTCCGGGGTAGCGAAGCTCCGAGATAATCCTAGATAAAGGAGACGAAGCCCTCAAATTTTCCGCAAAGGTTTCCTGGAACGTTATTCACGTCACTGCGTACACGTGGTACGTACATCGTACGGTACACGCTTTGTGTGAAGCGCGGAGTCCCGATATCCGGGCGGCACTTGCACGCCCTAAATTGAATCGCGCGGTGATCCGTTCGAAAGAGCGTTTCGCCGAGAGCGGTCCGAGGGATCGACAGGTGCTCTTTCGCCGATCCCGGCGGACTGGCGTGCAACGCGCGGCACGCGTCCCGCGAGAATTAATCCCAATCGGAGCCACGCGCCAGATGTAACGCAGCACGATGCGATAGCGCGGCACGAGAGGCGGTTGACAACTATTTCCCCGTAATGCCTGTCGCGCCGTAATTTTCTGAGCTACGGTCTCGATCCTTTAAAAAAAGGCGCAGGTATAGCCGTACGTGGTATTCGGTAATAAAATGGCAAGGAGAGACGAGATCTCTCTCCCCGTGAGAAGAAAAATAAAAAAACCAGCAAAAGAACTCGGAATAATCTTTTGAATTGCTTGCATAGTTCTTGAAAAAGAAAAAACCACACGTTATGAATATAAAAGTAGTATGCATCTATTATGTATTATCTTTAATATTTTCTACTTGTTTTTTCATGAGGGATCACCTTGGTTCTACCGTAATTTACGGGACATTCCATTATCCACGCGCATTTTTTAGCTACCTTCGGAGCTTGCGCTTATAAATTACGCGAAATGGTCAAGCATATCGAAACAATTCGCGAAGATTCGTGAGAAGAGTGATTAATTCATTATCTGAAAGAATTTTTAGTCGTGTAAAATTAAATTCGCATGAAGAAGTAGCGCGTAAATCGGGCGAATTAATTTTTTTATATTAAGAAACTAATTGCGGACGGTCACGATCGTCGTGACCTACTTTTAAAAATTGTAAAACGGAATGTGAGACGCAAAAATGTTATAGGTATCTTGTGTTATTCTGGTTCACCTTCATTGTATATTAACAGGATAAAACGTTGTTTTTTCTAAAAAATTATATTTCGTCTCTTAAGAATCATAGGAAAATATCCGATACATAATTGCTTTTGATGGGATTTGATCGAACTTGGAAATATATATATAGAAAGAATTTAAGGCGAGACACTTTAATATAATTTTCAAAACTCCGCGTTTGGTTCAATTAAACTCGATTTTCCTCTCTCTTTCGAAGGGCTCAAATATTAACGCCGCGTTATTTCAAGCCCTTTCGAAGTTCACGATCCCTCAAGTTCTCCACTAGAATTACGTGCGACGTTGCACACAATTTTATGACTGACCGAGAAATTCGTTTCCGCTATAAGACGTAATCAAAAAGTTAACCATATCGCTTAACGAGCTTCCGTGTAGGAAGTCAATATGTTCCAACAAAATTGCGTATTTTATGCCGTTGATTACGGATAATTTCGTCTTTCGGTGCGTTTGAACGTTTCAAACGCGCCGTTGTTGGAATAGATACCGAGCCAGTCGTTTCTACAAATCGAGTGAATTTCCAGGCCGGCCAGATATAGCAAATCGCGGGAAAAAAGCTTTGCGCCGATCGATAATCTGGCGGTAACACTGCTCAGCTTAGCTCGCTACGTACGACGCAGAAAAGACTTTTCCTTTTCTCGTTTTACACTGCTGAATCGTTACCCTCTTTCCCCGAAGTGGTACGAAGTATCAATCTCTTTTTTTTTTCTTCGTTCGGCACAGCACAAAGACTTCCGATGAACAGAACTGAACTTTCACGGAGAGTTCCACGAGGAGTAATACGGAGTGTCTCGGACAGACCAGTTAGAAATCCCCGACTCAACTTCAAAGAATTTTTTCGAGACTTTTGTCTTTTTCTACAGAAAGAATTTCAAGGAAAAACTCGTCGCAATTGTTAATTATTCACATTATTTACCGTGGCAATTAAAAATCCGCAAAGTCCATTTGAATTTAAATAGACGATAAGATTTCGTCATTTTAATACTTATATCGAAGGTTCAATTTAACAAGTCCTCTATTTTTTATTACTTATAAGTCGCTAGTAGGACTCTGAAATTTCACGTAGTGAAATTTATTTTAATATCGATTTCAAATTAATTCAAGAAATCGAGCATTGTAATTAAGTTTGGTACCTCCAGGACATCCTATATTAATAATCTGGAATATTTCAACAAGCGCGGAAACGACCGAATTAAGCGTTAGTTAATTATACCGAAGTCGAGGTCGTTTATTAATAATTGGAGTACTCGCACGATCTCTCGCAATGTATAATCGCGGAATTTACGATGGAATCTTTGCTGCGAGAAACGGTGAATCTTCCGCTCATGTGAAACGCATATGTGTGCAATTAGTGGCAATTAGAAAACACGAATCGACTTTGTTTGGGGACGCGAAGATTCGAGAGATTTCTCTATTCTCGCAGGCCCGGTCGTGCGACAATACACTTAGGTCGCACTGTATAATAAGTACTGTAATTGAAGTAATAATCTAGACCTTCGTTCCCATGATGGTTTGCAAAGACGTTTCAAATGACATAAAAAATACCGTAATAGCATGTGCTTAATTTTTTAACAATGATAGGTAATATGTAGCGTGCCCTGTTTAAAGCGAAATACCTCTTAATTGCCTTTAGTGTGCTTATCTTTCTATTGAGCAATGTAAGAATGTGAACAATATGTGAATATAATATTTTAACATTAAAAATAAGACTGCTTCTCGAGATAAAATTTATTTCTAAAAATATGTTCAATAATATATAATATAATATATTCCTGGAGTAAAATAACATTAGACCAATTATCCTTTTCCTAATTAAGATTAGAGAAAATTTTAAGAAATTTTTGTTTCACACATTCTATAATTATATAAATATAAAAATCTTATAAAATTTATATTCTCAAAAAATTCAATATAAAGCTATATTAATTACACTGATAATACAAATTATCACGATAAATAACTAATTGCTCGCGTGACTGCGAGACATGTCGATTAATGTGAAACAAAGTTGCACAGATAAATTTCTAATTCTCAAAATGTTATTTTCCTTGTGCCTAAATTAACAGTTTTGCTTTCGAAATTACCTACGTTTCTAATATACAATCTCGTGCGGATCCGTTTTGCTAGCCTTATGAGCGTTTAATCTTCCGTGCCATCCATGGCGGGTAGATCGATCGCGCGACCGCTATTTGCGTTTTTAATTAACGACATTCCATCGTCGTACGGAGAAATAATTTACGCCGCTTATATACCCGCTTACGCCTTTTCACGTATATGGGCATAGACACGGCTATATTACAGCGTTAATCGTAGTTATTTTTACTCACCGCAAAGAGCCAAGATCGTAAAAATAACGCGAACGATCCTGCGAGAATATCGATGAATCACAACCCCAGAAGGTTACAACCGAGGGCAGGAAAAACAAATCTATACGGAGCGTTCGACAATCGCTGGCTATAATCTAGACAGTACTGACTTCTTCATCACGAATTACAATCGATTTGCAAGAGTAACCTCTTTTCTGAGAATCGCTCGATTTTTCGTAGTTTACGGTCAAAGTTTCAACCGTATACTCACGAGCACAATGTTGTGTATCGATTAAAAGTGTACGTACGTACATTCGAAGGTAACTATGACCGAGCAGCGGCAAAACTTTGTGTGCGATTGCAAGTACAATAATTTCAAAACCGTTCTCGGAAAGAGAGTTACTCAGAGAGTTACGTTTGCAAAATCGCAAACGTAACCTGCCGATTTGCGACAAGGTAAGATTTATTTCCTGTTTGCCTCACTGATCATTAAACCCTATCCGATCCAACGAGCGGGACGTGAGCTAATCTAGCGTCGAGATTAAGGCCGCAATCGAGATTAAGGCCAGTATTCATAGTCCGTTCTTATATTTAAGAACGTCTTAAATACCGTCTTAAGATGTCATAAACCAATTACAGAGCTATTGTACTATAGCATCTTGAGACATTACTTAAGACGGTCTTGAAATAAGAACGGACTATGAATACCAACCTAAAAATGCCTTCGTTCGTGCACACGTATGCGAGTAAGGTGTATAACGATTTCAAACTTTCTGACATTACGCCAGTAACTTTCACGCAAAATAAATCGGCGAGCGTGCCCCTCGGGGATTTCTCTCCGATTCCATCCCGTGCCGCGATTTTTTGTCACACGCTCGCGCTCGCACGCTCATTCCGCTTTTCCGTAGGCGGACCGTGGCTGCAGCAGCCGGAATGGCTCAGCGTTAGTTTTGCCTCCGCCGGCATTAAATCATAGACGGCGGTTTCGCCCGCGGCGTATCCCCGGTGGTCGCGGAATTTTTAAGCTTTTTCTTTTTTTGCGACGCGCACGGAGAGAGAGAAAGCCGGTGACTTCGCGCCGCGGCTTACTGCGGTCTTGCGCGTTTTGAAATTCGATCCACTTGGCGCAATCTCGTCACCTCCGCGTCCGCTGACCACATTTTTTATCTATTACCATGTAATTCTGTGACGGAACAGTCTATTGCGTACAATTAAGAATGAACAATAACTAGAACGTCTGCCTTACGCGCACAAAAAATGCAAGTGACGAATGTCTTATTTCAAAATTCCCATTTAAGTATTCTCGCTTTTGAGTTCCAAAAAATCGATTTTTTTGCATTTTTTAATAATTTCAATCTTGTAGAATATAACAGATTAGAGGTAAGAGACTTAAAAAAATTTTTATTAACGTGTAAACTGTAAAATTTTAAACGTGTTTTTCTCGAAATAACATTTTTCAAAATTGTTGCCACGATAACTAGTGTAGTTTTAATCCGATTGAATCAAAATTTTTAGGAGATATTCACAGCATTTTTCTCTTTTCCGACCTATAATTAAATAAAAATTCCAACTTTTCAATTCTTTCAGTAAGGAAGAATCTCGAAAAAAAGCGAAAAAAGCGATTTTTTTCAAAACGACCATTTTTGCAAAAATAAATTTTTTAACTTGGTTGTAGATCGAACGAGAGCTACACTTATATAGATTAAAAAATTTTTTGAATTTTTTGTTTCCGATAATTTCTGCACCTAAAATCAAGGCAACAGTGAGCCGATATTTTTTTGACATGCCCATACAGATTTCCAAATAATTGCCAAAAAAATCTTTTATAATGTTTAAAAAATTTGTAAACAACATTTAAATATCAAAGAGCAAATGTACCAAGTTTATAGTTTTTATATTTTTTCCAAAAAAATTCCTGAAAAAGTATAAAAATGGTACTGAAAGCGAGAATACCCCAAGGGGTTACATACCTTTGTCGCGCGCAAAAAATGAGCTATTTTCTAGAATTTTTTTCTCAGTAAATAACATGGTAATCAATGCAGGTCTTTTTTATTTTATTCGT
Organism: Aphaenogaster rudis; assembly: GCA_003063815.1. Lineage (NCBI taxonomy): Eukaryota > Metazoa > Arthropoda > Insecta > Hymenoptera > Formicidae > Aphaenogaster > Aphaenogaster rudis. The sequence continues at coordinate 1,176,571 of NJRL01000007.1, read as the reverse complement.
TATATATTCGAGTGTATGTATATAAAAAATTATATTAAGTTTTGTAAAAAAATGTAATTTTTATGGAAAGTTGCGTGCACCAGTGCATGGTTCCCAGCGTCTGCACGATAACTCAGCGAGTTTTTAATATTTTTGGATGAAATTTTAATGAAAATATTCTTCATAACATGCTCTATAAACTGTCGGGGGCTTTTTCCGATTTTCCATCTTGCTCTTTTTATAACAAAAAAGTGGACAAAATTTGAGACAAAATTGTAACTTTTTTTTTCGAGTTACCTAATTTCGTGAATTTTTATAAATTAAAAAATTCCCTCCGACAATTCGTAGAAAATTTTATGAAGAATATTTTCGTTAAAATTTCTTCTAAATATATTAAAAACTCGCTGAATTATCGTGCAGACCCTAGAACCATGCACTAGTGCACGCAATTTCCCATAAAAATTACAATTTTTAATAAAACTTAATAATTTTTTATATATATACCACTTGAATATATAACAAATAAAATTAAAAAAACGCCTTGATCATTACGTTATTTATTGAGAAAAAATTCTCGAAAATAGCTCATTTTTTGCGCGACAAAGGTATGTAACCCCTTGATTCATCACGTCTCCTTTGAAATATTAATTATTTAATATCTCGATAAAGATTTCTCTTTGCATAATTCGATTTTCAGGAAATCGGGGATTCCAATCTCGCGATAATAACTATTATCAGCCACATATCCTTGCAATTGTCAATCGCTAATTACGCGATCGACTTCGAATGCGCGGTCGCGCCGCGTCGGTCCGTTATGCGTGAGAAAATCACCGCGCGACGACGCAACGGTGCGTTCCCAGCGACTCGACTTCCCGCGTTTCCTCGGAATTAGACGTGGAAAGGCGCGAATCGAGACCCGATCAGGCATTCAACAATACGCACGGCGTGCACTTTACCGCTCGACACTCGGTGCTAGAAAGTACATTAACGGCCAATTATCGCGAGCGGCAACAATGGCAAGAGACTCGCGTTAAAGCGCTAATGATAAATCCGTGTAAAATATTCCATTCACGACACATCCGTAAGCTTCTCTCTCTCTTTTTTTTTTCGCCCGCCGCGAGAAACGCACCGCGTCGACACGTTCGCCGGGTTTAACGACAGCGATTAAGTTCGTTTAACAAAAATTCATTTAAATCCCAATACAATTAATTTTTCTAAATTAATAGATATTATCTCATTCTAGAGTATATTAGGATTCTCTTATGTGGCTATACGCTTATTCCAACGATGTCTCTATTATCAGAAGTATTCTTAGAACTCTTCAACTCTGAAATACCAATCAGGTCGAAACTATTTTCAATTCAACGGACGTTTGTTGTCAGCACTTTTTAACAAGAAATTTGATATTGATTCTCTATTCTGTTAAAATACTTCACTAAATCACTTGACGCTTTTAACACGATGACGAGACAGCTTATTAAACAAACAACCGAATGTATTGTTTATTCGAAACGAGACGTAGAATGTAGCGGAAGAATAAGAGATTAATGGTCTGTTTTGTCACGCTTCCGGTTTCAGCGCACCGTTTATAGGAAAAAAGTGTGGGTGTCTACGGACTTAATTGTAGAATCGCGTATTGTCGCGCGAGTTATTTTCGAACGAGTTCGTCGCACACGCGCGCCCTCGCCAATTCCTCTCGGCACCGCGTGTGTCCCAATTATCGATCGGCGCGATCGATTTTATCTCGGCTACTATTCCAGTCACGCGCCGAGATCAGACACACCCTGACCTGCCCGACGTGGCGGGAACGTTTCCAGCTTCCGAACAATAATCGCCGCGCCAAAACTCGACAGGATGACGGAGACAACGTTGTAATATACGATCAGACACATCGTTCTCGGTCGTTGACGATAATTTAGTAGCCTCGCCTGTGCGTAGACTCCGAAAATATTTCGTTGTACCGGTTCCGCGGTAGGAATGTCGATGACCTTGCGGCTTTATAAATGACGAAATTCCGTACTGGCGGATATCCCTGAACACACATATATATATTTATATATGTATGTATATATATATATATATATATATATATATATATATATATATATATATATATATATATATATATATATATATATATATATATATATATATATATATATATATATATATATATATATATATTATGTACATAGATACATACATACGAGCACCAAAATTCCGTCAGTACGAAATATATGATCGATGAATATTTATGTAACGGAGAAGAACGCGGAATTTTTTCGGAATTTCTCCCTTGTAATTAATAGTACATTTGGTTGTAGCCTTCGGCTGGTATATAATTTAAAACACGGGGGGAACTTTCCCCGTACGTAAACAGCAGTCGTTCCTAGTTCTATTATTTTGTTTTCTCTTCGGCTTTTTTATGTGCTCGCACGACTTTTATCCGGGGAACGGGAAAACAAATCCGTCACGACGATCGTTAATCCACGGCTCACGGTAAACGCGTTCAAAGCGATATAAATATTATGCGAACGTTTTCGCGCACCCAGTTGCGAATATTCCCGCGGCAAAACACACGACCGAACGGCGGCCGTTCAACCGCTCTAAAACGAAGCCGAGCATGGCGGCTCTAAGGAACTTTAGAGCCACTGCTGAGGCACGTCGCTGCTCTCGATCATCATCGGTATTGATCCCACTCTCCTCGTCGCTCTCTCTCTTCCTGTCTCTCTCTCTCTCCGTCCCTGTCCCCCGTCTCCCACCCCGGTGGCTTCGCCATTCATTATTCACGATGGACGGCATCAAAACAGCGTTATATCGCGATATATTGCGCGGCCCGATCCGACTGAGAGTGCTGAGAGTGCAATGTTCTTACAGAGGAATGCCCTGTGCAGTTTTCAGCAACCGGAATACAAACCCCTCGATTTTTCACGAGGGAAACACACTCGGCCGATAAATATTCATTATCGCCTGTAAATTCCGGAATATTATATCCCGAATATATAACATATCGAGCTAGCTATATGCCGCGCGTGTTTTTCATCTGAGGAATATTCGATCGGCACGGTGGATTTTTTCCCCAAATGTCGCCGCAAAGGGTTCTTTAGATGCAGGCAAAGGGTTCTTTAGATGCAGGCGACTGAAAGCGAAGGATCTTTCGCGAATCAAGCTTCGTATAGTTTTGCGGCCAAGTATTCTTTCGCGAAATTTTAATTCTAACGAGATAAGACATTTGATAGGGAAATATCGGAATTTTCCCTGAAAAACCAACCTCGCTACGAGTCCGCCGAGTCGAGTTAAGGTCGCCGTTTCTGGGACAGCTTGCATTTAACATAATCATAAAATATACGGTACATATATCGCGCGCGTCCCGCGATCTCGGTCACCGACCACTCGCTCCATCGCGAATAATGTCAATGTCGGAATATTGACAATAAAATATCGATCGCCTGCGAGCCGCGGACGTACCGGGGGTTATCGTTATCGGCGTGCCAACCGGCGAGACTTCTATCCGATGTATGCGCGCGAGTCGAGTCGAGTCGAGTCGAGTCGAGGTCGTTCGCACCGCAGCGACGACGAGCCACCAAGCCGGCATAATATGCCGGCGCAGCCGCGACGCGCGGCGCGGAGCGGAGTGGAGCGGAGCGGCGTGCCTCTCGCAGCCGCGTGACTGCGTCAGAATCGTACGGTTGCTCCTCCCCTCCCTTCGTGCACGGCCCTGATCTCGGACAAGCAACGCGTAACGAGGTACCAACTGCACCGTAAAACCGAGTTTACTAAACTAGCGGCCACGCCGTGCCCGCCCGCCGATCGAGTCGGATATCAACGTGGATAATGCCTCGTCTCCCGCGTGCTCGAAAAACCCAAGGCGACGACGAATGCCGCCTTGGCTCTGGTCTTGGAGGGATTTTCATCGATGCTCCCTGACCTTTATTGTCGTCGCATTGCAATATTATAATATTGTTTAACAATAAGTTGTTTATGCAGTTAATAATTGGTTACTTATATGCATATTTAATTTAGCGGTAGGCCTATAATCTATAAGTGAATAACAAAGCCGCAAATTTGAGATTAATTATCACAGCCGCGCAACTTGATCTTTGCTCTCATCGCAAAGTTCAGAAGTTATATGAAATACATATAGCTTGAATATAGAATAATATCTGGAATATATAGTATACGAATTTTGAAATCGGTCGATTACTTTCACATCGTGTAGGCGGTACCGCACTCTGCTAGATTGTTTGATTTCGTAAAACGACTGTTGCACTCGTAGGATGTGAATACCATGAAAGAGAGATTGCAGAGAGGAAGGGGGGATACGTGTGCGGAATAAATTGGCGGATTTGAATATGTACGCGATACCGTAGCGATATCATACATTTTTGAAAATCTACCATTTCTGCGTAAAAAAATTACATATTTTTGTAGTTGAAAAATTTATCGTCTATCATACGTTCGCTGTTAAAGCGATAAGCATTGTGCAAGAGTTTGCCCAATATTAACGCCAAGTTTTGCAACACCGAATAGTTTTATGAAATCCTAAGCTTTTGAAAAATTCCGAGTTTTACACAATTTTGAGGCCTTTCGATAGGTGTGGCTCATCATACGCGAGTCAATCATTTTTTTTTACGTTCAATTTTCAAACTACAAGATTGATACGCTGGAATGTTATTTATATCCACGTTTTCATCAATATTCATGACGTTTCAAAACAGGATTTACACCACTTTTTCCTTAAACTAAACGGTCATATAATGCCATATGATATTACACCGCGCCGTTACTCATTTTGCCGTAACAGCACAGCAATAATATCTCCAACAACAGCTCGATGCCATCACAGAGTGTAAACATTTAACGCGTAACGGATATAGCGTTTCGAAGCATAATCGTGTCCGATTACCGCCAATCGGTTTTTCAATTATATCCCGCAGGTGTAATTGAGTTACTGCAGCGGTATATGCGAAACCGTCCATTATCCGCTTGTTTGCCGATTATCGACGATCCTTAGGGTGCTTAGGCGCCTCTCTCGTCGCCGATCGATGATTCGCGTTCAGGTCTACTCAGGACCTATCTCTGGGGTGCTTGGGAACCTAGGTCAAATATTGCTCAATGGCCCCTATATTTCGATCAAGGTAAATTAACACTATAACGTTAAATTAAGATAAGAAGATATTTTTGGTCTCGCTTCGCATTTTTTTGCGCATTTCTATTGTCGTAAATAGCTCTTGATAAGCTCGTAATAAGCCTGATAAAAATGTGAACTCTAATTACTACTTTTGCAAGGCATAAGGTTTGTAAGTATTCCAACGATGCTACGCCGTATTAGTTAAAAAAATATATATATTCGTAGTTGATCGATGTTTCTTTTTGGAAAAACCTCGCGGTTTCGACGCGACGAATGGAATCGCAATGCAGTTCGCGTGACGAGAAAATCACGTATAAGATAGGTGATCGCGGATGACGTCAAGTAGCAGCTACTTTTCAAAGCGTTTTACAATTTGCAGCCACAATGCGTCAACGGGAATCGTGACGCAAGGTCCGTCGCGATAACGCAATTCGTGCAGAAAAAAAAGGTCGAAAGTTTTTCCTCGACGATTAAAAGTGGTTTAATCGATTTTCAGTGTCGACGAGAGAGAGAGAGAGGGAAAGAGAGGAGTCGTCGTGTCGCATTACGGCGCGACGCAAAAAGCGATGTTACGGAACGCAAAAGAAAGACAACGAAGAAAAAAAGAAGAAAGAACTATCGCGTTAGTCAGAGCTGTTGACGCTTGTCAGCGCTAATCGCGCAAAAATAAATTTTCAAGTGTCGTACCGAGAGGCTCTGAGAACATCACCGCGACAAAAGAAGTTCATTCCACATTGATGTGAAAAAAAAAGATTTCACGAATTTCCTGAAAATTTAGGTCTCCTAAAAGAGTTTAAGTCTTCTAAAACATGGTCTTATCAAAGAAAATTAGAAATTTGAGATTTTCTTTTGACAGTAAATTAAAACGACTGCGAGTGACACAATTGCTTTCTGAGCGATAATGCGACCTTCCTTTGTAAAAAATTAGATAAGAGAATTATTTTAAATATTCTCGGATGAATACAATCTTATACGAGCAAGAAAATACGAAAGAAACTTGTCAAGCCTTGGAAAAAGATCATCCTAATTCTTTTTTCCTGCCCATCTTTTTTCCTGACATGCAATATTATTGCGTCTGATTCGAAGTTATTCTCGGATCAATATTAGACAACACTCCAGAATATGACGAGTTTGTCGTCTACGGAAGAAGACAAACACACAGTAGGAAAACAGTGTAACAACGAGATATATTATTGCGACTTCAATTTGCGCGTCGCTCGCGAGACAAAAAGTAGGCAAGCCTGCCGTCATTTTTCCCGGAAGCAAAAATCCCCGTCACAAAAATAATCGTCGCGCTAACTCGACGGTCGCAGTTTTATTGCGTGGCGGATTTCGTGGAAAAGCCACTCCGTTATAATCTCGATTCGCGACACCGCGATGAGTCACCGCCGCGAAATTATACTCCGCAGTTTCGAAAAACTGTGCGCGACGGATTTTCGCGTTTCGACTTTCGTAACGCGCTGCTTCGCAACGCACGGATAAATTAGGCGATCTCTCGTCCGCGGACCGAGAGAGAGAGGATCAGTCACGCTGACGGGCCTGGTTAACTAACGCTGATTAGAGAAGAACCAGAGGCACACACGACGGGACGTAAGAATAAGATATGAGAGGCGAGGAATAAATACGCGGTGTCCCACTTGCGTGGCGTTAAAGTTTGACGACACAGACAAATTGGGATTTGACCTTTTCACGTGAAAATTTTGACGGATACCACAGTCGGGCTTTTTAAACCCGACATTAAATATCATCATAATTAAACACCGAGATACGCAGCGAAAAAATCTGATTGAATCTACAATAGTGTAAATTCCGCTTGAATTTAAAATTTTAAATAAAAACTGGTGCTACGTTATATATTTCATCCGGCCAATATTGACGCTGGTTGTCCATTTTATATTTATTCGCGCTAACCGATAATGTATCCGTTCGTAAAGTATCCTCGCTTCAGTTACCCTCACCGCTACCTTTTTTCTTTCGTATTTTATTGACGTTTCGGATCTTAAGAGTGCCGTGGGTCTCTCTTTGTATCTCTAGCCGCGGTATAAATAGGCCAGGAAAATTCAGTCGGCGACGATTAGCGCTCTCGGTAACGTCAGTAACGTCAGTAACGTATACGGTGCGATCGACCCTAAGGGCCTGTTGCATCGCCGTTACCCTCACAGTTAACCAATTTAAACGGCTGTCCTTTTCAAGATCGGGAACTCCGATATGGACGGGGGAGGAATATCGAGTCGAACGCCCGCGCTAATCGATACCGGGTGCTATTGCCTGTAAATAATACGTCTCCCGAGTCGTTCATCCCGCTCGAGAGCTCGAGTACTTGTCTCGATTGCATTTCCCGTGCTGTAGATCGACGTAACGAGCCGGCCGGCCGCTCCACAAACGGGGGTCTTTAAATTGTGAGAATAGGCAGACGCAGTAGCGGGTAAAGAGCGTGGCGCCTCGTGAAGATCTTATCGCGAGTCGTTTCGAAGGTTCAAGCACCCTCCAAATGTGAATTCGGTGTGGACGTTACCATCAACTTAACGTTGCGAGAAAATACTAAGGAGTCACGGAAGATAAATAATTACAAGGGATGGATGGATGTGCGTGGTCAAGGAAGTTTGTAAACCAAGTCTCTTCATGGCACGTAAGCTGAAGTAAATAAATACATATACATACAAATGAGTCACGGTGTCGCTCGCGTTATGAATAATACGTCGAAATTTTTGTATATATAAATTATTAAGAGGACAGACCAGGGAGGTCCAGGGTCCAGGTTGAAACTCTGGCTGAGGTGATATTTTTCGTAACAAGTTCTTTACAGCGTTTTTAAAAAAGATTCTTATTAGTATCATTATTATTATTAAATCGATAATCAATTTAATCCAACGTGATATTACTATTTCCAGTTTTAGCTAAAGAGACTGCGTTTCAAGACCGAAAAGTAATCGGCGCGTAATTGGTTGAGCTATGAAATGTATATAAATTCACGCAAGAAAATATTATTAGGCAAAAAAGCTCCAGCCTGAGCAAAAATAATCTATATATATATATATATATATATATATATACACTGCTGTCAAAAAGTTTCCGGACAAAGGTATAAGTCGCGAAAAATTGTAGTAAAGCGCCTATTATTATAAAAAGAGCCGATTTTATTCAACTAGTGAGAAACAAAAGAAATTTCATAAAAAGCCACTTCTAGTTCACAACTCATACTTTCTTTTCATCGAAGAAACCACCTTTGACAGACAGCACTTTTCTGAATTTAGTTATAGGCTTGTCCGAAAACTTTTCGACAACAGTGCATATATATATATACATAGATTATATAATAATCCACATATATATATATTTTTGTGTTATTCACATATCTCGGTCTGTATTTACTTATTAATTGTTAAATTGTCGCACCTTCAGATGCTCAAACTCATATACAATCATCATGAAACTTCGGAGTAGTTGTGATAGCCGTTCTACAGTCGTAAGCTGATTATTCCACGTGCGATCGCCGGAAGCAAAACGTTCTCCCCTCGTCTCTCGGAACAAAGTAGTTCGCGCGATATAACAGTCGTATAATTTCCCGAGATAAAGAAACGCAAAGGGGGTAGGGAGCGGAGGGGGGGGAAGAGAAGAAGATAGAGAGAGAGAGGGGGGGGATTATCGCGTTACAGTTCGTACCGCGAGAATCACGCGCGCGAAAGAAGCCCCCGGCTGTTCTCGCGCCTTCCTCGAAGGGGGCCCCGGGCCCCCGGGTTCCGTCCCGAAAGGAAACGGGAAACGCGCAAGAAACGCGCGCGCCAGCCATACAGCCTACATGCTCGCGCGCACATACACACGCAAACACACACGGTACGCGACAAGCAGCATGAGCAGCACTCGTTGCTTTAGTGCCGCGGGGGCACCGCGCCGCGTTACGTCCTGACCCGTATTATTTTTCTCTCGGCGGCGCGTCCCCACTCCGCGTGTCGGTCGCTCGCTCTCGCGCGCTTGCCCCCCCCCTTCCCAACCCTACCTCAAAGTGTCGCCTTCCCCCCGCGCCGTCCCTACTCGCCGCTCCCGCCCGCCGGTCTCTCTGGCGCACGCACGAATTACGCAGAAACGGATAAACAACACGCGAGAGAGCGCGTCAATGAAGACGGAGCGGCGGGAAGGGGGAAGAGGTCGGCGGTCGGTCGCGCTTGACAGCGGCCGCTGTCGTCCACGTCGGCCCGCCGCCGCCGTCTTCCGTTGTCAACATCGCGGCGCGCCGCGCCGTCGAATTTCGCGATCGCCCCCGTGGTACACGCATATTCGCGCACGCATCCGACGGGACGGAGGGAGGGCTGGCGGAAGGGAGATACGAGCGGGCGGGCGGGGAGGCTGACGCGTGAGCGAGCGAGAGAGACGGTTTGTTATAGCGGGAGAATGAAAGGGGAACGAGGGGGGAAGGAGGAGGATAGAGACACAAAGACGGAATAAAAGGGGGAGAAAGAGAGAGAGAGAGACGCCGGTCAAACATGGCAGGCGATGTGCCTTGCAGGCGGAAAAAAACAAGATTTAATATGAGCGAGCGTGCGGCGTGCGGGCGTCGCGCGTGGGGACGATGGGCGAGGGGGGGAGGGAGGGTTGCCGGCGGAGCGGCGGCGGGGGAGAGGGGAGGGGGCGGCGGCGGCGGCGGCGGGGGGTGGGTCGACGAGCGGCACCGAAACGCGACAGTCGACACACATCGAATTGCGTAGATTTGCGTAAGTACTCACGCTCTTTTTCCGGTACGAGAGTCCCGGCTCCGGCTTTGTGCTTCCCGGTGAGGAGCGGTCGACGTCACCACGCCAACAGCGGTGGGATTATAGCGGCGGGAACGTTTATAGCAGGAGAATCGTGAGGCGACGTTTCAACGTCGTTTGTATCGCCGCTGCCGTCGCCGTCTGCGTCCGACGGTGGTCACACACACGCGGGGGTCACGCACTCTTTCGCTCCGCTCCCGCGGGTGACTCGTCTCGCCGATGTGTGTCTGCGCGACGGAAAAACAACACCCGGCGTCCTTTTCCGTCCCGGTCGCCCCCTCCTCGTCTAACGCACGGGGCGCCGTTACTCGCCCTGTCCTTCTCTCGCCCTCCCTATCGCGCTCTCCTTCTCTCTTCTTTCGGCGCGCGGGCAAAGAAACGAGTGGAGAGAAAAAAAAAAAAAAAAAAAAAGAAGAACGGAAAGAAACGGAAACCAAACCGGCACCGCACTAACAAACGCGCGTCGTCACGGTTTAGCACGCGGCACGTAGTTTACACGGACGCGTTACAATTGTTTTTTTTTTTTTCCCCCTCGTTTTCGAAACAACCGTCAGATGTTGTTGCGAGACGACGCGCTGCTGCGCGGCCCGTGCACATGCGAACGTGCTCCGTGTGTTTCACGCACGAGACTCCTGTCTCACTCTCGCGACGACGCGCGAGTGGACGATGACGGTGACGACGGCGACGTAACGACGATCAAAATGGCGTTTGCCGGACCGCCCGCGCGCGCGATCAGGTGGAAAATGCCGGAATACCGCTGCTAGGAAAGATCGACTGACTGCCGAGGTCCGCGGCCCTAAGTGGTTTGACGTTAAGAACGAGCGGAGCGGTGCTTGCGCGGGTGCGAGCGAGACGGCCGCAAGACGGCGGGAGAGGGATCGAGCGAGACGGAGAAGGAAGACGCCGCGGGAGAGAGAGTGGAGGAAGCGACCGTGCGAGCGAGAGAAACGACGGCTCGACCACGACTGAGTGGGGGTAGAGCGGCGCGGCAAGGCGCGGGTAGGGATAGCAGGGGCGCGATCGCGCGTCCCCCCCTCCGGCCCCTGCTCTACCCCCACCACCGCCACGCGCCGATCACGCGCTCGGGCGACTTCGACTGCCTTCGATGGCTCTCGACCGCGAGAGCAGGGCCGTCTAGAGCGCGCGGTTAGGCCTAACGTATATCAACGCGGCCCGGCAATTTTATTATGAAAATTACATCGCGGATCTCTCACGCGACTTTTCGCCGCGACTCTTCCGCCGGTGTACAAACATATTTAGGCTGCCGTTCCGATATTCCACTGCCAGTACCGAAAATCTGTAGTACACGTGATGTTAACTACAGATTTTCGGTACTGGCAGTGAATATCGGAACGCGGCCTTAGGTCTGTTCTTCATAGCTGAACTAGGGTACCCTCGTTGCACTCGAAGCGAAATAGATATATGTTTGACGTTTGGCGAAAGCGAGAAAGAAAGTTTTAGTGCAGTTCAGCGGATAAAGAACAGGCATATATATATATATAGGATCACGACGATCACGAGGATCGCGGAGACGGATGTTACGATGTTATCCCTCGGTCTCGTCGGCACCTCCGGCCGTGGGGATCGGCGAGCGAGGAGCTTGGAAGCGCAGCGCGTCCCTTTGCGTCTCCGCCTTGAAGCGCTCTCACGAATAATGCAGATTCGCTCGCATCAAGGATATCCCTCTCCGCGCGCTCGCTCGCTCGCCCTAAGGCGGCCGTGGGTGGTTCGCGCGCCGTTTCTTCCCTCCCCGGAGCCTTCCGTCTCCTCGCCTCGCCGCGCCGCGCCGCTCTTATGGCCGGTGCGCTTCGCGCGCTCGTTCGGCCGTCTCGCGAGGAATTTCTAAAAATCAATATACGCGTGCGAGACGGAGAAGGGGCCGCGAAGCAAAAAAAAAAGGAAAGAAAAAACATATTCGATATCCCGTTCGCCCCGGCGCTCCTCGCTCCCTCCCTCTCCCCTCTTTCCTGGATGCGTCTATCCGGGCTTTCCTTTCGTTTCTCTTCCTTTTTTTCCATTATCCTCCTGCGAAGCGAATTGCGCGCAATTTATCCCTCTCTCTCTCTCTCTCTCTCCTTCTGCTATCTTCTCGCTCGCTCTTTCGCGACTACGACGTTGCAAACGGGCGATAGAGAAGGGAAGGAGAGACCGATCGGTTTCGAGGAAGAGAACTCGTCTCGGAGGAAGTCGGAGGAGATCGCGCGAGTCTGGGCCCGGTGGAAGCGCGGGAGAGTTTATTTTCTCAGAAGCGCCGCCGCGCGCGCGCGCGCGCTCGGTATAGTCTTCGCCGTTTGGTCCCCCGAATAAATTTCATTCAGAATCATCCGCTCGCACGCGAGTCCGGGAGTTCTTCCCTCCTCCGCCTTCACCTTCCCGCCGACGCCTCCCCCCCCTCCTCCTCCGTCGCCGCGTCGCGGACGCGATGCACACGTCGGGCACGCGGGTGGCAATTAAACGGGTTAACGACATTTCGGCTCGTATGTTCGGCTGAACAATGTAATTCGCTCCTCGGCCCCGATTTAATTGGCAGGAATCGCGCCCCGTGAGAAGAGATCGGGCTCGATCGCGCGAAAATCGGTCCCGCGTTAACTGTACTTGGATGATAATATACAATATCCGTTTTCTTATTTATCGTATCGCGATATACCGATCTCCGTCTCCGAACGTACGTGTGTGTGTGTATCGCGTCTTCTCGCCATACAGTTATTTCGCGACGAAGCTAGATACGTTACTTTCGAGAGAATTACTCCAGCATTGAAAGCAGAAGTGGCCAGTTAAGCCTCAACAGCGTAAGCGGATAACGCGACGTTGTTCCACGCGATTAATTTCAAGTGGACCTCAAGCGGGGATTTAATTCCAAGGTCACGTGCGTCACGACGTCGAAAACTGCAGCTGGAAACTTCGGAGAGACGTTTTCCTCGACTAATTCGAATGCCGCTCTCGTTTTAGCCGATTCAAATGTCGTTCTCGTTTAGACGATTCTAAATTCGTCAGCTCATTCATCGCGTCGCTAATGAGGGATCCCGACGTCTCTCATCGGGCACGATTACCGATCTAGAAACGGAATTGCGCCAGGCAGAGGTTGAACGATCAAGGCTGTCGGGAGCAGTCGGGCCAGGGAGAGATATCGCGACCGGATTCTGTTCGATTGTTCGATTCGCGTACGCTTTCACCTTTCTACTTCGGACCCGATGCTCTTTTTGCAGGCACACGTTTAGAAGCGATACGCCGCTCGATCGCTCGCGAGAGCACCGAGAAACGTGCAGTTCTGAACACGATTCGGGTTTTCATGCTAAATAAAATGCAACGGCGAAGAATAGCCTCGACATAGAGATATTGATATTAATCACATTACTGCATCGAAATAGGGTATAATTCTCGACCACTTCAATAAAATTGTATGAACCTGCTTGAAATAAAAATTATAATAAATAAAAGATCTTGCTCTATTCTTCTTTTATATTAATTATAATTATAATTATATATTATTAGTTTAATAATAATGTAGCTTTTATATATAATTGCGGTTTAAAGATAGTTCCTGAAAATATCCTCAAATGAGATTCGCAGGAGGATATTATCTAACAAAGGACTGCAGTGTACAAAATGTATCTTAACGTTGCAAATTCGCTAGATTTCTCAAAGGTTAAGAAATTCGGCAAGAAATTCTAGTTTGATATTATATATATATATATCCTCCTTCGTTTCTTAGTAGAGAGGAAAATATCGCGTTTCCTCTCAAAGGCACTGGCTTAGAAGGATGAAAGTATAGCGAAACGAAAAATAAACGTGGACGACGCGCAGTTTCCACGGATCGCGTCGCAGAAGCCGCGATCGAACGGCATCGAAAGGGAAATTATCAGTTTCATCCCTTGACATACTTTCGAAACCTTGCAAAGGCCATCAGACCAATCCAACGATTGTCTTCCGGAAGTTTCGCCGAGCCGCGGGATTAAAACGAGACGAGACGCGCGAAAATGCTTTCTTCCTTCGAAGGTCACGTTCCAGAGACGATTTTCCTTCAGACTTTTCTTTTCGAACGAAAGCTATATTTAAACGACGATTCGCATCGATGCCATGCCGGCTAGCCTAAGGTTTTGATGATGCAGAAACGCAAAAACGATCGCTATATTTATTAGCGACGATGGGAGGCGCGTTTCCGCGTACCTGTAACATCGAAAAATTAACTCGGCGGTATACCTATATACCGGCTTCATTTCCTGCTTTCGAGACCCCGGCCGAGAGTCGCGAGGATGGTACCGTCTTACGGTCGATCGTTAGCGCAGATGCGGCGGGATTGAGTTATGGGCGCCCCGCGCCGCTCTCACGGCCGTAAACTCACGTCGACATGATTAAAGGTACGGCACTACTTAGCAAAGAGCGTATATTCTAAGGAGGCTTTCATTCCGCAAGGGAGTGCCGATAATGAAGTGTACGTGCAGTTGGGAGCATATAATATATGGTAATTTAACGCATATGTAATATATACATCATACAATACAGCACCCCTAACCACAAGTACTCGCCCGTGAGTTTGTATGAGTAATTGTCTGAGGGTCTATCTTTTTTTTTTTAATTGATAAACTTAACCAAGCTGCACAGTAAAAATTAGCCGAAGCGTTGGTTTCAATGTGCGCTGAGGGGGGACCGAAAGGTGAGAAAGAAATATATATATATATAAAAAATATCGGCTGGACCAAATGTAACGTATCGCAGCCGCAGAGTGTGTGTGTATGTGTGACATAGCACTGCCCCCAAAAAAAGAGAGAAATTAGGGGCCGACACAAAAGTTTGTAAGAACGGATTGTGTGTGTATTCATGTGTGGTGTAAGGGGGAAAATGATAATAGCGAATCAGCGATTCATCAGCGGTTCATAATCGCAAACGAAAATCGCCCTGCAATCGGCAACGCTGCGTTTCTCCGCGCGCAGGAAAGGTGAAAGAAAAAGAAAAAAAAAAGATAGACAAGAGATCGATTTCCTGTGCCGCGACACAGAGAGCCGTGTATCACCAAGTCGCCAAGTCGAGCGACGTTTCGTGCGCGCGACGACATAAAAAAAAAATACATATATATATAAAAAAAAAGAGAAATATAGACGATAGAACAAGAGATCGATTTCCTGTGCTGCACAGTCACCGTCGAGTTGCGTTCAGGAGCCTGTTTTATGTTAAACGCCGCGATAAATGTGCCGGCAAATTTGCCGGGGTATTTTTCTTTCGCGCGTTGTGGGACCGGCTCCGGAGATCGAGAGCAATTTCGTCAAGGTCGTATCCCGATGCTGGGGACGCGAAAAATCGCTTTTTCGCGTCCGAAGTATCGAGAATCGAGCTCGCCGAGGTTGCCACCGATCTCGGAATTCGCAGAGGGCGATAGCCGACCAGCGCGTCGAGAATGCTTCGCTCGCGATAGCGATATACACCGAACGCCGAAGAAAGTGTATTAGTTATCGTGCGGTAGCTTCGAAGGATCGAAACCGGTCTGATTTCGGAGAGTTCGGACTTGGATGCTACAAATCGCGCGAGGATGATCCCTGCGGATCGGTTTCGCTAACGCCGATTTATAATCGTTCCGATATTCTTCGTTTCTTTTCGAAACTAGGAACTGAAGGAAGACTACGGTTCCAACCGCTACCTCGTCTTCCTCTAGTTCCAGTTCTGAAGAAAAACTCCTGAGAGCGATCGTAAATTTTGCGACGACGGGAACGCGACGGATCGGCGTTCCCTTTTCCTCGCGTTTATGGCACCGAGGGATTCTCTTGAACTCACCGAAACTGCGCCGGGGATTTCGATCGTCTCGACTGGCGGAATTAGAGATCCAAATTTTTCGCGATACCGCGGGAAAAGACCGGACAAAAAGACTCATCGCGCATTGGCACCTACTTGCAATTCTCGGATGCTGCTGCTGCTGCTCGAACAGAGTGCTGGGAGGACAGTGCTTGCGAGAGAGGCGAAAAACAAGTAGAAGTAGTAGAAGATGAAGAAGAAAAAGAAGAAGAAATAGAGAAGAATCGGCGTTACCTGCACGCTAAACTCACCAGGGTCCCCTGCCACTCGTGGGGAATCGGCCTGCAGTCCCGACCGGAAGCGCCCGGAAGTGGCGGTTGGTACCGTGGAGAACGCTCAGCCAATCCCGCGCCACCTCCTTTAGCGAGCGGGGGCTTGGGATTGGCTGCTACTCAGCCTCAAGGCCGCTGCTGATGCTTCTCCTTCTGCCCTTCTCCCAACAGGCCCCGAGTGTGCGTTGTGCGCTACATGGCCGCGCGCGGGGCCCAGCGGAGAACAGCGATCGGGGTGGCGACTCCGCGATTCCGCCGCTCTGGAAAAATGCTGGCGCTTCGATCGGATTGTCGAATGGCGCGGCGGCGAAGAAGCGGCGGAATTGCCGGGTCTCTCACAACCCGATGGATGGAGGAACGGCCGCGTGACTCCGTCGATCGGCATTGCCGGGCGTGCGCGACATTTGTGGATATCCAGTGAGATGCCCCAGGGTATCTGAACGTTTCTTCTGAATGTTCAGCAACAACCTGTCATTGCTCCGCGAGAGTCGATGTGACAATGATGTTACAATCGCGGATTACTGTAGACCGCATTACGTTTTTCAAGTTCCTTGACTTGAACGCACAAACCCTGGCCATATCATTAGACGCATCTTGGATTTTTTGATAGGTTCATCTTGAGTGGATGAATGACGCATTAAAACAAATGCATCCATTTTATAAAAACCTATATTTTCTTTACATATTTCAATCGATTACGATAATGATAGATGAGTCATGATATAAATCTGATCATTGAAAGTCAATAAATTCTAAAAAAATATGCGTCTAATAATATGACCAAGGGCTACATGCACAACTTCGTTTCTCTTCCTCCTTTTGGTATTCCGCGATTCGGTATTGACGGGATGTTAAAAAGATCTGGACATTCAGAGATACAAGAGCGTTCGTTGGACACACATATGTCGCACGGGACATTCAAGGAACATTTAAGAATGCTCATTGATTATCCGAGCCACGGGATAGACGGCAGAGTCTCGCGATAAGGATGGGAGGAGAAGGGGATCTGCCATTCTTATAGGCAATCTTTTTTTCCACGAGTCCTTACTATCTATCATCCGCGTGTCGATTTATGTGTCGACGATAACGACCGGGGATGCCAAGCCGATCATTAATCTACGAAGCCAGATTGAAGTGCAGGTTGAAAAAAAAGATCTTATAATTTTGTCGCAACGTGTTCAATCGGTATATTGGTGCATAATAATAGGCCGGATCATTTCCTCGATTCCGAGGAGCTCGCATAATTTAGCAAAAGGCGTCGTTTAACAATGCGTAAAGTGGGATCTCTGCATGGATGCGCCTCGAAGTGCGTGGCACGGAGCGGCGTGTTGCGTGAGACGATCGTGGCGAAATTGAATTTCGATTCGCCGGCGAATTTCACGCGGAAGGAAATTTATACGCGTGGCGCGTCTGCGAGATGCTACGTGAGAAGATGATGAAAATGGAACGAGCGTCGCCATGCAACTACGCCTTCGCGTCCGAGCCCCGTTAATTGATCGGGTCAGTCGTTAAATTTAGCGTATGAAACGATACAAGTATGTGACGCGGTTATACGGGATGTTCCGGAAACCGCGGACTTCCTTCGCGCCTCAGGTCTTTCTCGCTTCCTTTATCGTTCGCGATCTCATTAGATACTGATTTTATCGAGATTTTTCGGACTCTCGGACTACCTCGATCTTAATTGTTAATCAATGATGGAATTAACGACTCTGTGATCGCCGATTCTCGAATCTGACTTTACAACTACCGACTCCACGACTGTTAATTTTCCGCGTACGTTAGCCTGATAATGACGGATGCCTCGAAACCGACCGCAACAACCGTCTCGCTTCTTAGCCACTAAGGAAGCGCGCGTCTTCGGGTACACCCCGTATAAGTGCATGTAACGTACGGCAATCGGCCATGTGTGCGCACGATTCACGGACTGTCGACGACGGTCGGCCCTCTTGCAAACGGAAGGGCGAGGGGGGCCGTTGGTTGGTTGGTAGTGGTGGCGGTGCCAGCCAGCCAGCCAGCGAGCTGCCTGCTCCTGGGTTTCACGTCCACGACGGCGGGAAGGCAGCGCAGCGCGTCGCGTCGCGTCCTTCTCTCCCTTCCTTACTTGGGCCGCGTGCGGGGGTGATTTTCGGGGAGACGAAATTCCAGCTTCCAACTGTTGCGCAAATAACGTGGCGCAAACGCAGCCTCGAAGGCGTGGCGATCGACAAAGGGCCCGGAAACGGCCGATAACGCGCCGTTTTCCATTCCCCCTCCCCCTCCACCCCCGACCCCCTCACTCTCTCGCCATCTCGCCCGTCTGTCTCTCCCCCCCTTGATCTTTTTTTCGCCGCCTCGTTACGCACCACCTGCGGAGTAGGAAGCAGCCACGCCGCAGAACAAACGAGTAACGCGCCTCGCTCCGGTCGGGAACGATCGCACGGGACTCCCCGGATCGCGCCAAGGGGGAGGGACGAAGAGGAGGGCGACGGCGGCGGCGGCGGCGATGACGGCGGCGGTGGTGGCCGCGTCCAACGAGGTGGCCGTCTCCTCGATGCGCACGAGCGTATTCTGGAATCCGAGACACACAAGTCGTCTTTATCACGATCGCTGCTAAGAGGGACGTTGCTCACTTCCTCTCTCTCTCTCTCTCTCTCTCTCTCTCTCTCTCGTCTTTCGCGCGACATGCATACGCGTCTCTCCATTCCATAGACTTGCTCCATTCTTTAGCCTTCTCTCTCTCTCTCACACATACACATACACACGCATATTCTCTCTCTTTCTTGCTTACTATCGAGACTGCCCGACGCACTTTTCCGTGACGCACCGCGCACGTTAAAGTGGACGCCCGCCCGCCGTCGTTTCTCTCCGTCGGCGTCGGGCTGCCGGACGCGTCAGCCTAGAAAACGTCCCGCGCCGAGGCGATCAACTTCCTCGTCCTCCTCGTCGTCTTCATTGCCGTCGTTGTCGTCGTCGTCGTCCGTCCGTGGCACGATGCTCCGCGCGATCGATCCGTCCCCGCGTGAATTTATCGCCCCTTACCCTCTCTCTTTCTGTCTCACACGCACGCACGCTGGATCGCGAACGTTTGCGGATCGTCGGCGAAATCGCGAGGATTCTCGGACGCGACGACGTACGCGGACCAGGCGATCGCGGTGGCGAGCGAGGCCGCGCTTGATGCGTGACGCGCGGCTCTTCGGGCCCGCGCGCCACTCGACGCGGTACCACGGCGACGACGACGACGACGACGACGATGGCGGCGGCACTCGGCAGTGGCGACGGACGATAACGACGCGAGCGATCGAACGGGAGAGGAAACGTGATACAGAGAACCGACCTTGAGAACCGCGGCCGGAGGCGGTGTCCGGGGATCGCCTTCTCGAAACGCGCACGACTGTCGACGGAACACCGACCGCGGGAACGCGACTCTCTCTCTCCGCCATGGTAAGCGAGCGCGGTGTCGGTTCGGTGCTTTTTTCCTTTTTTTCCCTTTTTTTTCCTCCTCGTTTTAGCGCTCTTTCCCGACGGCCGACTCGCTCGCTCGCTCGCTCGCAGCAACGCTCGCGCGAGCTTAATGATCGCGATCGTTAGATCTTTCCCGCGCAATTATACGATCGCGATTATTCGGCGAGTTCGGCGAGGTCGGAGAGGAAGGGACCGACGGCAGAGTGCCTGTACGAGCGCTCGTTCCTAACCTCAAAATGGCCGTTTCAGGACGTCGCCGCGTTCTCCGAGGACAGCTTCGACGTGAAGGAATGGATCAACCGGACGTTCAAGTCCGCCGAGGCGCAGGAGAACAAGGACGTAAGTCGCACGGGCCACCATCTCCGCTTCCGTCGATTCCCGTCCCCGTCGCCCGTCGGATTCCGAGTCGCGCCCGTCGTCGCGACGCCCCTCGGCCGCCTGACTGGCGGCCGGGCTTCCGCCGCCCGCGACCGGTGGTCGGTGACGCCGATCGGCTCCTTTCGAGGACGTTCCCTTTTCCTTTCGCACCATCAAGATTTTCAGCCCACGGAGGACGATATTTTTGTAGCCTCGCGTATCTCACGCCGAAAATTACGTCGAAACATTACCGACCGACAATAAATTTTCCTGCCTATTCCGCGGCACACGCAAATATTTGTTCGTATCTTGAATAAATTATTGCACGGATATAACTTTGACATTGTAAATTAAATAAAGCGGTTCATGTATTCATAAAGTAATGAAGATAGCAGCCAATTATATTCAAACAATAATGAGAGATATTTTAAAATAGATTTTAATCTCGTATTCTGTTTGTGTTAATTGTACGTGAATTATTTTATAATTTTATGAGAATAACAAGCAACTGTCTTTAAAAAAATTTGTATCACGGCTGAGTATGCTTTGCAGGCTTTTGTCTCGTCATTAGTGATGAAGTTGCAATTATACGTGCAACAAGTTAACGGCGCCTTGGAGGAGACCAGTCAATCGGTTCTCTCTAGCTTACCAAGAATTTTAAGAGACACTCAACTCCTGCAGCAAGAAACATTAGCGCTGAGAGAAAAAATGGTTGCTGTTAAGCAAGAGATTGCGAAGGTTGGTCCATTTCTTTAAATATTTACTTTGATGCAGTGTAATAACTTTACAAAACAAACATTGAAATACAGATCGAGAAAGATACAGCCTCTTCTATGGCAACGCTGGAGAAAATTGATAGGATAAAAACGGAATTGCAAACCGCTAAGCAAGGCTTGCACGAGGCAGACAATTGGACGGTATTAGCCAATGACGTGGAAGAGGTATATGAAAGTTCCAATTGATTTCTTCACATATTTCGATATAATACGCGATAATTGTAGAATTTAATTACATTATTTCCCTCAATAAAACAGGTATTCGAGTCTGGTGATATAGAAGCTATATCTAATAAATTGTTCAGCATGCAGAAATCCCTAGCTATGCTCGCGAATGTTGTTGATTACGAGGATAAAAAGCTGCAGTTAGAAGGCTTGAAAAATCGACTCGAGGCGATAGCCAGTCCGCGACTGGTCCAAGCTTTTACCGCTGCCAATTTAGGTAAAACTTGAAGAGTCGGAATAAACTTGTTTCCCTTGCAAGACATGGTCGTATTATGTGTCGTATTATGTATTATATTTAGAGCAATCCAAAACTTACGTGGATATCTTTGGCAAGATGGAACGGTTGCCTCAGCTTCTCAAATACTATCACAACTGCTTGAGAGTCTCTTTGGGCCAAGAATGGAGACGCACTATTGAGCTAGCACAAGATGAGAATGTTACTTATTGGTTACGTATATATTATGACAAACTGTTATCCTCTTGGCACGAACAGGTATGTGCATCTCTAGCAGATCAAAATATTATTATTGCTACGTTGCTAATGTTTCTTATAAACCGTTCGTGTTAAAGGTGAAATGGTGCCATCAAGTCTTTCCCAATACTTCGATAGATATTCATATCGAAGTTTATGCTGACCTTTTGAGGAGCCTCGATCCCGGTATTCCGGAATGTATTGAGGCGGTTCTGAAACAACATTCCAACGCGGTACAATTGTCCATTTTAGTCGAGCTGAAACAGATGACAAGGCATTTTGCTGTAAATCTCAGCGGCGCTATCGAAACGTCGCTTCGCGGAAAATTCCAGAACGAAAAGTCACTGCCGTTAGCGCAAGCTGTTTACGCGCCTTACGTTCCTTATGTCGCGAAATATAGCACGTTCGAAACCGCGCAGTTGGAACAACAGCTACAGTTTTTGGATCGCTCGCATGACGATTTAAGCGACATTATTAATTCCCTTTCTCTTAGCATTTCGCGGATTATGGGCTATGCTAGTGAAGCCAATAAGCGATGTAAGCTTTTTACAGAAGGTTGTGGATATCCCGGTCTACTGCAATCATTAAACGTACGTTTATATTTAAAAATTTTTTTGCATCAGCATGATGGTTATAAAATTGTATTTCTTATTAAGTTATTTATCTTGTAGATTTTTTTCAATAAATATCTCGAGAAATATCAGCAAGGTCTGAGACAACTTGAGAGAAAAAAGGTAAAACACGAAGATTGGAATTTATTCCAAATGTGTCTTACATTGTTGCAAAATATAGGTAATTTTTAGCAATAAATTAATTTCTTGTATGACAAACGCGAGATCGTTAATTTAAATCGTATTGCTGTACAGGTGATCTCTTGCATCAAGTGCAACAATTCGAAAAGTCGCTCGTGATCGACATAACGGAAGCTAATAATAAATTACAAAACACAAACGGTAGCGTTTTCTGTCAGTATAAAAAGTTACTGTTAACTCCGTCAGGATGCACCGATATGGAAAATCTTGTTGCATCTTTCCAAAGAGGTGTGTATGCGCGTAGCAATAATAACGTTATAGAAAACAAATGATCTAATTTCTTTTTTTCTGCAGAGGACAAGACAATTCTCGATTCGATAATAAAATCTATTCAAAAACTCTGCACTGATTTACATCATACCACGTATGAAGTCATTTTTGCGCCAATATTCTCTCAACTGTTGCTAGTGCAAAAGGCACCGGCTTGGTCATTGGAGACCAACAAAATGTCCAATCTAAGTTTAGACCTACCCGATTATAGTTTCGCCCCCCAAGAGTATATTACGCAGGTCGGACAGTATTTAATGACGTTGCCGCAGCACTTGGAACCATTTTTATTGAGGGACAATCCGAGTCTAACGCAAGCATTGAAAGCAGCCGATCCGCAATATGTTCAAGGCTCGACTGAATCTGGATTTACGAGTATACTTTTGGACATTGTTGCCCGCGGAACGTGTCAAATGTTCCAGGATCAAACCTTAGGCATCTGCCAATTGAATTCCGTTGCTTGCAAACAGCTCGCAACTGATATTGGCAAGTCTTTCGTTATATCTATAATTTTACAATTTCTGAAGAAATTATGAAGAGATATAAATAAAAGTTATATTATATATTATAGATTATCTAGGCAATGTATTGGAGGAGCTTGGTCTGTGCTTATCGGAAAATCTTCAACACATGTCCCTGTTGCTGAGATTACCGTCGGAGGATTATCAGAACCGTAGCTCCGGATGTAACGCTCGTGTCGTAGCCGCAGTTAGACAAATGCGCAACATTACGTCTTCCGGCTGACATAGTCCGCGTCAAACCGGACACGATGTCACAACGTGAGAAACTGCGTTTTCCGTTCCATATTTTCAACAAAGTTGATGATTTAATGCGACGTTTGTACAACGTATTTACGATTATTCTATAATTGTAAAAAGTAAAATCATGTATAGTGTTATAATTATATACGAACGTACTCTTATTATGTTTTGTCTCTTCATTTAACACACCTTACATTTATTGCAAGATATATATTTTACGAACAAAAAGAGATAGTTTAAAAGATTTGAGTTTCATCAGATGAAAACTCAGGCTTAACTTAAATGACGCGGATATATAATATTCTGTGATCAGGACAAGTGCGGGCATTCATCAGGAATCATACTTTAATGTCATTTATTCGCTACACTATGCCTGAACTGAAATACTGTTTAACCGATTTGACTCTGCACCATTGGTAATTTTCCGAGTAACTCGGATACAGAGTAACTTTGTTTCAAACGTTTCAAAGGATTCTGCTTTCTCTCGTATACTGTATCGAAGTACAGAACTATAAAACAAATTACAAAGATCGCAGCACCATAATAGCTCGGGGCACAATTTATGCGCCGGAGGCGTTAAATACTTATAAAGAACGAGAGATATCTTTATATATAAGATCTATAGGAAACCGACCGTTTTAATACCGGTAGAAATTCATAGTTGAGCATTTTCTCTTACTCTTTCACTCTCACCCTCTTATCACATATTCTCGCATAATTATATATATATTTATAACTTTATATATAAAGTTCGAGACAAATACGTATTAACGTCTTTCAACGAGTCGTTATAAAGATGCAGATAAAATGCAGCAAATGCGTATTTCGAGCGAATATTGCACTTTTGGATTGGATAAAAATATCTATAGAGATCCACATTTATATATTTTATATTTTATCATAGATTCCATTTATACATGATTTATTTATACATCACGAAATGTATCAAAAGCATTTGCTACATTTTTCTTCCCCGATGGTATTATGCTTTGCGTAGAACCTATACGCACGCAAAATCAACAATTGTTAATCGAGTAACATATTTCACTCGTCGAGTGTACAACTGATACATTAACACCACGTATCGCGGCTTTCTCGTTTCTAAATTTATGTTAATTGTACGCAATATGTTAATTTTGCCTAAGATATGCAATGAATGTTAAATTACAGCATGATATACGAATCTGTTAACACATATGATAAATTTGAAATAGTCGTAGGACTTGTGCGTAAGTCTTTCGTGAGCGTATGATGCAAAATCGTTCGCTCTAATGAAAGGATGCCGTACGAAATATAGATGTAATTATAAATTAGTTATGCACGATAAATACTTAAAATTCATCGCGTGAATTACACAAGCAAGATATATTCTAAATCAGGAGCACAATAAAACTGATATGAAGTTAAGAATACAGCCAGTCGTCGTAAAACAAACTCGCTAAAGTACATCACTAGTATCTTGTTTTCGAATTGCAAGCGTGCAAAAACTGAAAGTGATCTCGCACGTTAACGGTATTCTTAACAATTTGTCACGAATTAATAGACAAATCGTTGGTCCTTACGTAAGATCGTATCTAGTAAAGTTGTTTTCTTCTTTAAGAAATTCGCGCGATTTCTCGAACTTCAGATTCCGTGCGAGGGAGAACAGCTATTCGATTAAGTCCACACAATACTCAGCGACACGCATACACAATCGTAGATACAGTCCATCAAACAATTACTATTTGGTAGTGAAAAGAGGATTATATACGGGCAATCGCGCGTGGCACTATTTCAGTATGGTCTGAGTTTCTACCCATCTTCCTGATTGACTAGACTCAATTTGTTCGATTACAGTAGCGTTCGCGATATCAAAGTCAGCCCGCGGCGGTCTCGCAGTCGCTGCTTTGTAGAGAATTCTCTTTATTGCTCGCGGCGATCGCCTACGTCGGGAATCAAGCGCCGATCCCCGATTCGAGTAGCGGACTTCTTTTTCTACTTCCTCTTCGACTACGCCGCGATTATGGCAAGTTTCATTATAATCAAAGCCTATTCGTAAGCAGATATACTGCATGCAATATGTATCAAGTCCTCCCTACCTACGACAGCACTACCAAACGTTAGCATATAAAAACTAGACTGGACTCTCTCGCGAGAGCTTAAGATACATATGGGAAATTATCGAATCATGTAACAACGTGTCGGATGACTATGAGCAACGGTGCAACGACGTGACCCGACGTGATCGGAGTTCGGTATATATATAAACATTATCCATATGTTTCTTTTTTTTCCCCGAGGATGACAAAGCTGTCAGAATTCTCCTTTTATCCCTCGCGTATATCCGGCAAGCTCTTTATGAATAAATGAGAGAAAAGACAGGGTTCTCTCTCTTATGACTAATAGAAACTAACGATCGACAAGTTAAATCAGTAGTCAAAAAGCTGAATTAAGAAATGTACCGGTGCTAGAAACATTCAATTGTATACATCGCGTATTTTAGCTAATCGATATTCGCTGCTGACCGATGGTGTGCCCGTACCTGGCTCGTGCAAAAATTAGATCCGCATGCCGATGAGGATATTTTTCTTTTGCCTCCATTACAAGGGACTTGGTCTTACTCCTTAATGCGGTCAGCAGCAGGGAGGTTTCATGCCACTTTTTTCTTACTAGTCTTCTTACTGCGAGGCAAGGTAGCGAAACTCGTTATCTGAAATATATGAAGGTATAATGTTATTATAGTTTATCATTTTTATCATGAAACTTACAAGGGGAAGCTCAGGTAACTCACCCTGGGATTTCGATGCCAATTTTTTTGGTTATTCTGGAGGTGAAAAAAAGAGATACGTGTCCCGGCGTTTGATTGAATAGGCCTTAGTTTCGGAGTAATAAATTTGTGAAAATTGAAATTTATTTTTTTTTGGGAGCTTTTACAGATATGATCGAGTACGC
>NJRL01000007.1:1135162-1147311 GCA_003063815.1 Aphaenogaster rudis | reverse complement strand
AAAATAAACAAAATTGATATTTATTCAATTATGTCCAAAATGGACACACATGTATGTAAAAATGTAATAAAATAAACGGAGAATATTTGCAAATGTTCGTGCTCAAAGGCGTTTGCTTTTATTTGTGTAAAATCTCCATTTAATTAGTACGACGCTAGGGATCAGCTACCTTCCATGTCTGTCTCGTCACGCGCATCGGGTGTGTTTCTATTTTCGTCCTCCTTCTCGCCGGTTAGATCACTGAGGCTGTAACTTTTCCTCAATTGTTGCACCAGCCCGCCGCCGCCCTGAAAAAGGAAATCGCAAGTGAAATACAGGCCGCAAACGACGCGACCAGCATGTTACTTACTGCGAGAAAAAAAAAAGAAAAAAAAGAATTAAGTCATCGAGAGAAAAAACTCAGAGAGTAGATTAAGTAAAAGAAAACAAAATAAAAATCTTACCAACCAAAAAGATGTTAATGTGTTATCTGCCGTCACCCGGTCACGGAAGGCAAACTCCCCTTACGACGCATTTAGATTCAATCCAAAGGCGATTTCTTGCTTTTCCCGGTCGTTCGTTCGTACATATGTGTCTTTCTGTTAAACATGCGCCGTCCAGAAGCACGCTACGGCCGACGATATAAATGCGTGCGGTATGCGTGAGTAACTGTCGCATCTAATATAGCGCGTCGTCTAGCGATTAGTTCTATTAATCGAAAGTGAACTGATATTTTTAGAAAGAAATGCGCTGCTGATGCGAGAGAATTAATGCCTGCAATGAGATCGCCGTTCGGGATACGAGCGGAGAGACGACGTGAGACAGGACGCGGTCGGTTGCGGCGAGATGAACGAACAAGAACAGAGGACCGAAAGCTCATTCAAGTAATGCTTTTATTTGAAAAAAAGAAGGAATCAGCTCATCATAATAATCAGAGTCTTTGGGATCGGGTACAAAAATCTTACTCGCTAGGACAGCTCAACGCTAAGCGCTCGCACACGGAAAAAATTACCTATGTAATTATCTACGCTAGAAGGCACCGGGTTTGCACGACCAGCGATTGTCTTTGTTGCCGCAAAGATCAAAACTGACCTGCACGCTTTTCCCGTATATCAATCCCCGATAATTCATCCAGAACTATACATAACGTACACACGTTACAGTTAAAGCATTCGGTCGTAGCGGCATAATACGCAATCCTACAGAAGAATAACCGATTACGTATACTTCAACTATATAGCATGACGTACAAAAACTCTCTCTCTCTTTCATACAATTCATACATTTCGTAACAGGTAACACACGCGTCTTATTCCGTCTATGCGTCTCCATAAACGAGCGACGTCGAACGATTAGCAGCGCTGATCTGTCCGGAACGGCAGGACATGTCCAACATTCCGATAATGGGATAAGCTTTATTGTCCTATTATGATTTTTCCGTGTGCGCGCGATCTAACACAGATTTTGTCGGTAACTTCGCAGGTGAAACGCGCAAACGAGATGACGAATACACAAACATGCGAATAACACTAGCTATGACGACGACAATGATGATGATGATGATAACGATTATGCGAGAGCGTAATTGTTCATCTCGTTGTATGTATTATCGTTTACTCGATTCTCGTATCAATAAATTTTTTTTCTAAACTTCATCTCCCGAAACGCATTTTCTAGAACGTATGATTTATCGAACATACGGTGTAGAACAGATGCGATGTAACTAATGACGCGTTTGAAGCTTCAGTTTCATCAACGGCGTGGATCAAACTAATCTAAGTTAGAGATTCGTTGTCTTTTTGTAAATAACAATCCTACTTACGACGAAGTCAGGAAAAAGAAATTTATCTAACTTTAGGACTACGCACGTGAGTTTTTGAAAACCAAGATCAAGTCGATCTAGTAATCATAGGAATTACTCCTTATTTAAACATTTGTATTTTGTAATTGAGCAAGTCGATTTGAATTTTAATTTTATAATTGCATTTATATACAATGTGTGTATTTTTTCGAAAAAAATTAGTTTAAAAAATATATATATTTTTAAAATTATATATAAAATACCCGACTGAGCCTGAGAAACTCACTATAGTTTCAAAAAATATTGTGTAGTCCTAGAGTTAATTGAAGTCAGTGATAAGCGATCGGTCGTAAATGGTTGATTGTCCTAATCACATTATGAAACTTACTGAAGAATCACGTGAGATAAAAACGACATGATAGGAAAAAGACATGTAATTGTAAACAGTTAATTACACAGAATTTCCAATTAATATTCTCAGATTTCTTCTTTGATATGTTTCAACTTCAAAGATCTTTGATCATCATTCTTAAATTAATGTCATGCTGAACATCGTCGCGCGCTTTGACAATTGGTATTATTATTAACAAGGCAATGTGCGGAATATTATGTAAAAATATCGAGATTTCTAAAGCTATGTATTCCAGCTTTTCTTGTATTCCAGCTAAAATACGGTAAGATATGTAATCCTAGAATTGAAGTTCACGTGGAAAAATACAAATCGAAGTAAGGCATATGAGTGGAAACGACTAACGAGTCTTATCTTGATCGAAACTCTGTACATGATTAAAAGTGCTCCACGATAGTCATTGTAACGATTAAAGCCTTTTGAAATTTTCGTGTCCTTCTAAAAATAAGAGATACAAGATTGTACAAAAAGTC
The DNA here is from genome assembly GCA_003063815.1 of Aphaenogaster rudis. Taxonomy (NCBI): domain Eukaryota; kingdom Metazoa; phylum Arthropoda; class Insecta; order Hymenoptera; family Formicidae; genus Aphaenogaster; species Aphaenogaster rudis. Next base: position 1,144,649 of record NJRL01000007.1, on the reverse strand, counting down.
TCTTACCTATAAGTGTATCAAACAACCTTTCCGTTGCTAAAATGTATTGTCACAGTTAAACAATCACACACAGTGTAATTTTTACTCACGAATACAGAGAATAGATTATCAGTAAATGAGAATTTATCATGAATCCGCGAAAAGAAAATTTCGTTTCGCGCATAAAAAAAAAAAGAAACGCAAAAGGGAAACTCGTAATAGATTGCATGAAAGAAAAATATCAAAGTGAGTGTACAATATACAAAAAATTCTGTCATCGATCCTCAGAGCGCTCTCTCTCGCGCGTAAAGTCTTTTACTTATCGCTCGTAATAATATATCAGATACAAATCGTCCGCAGTCTCATGCCCTTGATAAAATTCGCCGACACTTCCCAATATTCTCGATCCATCGGTCTGCTTTCCAAGCTTCCGGTGGTTTATCCCCGTTTTCCCACGCCTTTGTATACCGAATCATCCGCCCATCTGTCTTTCTCTCTCTCTCTTCTTCTCTAGTTAATTGACTTCGGCGTCGTCACTGAAATCCACATCATAATTCGTGGTCGATTTGCAGGCGCGAGTCTTCTGTCGCCTAGTGACTTTGGTGGTGGTGCTATGCTCCTTCTTGGACTTCCGCGTTTTACGCGGGGCTTCCTTCTCGGGTACCTTGAACACCACCGGTTGCTGCTCGTCCAGCAACTCGCACTCCGTATCCGTCATCGGCAGCTCCTGGATCATCTCCTCGTCGTCGTCCGTCGTCGTCGAGTCGCGATACGGCCAGCCGACGATCGCATCCGTGTCGCCCATCACGAGGTCGTCGGACCTAGCATGCGGATGGCTGTAGACCGCGCTGCCGTCCGGATAATCCAACCCGTCCAGCTGGCTGTTTAACCGCGCCGTCGTTCTGGGGTTGGCTAAGCTAGAAATCGCCGGGTCTGGTTGACGGTCGGGGAGTGCACTTGTCGTGGTCGGGAATACGATCGGGAGATTCTATCATGTGACGCCGAGATTTCGTTTATTTTTTAAATTTTTTTTTGCGTTTCAATCGGCCAACAATTCGGCATGTTCGTGTTGGTGGTTGTTGTTACGGGTCAGTGGCAGAATTTCGTCGTGTGGTTGACGACGGTTCGGTGTAGACAGATTTCTTAAGCAACGGCAGCGGTTAGGGCGATGATCGGGCGGTGGTTAGGTGCTCGGTGTTTGCCGTGCGTGGTTTTGCGGATGGCGATGATGGTTTTTTGGTAATTTTTTTGTTCAGTTTTTGATTAGACGGTAAGACGGCGATGCGATGCGGTGAGAGAGGGCGATGGCGTGCGGGAACGCGGATGGGACAGAACGAAAACAGAAAAAATCAAGAACACATAAAATCATTAGTGAGCGGCAATTAAAGGCGGGTCGATACAAGTTCTATGCGTGATCAATGAAAGCGAGAGCTCAGGCTGGTTAAAGTACAAGATCAAACAAGTTAAGACATTCCTGGATACTGGCAGCCTCTTCCGGAAGACAAAACTACATAATGTAATTTTATATCAGATACAAATCGTAGAAAATAAATGATAATTACGCTTATGCCAATATATCGTTAATAACGGAATCTAACATATTACCGGAGGTACATACTAAAATATCGATGTTCAAAATTTTCAAAGCGGAACTCTTTCTTGAGAGCTGCCAGTTCCTCTCCTACATCTACATACATCTCCTACATCTAAGATGCCCCAGTCTATCGTCCCATCTTTCATTCGCGGATTCTTCAGAATCGACTCAATTGAAGAATCCTCAAGCGAAAGGAACGACGATAATTCCGAGGCACTTTGTACAATACACTTCCTTCTGACGTTCGATCCACCTAGGGCCTTACCTTGATGGCGGTCTGCATGAGGACCGTGGTGGCATAGTTGACGCCCTTGGTGCCGAGATGCAGCACCGCCGTGTAACCCTGCTCGGTCGCGCGTGCTAGGGCTTCGTCGATCTCGGCTTCACGGCGGATTAGCGCGGGATGCACGAAGCGCCGGTAAAGGATACTGGAGCCCTTAGTGGCCGGGCTCAGCAGCCACAGCACCAGGATGATTTTAATCTCATAGTAAAACGGGAACCTACGTAACAGACGTTCGAGGCGTGTAAAATATCGCACGCGCCAACGTGCTCGCCGTTTCTCGAAGTTACTTTGAAGCTTTATATACATTTTTGTATGCATATATAAGTTATGATATTGCAGCGAAATAAATGTGATGTTTATGCGAAAGTATTATAATATCTGATAATAAAGGATCTCTAAAATCTCTTACATCGTCAAATTGACGATAAAGATATTAGAGTCGTCGGTTCGACAACGACGCTTTCATTTGAACGGTATTTCCGAACGATCTTGTCACGTTTTTAACGTAATCATAATGTAACAACGATAATAATAGATCGCGGGCAATCGCTGTGCCGTCACGCGGCTGCAATCTACTCGATTCGATTCGCGTCGCGAAAAATTCGTCACGGGCGCGAAAGTGAGAGCGGCGTGGAGAAATGCGGTGCGCCGGGAGAGTATCGGGCATTTCGACGCCAGAAATACGCGGGAACTCGTTTCCTTCTTGGTTGTAACCCGAGTATGAAGGGAGATCTGGCGCACGATGTTTCCCCGAGGACGAGGAGGAAAGAGAAAGAGAGAATAGGGAGGAACGACGGAGAAACGGGAGGATGGTGGCAGGTCAGGGGAGGCGCGCGGGCAGAATCCTCACAAGTGCATGTAAGCCAATATCTATCTCGTCCGAAATTAGACTTTCGGAATTCCTCGCGGCGAGAGTGCGGCTTTCAAGACCGCGCGGTCCGCAGCTGGTTTATTGGCCCCTCGGCTTGCCCTCGTGCTCGCCGCGACTCCAAGATTCATCTCAATATCCGGTGCGTTATGTTACGTACACGCGGCTGCCCCCAAATCAACGCGACGCCGTTTACTACATGATGTGCCTCAGCTTCTATACAGACTCTTTCAAGAACTCCGATTGACTCGATCGCTGATTTTCTCTTAACGGATACGTCGAAGTACGGATAATTTGTTAATAGTGCGATCGAGGGAAATATAGGAGAGCTTAACGCGTATTAACGGATTAATGTTATATTAAAAAATGAGAATATTAATTCCAGTAATAATTACTCCCGGCAAAGTGTGCAAATGTAAACAAATTCTGATTAATGCGCGAATGATTTTATCTTTTTTTTACGGATGTTTCAATCGTTATACTTTAATGAATGAATATATTAATGTAATAATAGTTCTACTTAATTCCGTCCTATCTGGATAAATCATACATAAGACACATAATTTACATAAATTACATAGCGGATGAATTTCTATGATAGCAACGTATTTCTCACCAAAAACTAAAGAAGACGTCGGTGAATGTTTCCGCGCATGTGAATAGCGCGAATACGATCCAGTACATCATCCATTTGACCTGAAACCAAGGAAATTCTAGAGCAATGGATTATTATAAAAGTAGTGCAAAGGGAGACCGCAGACAAATGCGTGATTCATCATTTACAGTACAGAAAATGATAAAAAAAAGACTGGAACTAATGAAAAAAATAAATATTGCTCTAGAAAGGATCCTAAAATTCATATAATTTATAAGTTTTGTTATTCACCAAAAGAAAGAATAGAATTTCAAAGGATAAAATTAAATTAGGTTCTATTATTGCGAATTTCTCTTCCTAGTATAAGCAGATTGTAAAGATAAAAATATTCACGACAGCTGCGTACACAGCAACGTAAATACGGTTCGATCTTCATCGGCTGCGAGAAGAGCAAAAGATTAAAAGATTCCCGACGTTTATATTTCTCGAATTCTAACCAGCGCATTTGTGTGACGCAGATAACATTTAGGTGCAAATTGCTCAACAACTGCTGATCCGATTTATTATATGCATTTATGTAAAAATTTTAAAAACGGACATTTTTTAATTTTTTCGATCAAATTTTCAGTGGAATCGGTTCTTAAGTCTTAAATCAGAATATTAAATCACATTCTGTAACTTACAAGTAATTTAAAAGCCCATATCAATTATATAATAAATAATTCTTCTTTTATCTTTAAGATATTAATTAAAATATTTTTATATCAACATTTTAGAAAATAAAAAAAGACAAAATCGAAAAGTTTCAGAGTCGACATATTTTTAATTTATTTTCATGATGTCCGATTTAAGGGCTAAGATCGCATTTGTAAAGCTATTTATTACATCGCTTATTATTTATGCTTCTCACTTACATATTCCTTGACATTTTTCGTGCGTACCGCCTTGTAGGAAGCGTACGCCGGATACAAGGTGCCGAAGACCAATCTGAAAATCGGATAAACGAGCCTGTAAATGAGGGATCGCGGCGACACTATCGCCAGAAACACCGTCAACAATCCGAGGTTGTTCAACGTCATTTTTATAGGAAACGTTTGCAGCCAGTAACGGCACCAGGCCATCGCTTGTCTCGCCAAAAGCTCGCCGATTCCCACCCTATGGATCACCGCGATCGGCAATTCGTCCGATCGCGGCACGTCCTTCTCGAGAATATCTATCGTCGATCGGCGGTCTTTTCTCGTATTCATCGTATTGTCAATTTATTTCTCTCTATCTCTCTTTCTCTCTCGCGTCGCGCAACGACAACGTTTCTCTATTCGTGAAATCTTGGACACTTCCGGAGATCCTGCGACGATCGTCGGACCGGGACGACGAGTCGAGCTGCAACACAAAACAGAAATTACTTGAGTGATATCACATTAACGTGTGTTAGTGATGTAGCTGCGAATTCAATTTAAAAAGACTCAATGGTTGAAAGATTCAATTAACGTGGGTACTTTAAGGTACTTTAAGGTCTCGTTAGTGAAATCGATTATCGGATTTGTTAAGGATCCAATGAATGGGGTCCGACGATTGGAACAATTATAGAACAGAATGACACAGTTCTACTTTGATAAAACTAGACGTTAACCTACCAAAACCGTCGTAGCTTATTAATATTGACGTGTGTCAATTGTGATGCTATGATGACATTCGAATATTCACATAGAAACAATTGACTAAATATAAACGAGAAATTTAAATTGGCGTAGGTCCAGCTTTCAATCTCGCTAAAATATTTGCATTCACGATTTATTAAAATATTTGTAATTTTTCAACATATTAAATTCACGTCACTTTAAAAAACAAATTTCGTATTTCTACGTTGTTGAAACAAAATATAAATCGACGTAAAAAGTTACGCAACAGTACGTTGTACGTGTAGTCAGTAAAATTTTAAATATGCAATTTTACATCAGAATGTAGAGCTCGCATACATTCGTCGAATATTTTGCTCTATTTGTTCGAACGATTTACGCTTTTTGACGGCAGCATCATGGGATGGACATCGAATTTGGGATTCCGGAGCAGCGATTTCGATTGAAGCGCGATCATCCGTCGATCAATGCCTGCAACGACCTCGATTGCTCTGATCTCGTTTAAAGGATTGCGCAAGAAGCTTATTATGGGGATCCAATTAAACTCGCGGTACCGCCGATCCGTCATCCGTATCTTTTGAGACAAAAAATCCGTTACAATCCACAATAATACTGCTCTTTCTTCTTTCAAGCGTTATTCATGCAAGATTTATATGCTTTCGTATCATAACGTTCTAGTATGATTGCATTGTAATATAGATAAATTTTATGCACAGTAATAAATTAACAATAAATAAAGAATTAAATTTATCAGTAATACTTGTAGTAATTCTTTTGAATGATTCTCATGATTCACTTTGGTATATTCTTTCGCATTCTTATGTGTATTTTACTATTTTTATATACGCGAGTGGTTTCAAATAATATTTTCATAAGTTCATCTTTCACATTTACAAACTTTGATTATTGATCAAGAGCGCAGAGGCTATTTCTTACACATGTATATAGGAATTAGTAAAGAGGAATTTACCCTATTCAAATAATACGCACTAATTACTGCTCATTAATATATCTGGAGTCTGTATACCAAAATTACTTCCGTAGTTTACCTCACTAACAATAAGCTCTACGAGAACAACTCTCTAAAATAAACTCTCTAATAATTTCAACGCTTCCTTCTTACAACCCAACCGGTTCGTCCGTCAGATTCATCCGCGTTTCGTCTCCTCGAACTCCTGTCGCTGCTCGTTCGTGCCCGTTGCGTGCGAGACGACGACGCTTCGTCAGTCCTCTCGTCGTGACGAATTCGTGGCGAAATCGTTTCCTGCCCCGTCACCGTCTTGGTCGTGCATGTCGTTGTTCTCCCCGGGATTATTTTCTCGCGCGTGAAACCGAACTCCCAGGCTAATGCGCCGCGCGATTCGCACTTATCGCGTATGCTTCCAGTTACAGACTAAGCGCGTAGCTGCGTTCGTTCGGGCACCGTCAACGACGTCGACGACGACGACAACGAGCTGCGGAGGCTCTATTTTCGCGCCTTAAGCCGCTGTCACGCGAGCGCCGTTAAACCGACACGACGCGATGTCTGGAAGACCGGTAACCGCGACTTTCTCGCACGGTGATTCACCTGATCGTGTTCACGCCACGAATCGCTTCCGTAAACTAATCCGCACGTTGTGTGAAACTGTCTCGATCAGGTCAAAGCTGTTTACGTATGTCGTATGTTGAAGTAAATAGAAATGATCAAGGCAATTAAGGAATATTATTCTCGATCAGGAAGTTTCTCTATTTCAGAGCCTCTTTGTATATTTATTCAGCAATTTAGAATCAATCCCTTTCGATAACATTTAATCAAACGTTATTCTGCAAGTTTAAAAAAAATTCTATTAGAACTCGCTTGAAAATAGATGGAAAATAGAGTTACTTATATAAAATGTCGAAAAGCTTAGTTACAAAAATCTTAAAATTTTTATCACTTTTAACTTAAAATACCGTTGAATCTTACAAATATTATATAGTACGAAGAACTTATTTTTGTTCGATACCGAAAGGTCAAAGAGTCTATAGATCAGAGTAGACGCGGAGAATTTGGGACATTTTACCTTACAATAGGTCAAATGTGTGAAATTTTCAAAATGCTGTTTTAATGTATGAAACTTTTGAAATGTTGTTTTAAGTAAAAAAATCTTTAAAATATTTGCGACAAATGTATTTAAAGTGCATGGCCGTTTTTGTGCGAGTGGGTCATCTCCGTACGTGCCAGAGAAGCAAGTTAATTATATGCGCCAACCTAGATATCGCGTCGGTCAAGCTTTATCAGAATAAGGACCGCGATCGTTTAATTTTCCAAACAAATTTTATCGTTCGAATTTAGATTCAGCCGAGTTATAATGCAAACCTTGTGCGCAAGCTTAATATCGGTACCTCTGTGAAGTTGGCACCCTATTTTCCAAATTTTGATATAATTAATAGAGTTTTGGCTCTTCTTCAAAGAGTTTTAGAGTTCCTGATAGTTTCGAAAAGAGTTCTGACGATTAAATGCTAAAATAATATCGGTATCGTTTCGCCCAAATAAATGACTATAAATGTGAAATAGGACAGTATCAATATTCCTAATAGATGCCACGCGGTTTAAACACACAGAATAACACACAAGTCAGATGGGAAACATAACAGAAATATTGTTCCTCTCACATGTGCGAGCGTGACATTCTCTCAAAAGTTTCGACAGCACTCTGGAGGTCTCTGGAGTCTCTGGAGAAATAAATTAAACAACGAATAATGCATAACAGTTATAACTTGTGCGTTTATAACTTTATGAACTAATTTTGTATATTGTTGGTTAATTAAATTTTATTGTACACGGCGAGACTTCGAAAAACGATATTCCCGTCGTTCCAACCTGGCTTCTCGCGTCCGGAGCAGAAGTTTCCTTGTAAGAATAAAAACAATGGCTGCGTTAACACGAGTTGCCAAGTCACTTCATCAAATCAGCCGAGCGAATTAAATTAGCGCGTTAGCGTCAATTCTTCGCAAATCGAGAGCGACAGAGAGGCTCGCGATAGAAATTAAAACCGGTGTAACATCAGGGAATTCGATTGTCTACGTCGCAAATACACCAGAAAAATGCACAGTGATGTCACTCATCTCGATTTCACTACCAAAAGAAAATTTAACCTAAGTATTCTCTCTATTTTGTATATTGAGTTAGAGATATTCATCAGTGTCTCAAGTTATTGAAAAATATCGCTTGCGTTAACTATATAGCAATAATTCATATGTAATTGTTATATACTTTATATAACTGAAAGATGTGACATCGAATCATTGCTATTCTGTGCAAAGATATTTTTTTAATAATTGGGATACCGACAAACATCGCTGATGTCGCAACCAATTATACCTCCACGTGCGACCACCGTTTGACTTTTGCGACGAATATCGCGAAACTGGACGAGGTCTCCGCTCGGACTGCGATCGCACGAAATCGCGAACAATCGCCTGCGGCCGCAGGTAATTCGATGATTGTCACCAATGTCTGCCGCGGATTACGTAACGGGACGTCCCTAATGCGCATCGTCCGCATCGTTCGCGGCGAACACGATCGCTCGCGGCGCGTTATTCACGCCCGGCCGCTTCCGGTTCCGGTTCCGATAGACGAGCCCACCATACGAGACGTCCTTTCGATTCGCCCATGGGACGAAGGAGCTAGCCGACTGGCAATCGCGCGATAAGACCCCGACGATTTACGACCGTCGCGATTCCGCCGCGGCCATTTACGGAATTGAATGTCCACCTACTGGCCGACGTTCTGCCGTAAGATTATCTATCGACCTGATATCTCATAAAGGAGGATCCAGCGACTTTTACGCCGCCTTTTTGTCCCTACTCCGACGTTATACGCGCTCGCTTCTTTCAATCGTACATTTCTGTCTGAGCGAGTTCGCGCGAAGTTTATGTCAAAATTTTTATTACACCTTCCTCTAATCTCTTTCAGCGATAACGCGGGGAAGTGGCTTTCAATTTAATATGTCTACAGAAAATATTGTCATTTTCGTTCACACCTACTACTATCAATTTAGAATCTATTTTGCTGTGAAATTAAATTTCAATTTCCTGTGATATGCTCGATACTTTCTTAGTTATCGGATAGTTTCGATACTTTCTTTTTTTAGTGGAAAGTTACTCTTTCGTCGATTAAATTTAAATCGACGTGTTGCTTACAATATCCATGCAAATGTTCGTTCAAGCGATGTTGAAGTGATGTTGAAAATATCTCGATGTATTGCTACTCAAGGTCGCGCAGTACTCGAAAGTTTCGAAACAGCTGTGGATACCATCATTTGCAATTCCAGTGACTCGCAAACGCCGGTGCAGTTTGTGTAGTCTCGTTTGCGTGACTCAAATTATATCCGCCAACTTTCGTTTCGCTAAATGATTTTACGTAAGTGTAGAGATAGCATATAGACAGCATAGAGATCGATAGAGAAATAATATGTAATGCTGTCGCAGAAAATTATTTTTTATTCTCGTTATATTCTCTTTGAGAGAAATACACTAGAAAGAAATATATATATATATATATATATAT
>NJRL01000007.1:1121112-1134428 GCA_003063815.1 Aphaenogaster rudis | reverse complement strand
TATTATATAAGCATCTTGAGACATATCACAGTATAATCTATTACGATATAAACCACCACGTGGTATAAATAATAAAATAATTCATCATTGTGCTCTCAAGCTGCTTGCGTCGAAATTGGGAGCACAATTTGTGTTTACCGTTTGCGTGTCACATAAAACGTCGAACGCAATCCTATACGATTGTTAACGCCATGCGCTTTCATGTTTATTAATGACGACGACGTATAACTTTCCCCTCTTTATCGCGGCATACGCATATACGAGGTGGCCTCGGTCGCGAGTACGGCTATTCGTATGTATCGCGAGGTCAAGATCATTGTCGTTCGTTTGCGCATAGCCTGAGTTCCGTCACGCCTCGTTTAGCCTCGACTATCATCTTCAATATGATAACAAAGTTCCGCGAAAACCTATATTTCTGTTCTTGTGTCTTCCCTGCTTTTTAATGATATGTTAAATGAGATGTCAAAGATCTCTAGCTACATCAAATTTTGTTGACTCTCTGATGTGTTTTTATAATAATTAATTAACGCAATTCTAATAAAAAGTTATCACTTAACACAGCTTTTCGATTTACAACGTCAAATATATTTCGATAATTTAAAATTTTGAATTTTTATTAAAATAAAGAGTGTTTTAAATTGACCGAAAAGAATCATTTTGGTTTTCATTTCAAGTCAATCATTTTAACACCTATCTACTTTTTACATTTTAATTTGCAACGTCAGATAAGCTTTTTATTAAGGCAAAATTGATTTTAAATTATGTCAAAAAATATCAATATCATATTAACATTTTCATAGCTTATTTAAAAGATAAATACACAGTAGAATCATTATAAAGTATTAGGAGCAAAAATATATTCTACATGGAAATGTATGTCTATGCTTTAAGCATAAATGGCTGCGATTAAACCTGTGATTAAACCCTATTAAAATAAAATGAAACGTGTTGATTGTTTTATGTTATTTTCACGTATTCACTGAAGCAAATGAGAATTCTATTTTTTTATTATAACGGGAAAAAAACACGTGGCACAGATATATTGGACGGAAGTACCTTGCAAGAAACACGTGCAAGGCTACCGATAAACTGTAAATGGAGCGGTAGTAAGGTCTAATGTGTGGAGAGAATGGTTATTGTTTTATACTGTCGAATGAAATTTACTTCACTATTGTATAGCGCTACCATGGTAGCCAGGTAGCATCTGTTGCCATTGTGCGTAAAATAAATTCAGCGCATTGCGCCTTTCGCGGTAGAAGTTGTTTGATGTGGTCGAGAGATGATTAATACGTTGAAATTGGAACTTCCGTTACCACAAAATCTATGTAGAAGGCATTCCATGATCAACGGCGCAACTACACACACAATACTGTGACTAAAAACATATTAATTACTTACTGTGGCTAAAAAAATATTAACTAATAAATATTTTTATATAGATATTTATTAACTTCTGTTGTTATATGTACTGTAACTTTTGACTCACTCTGTATTAATGACTTTATTAGTCATGCTTATTAACTGCTTTACATAGATGCATGTGTGTGTGTGTGTGTGTGTGCTTCTTATTACCTATAGGTATGGTTCATTCTGGGATATTGATAGATAAGCAGCAAACAAAGTGAAGCAACGAGGACGTGTTCTGTTATTTCGGGACGAGGATGAAGAGCATTAATCTAATCTAATAACCCAAAAACAATGATTTAGGATACTCGTTTAATTTATAAATTATAAGATGTATCAAAAATAATCTCATACGTGATACTAATTCTCTTTTTAACGTTTTATTAAATGTTAAACGATATATGTAATTATATGCAAGAAACTGAAGATCAACTTTTTTTTCATGAATAAGTCAATTTCGTATGTGAGATATTTCAATTATTTGCCAGATATACTATATATAAATAAATAAAATCGGTATGCTGCTATGATATCCACTTTCTTGCATGTTGATAATTTATGACACCAATTTAAAAAAAGAGAGTTTATGCTCGTGGGCGTCAAAGTGAGGATTTCTGGCGTCGAGATTTTCTGGATTTGTGCCAAAGTTGTGTGTGGAGCGTTCACAACTGCCTACTCGGAATTGCAACGAGTCACGAGATAAATGCCATTCCATTATACTGCCAGCTCATCAACCTTGAAGCGCCACACGATCAAGCCCAGTAAAGAAAACAAAAGGAATAAATATCAATTTCCTCGTTTCTAACCGAAGGTCGTTCTTGATTAGAATATTTATGTACCGGTATATAGTTGCAGCGATTTTACTCTAATGTTAAATAACTTTTAACTTTTCACTGGCAGACATATAACTTTGCAAATATACTTCAAAAATATATAACTACAAATATATAATTTTAATATAAAAAATAATCGCATTTTTAATTCTTTGCAATCAAACTTTTTTTACAAATTATATTTTTGAACGCAGCTTTTAATTATCTATCTTCATCGTTATATCAAAGGCAAAAAATTATAATTCTAACTAAATAAACATTTGAGATAAGAAACTGATACACCTTTTTAAAAGTTACAGCTAAATACTTTCTACAAAATATTTTATAATTGTCTTATGACTTTTGAGATATCTGTTTTCTACAAATAATATTATTGCTATTTGTCAGGATTAACTAAAATACGGATTGCAACAGTTTTGGCGTACGGTACAATCACCTGCTACATGAAAAAGCAATGTTCGCGGCTATAAATGTAATTATATTGGCGCAATAATTATTTATGCAGGCGTCATGCTTTTCAACGAAATAATGTAAATTTCATGTATATTTACACATCGGATATATGAAAAAATATTTTATATACACATAAAATATATTTTATCTAGTTAATTTTTATTATCATATAAAAATGTTCAAAATCCACAACCACGCAGACATGATTTTCAAACATTTCAAAATTGCGCAAAGAAAATAATTAAGATGTACTGTAAGAAATATACCGTTAACCATTTTAAACATTTTACTCGTAAATCATAAATAATAAATTAATTAATTTTATATATTTTTAAACGGATACTAATTAATTTTTTATTCAATCGCTTAATTGAATTCTGATATTAATAATTCCATTTATATTATCCGTTAAAGAATTAATATCACAATCCGTTAAAGAATTAATATCACAATATTCAGTGACGAAGTTTATTTCCTTTCAAGTTGCATATATAAAAAGGACAACAATGTATCTAACGGATTATACAATATATAATCATATCGATTACAATCCTCGATTCGCAAAGCTGTTGTGCAGGAAGTACGCATCTCTTGTACAATCTTACACAATCTAATATCTCTCCTAGTCAATTAGCTCACCGTAATCTTTTTTCAAGGTATATCATTCAGATACATGCTAACGTGTGTTGCAACATCGATATCGTATGGAAGTAACAGTATGAATAAGGATTATTTTTTATGTATTTGCAATTGGATCATACATCTATCTCAGATGCACGGTAATTGAATTTGATAGGAAATATTCAAGTATATCTTAACGTATTCTGCAACGTGTTGCAAAATGCAAAAAATGCGGAGTACAATTCGCCATGGTTATACTTCTTATACAAATTATATGTCAAAAAGAATTTTTTTTTAGTTATTTCCTAATGTCATTATAATAATTTTATTTATTGTGCATTTTTATTTATTACGAAAGTAATAAATAAAGTAATTAAGATATGTGTTAAAAACTCTAAAAATATAATAATATTTGAGATTAGGAACTCTATTTTCTCATCGTTTATTTCACGAGTTCGACACATTTTTTAAAACAGATATAGAGGATACTAATACATTTTTAATAAATACAATAGCTGAAATTAGGAACTTTTGAGTGCTGATTTTACGATTTCGATATGAATTTCAAAGATGAGAATAAGATGGTGAATCACAGATATTATTATTTGTCACAAAGTGACTCTTACAGTGAAATTCCTCGGGTAATATAAAACACATTTAAAATGAGAGGAACTTTTCCGCTTCTTTACATCGCTCTCACGGCTTGGACGTAATTTTCAGAGGCGGGGGTAGAAAAACCACGGATACCGTGTTAACGACCGTTACTCGCTTGAAAATCGGCGCGTGGAAATTGCGCGAATAATGCACCGTCACCGGAACGAGCACAGGTGTGGCTCGCTTGGGCGGCAAGAAGCACGTCATGTCGGTTCGTCTGGCAAAATCCTATCAAAGAGAGAAAAAGTACCGAGAAATGTCCTGGCGATTCGACGCGTGCGTTACTTCTACCCGGTATCACGAGAGAAAGAGGCGAAACGATGATCCGAGTGTGCCTTGACAGCGACGTACTTCGTTAAGCAGAACGAAGAATTGAGACAGAAGCGTCGTAGAGATGCTCCTTCGGAGTCGCTGCAGAAGCGATGTGCGCAGCGATGGCCTCAATTGCGACCGTTTGAACCGTTCACCAGCTGATCGCCTATTAGCAAGAGGCAGTGCGGGTAAAGGCAGAGTACTCGCTGGATTAGAAAGTACAGATCTCATCCAGCGAAATAGCTCGCTAAATCTAGCAGCATCCGAATGCTTCTGGAAGAGGTCGACTTATTTCTTTCTCTCTCTTTCTCTCTTTCTACCTTTCTTATCAGTGTCGTTCTCTCATCGATTCTCCTGGATGTACGATTTATCTTAAGGACATCGTGATTAATCCTAGTCGTCTGAAATATTTCCGCTGCTTCATCCCAACCGATACCCATTAATTCAGCCGCGTTTCGCGCATATCTTATTTTTCATATTCAACATAACATTCCTATAATAAGATAAAACGCAAAGATAGTTATAATAGCATGTCTACATCTGCAAAAGAACTACATGTGACTATGCAATTTATTTATCGTATACTCGACGCAAAAGTCTATCATGATTTTTCATAGCATCCAGGAGCATACTAAGAGAATACCAATACTAACAATTTAATGATTTAAATGCATACGTATCTCTATAATTGCACATAACATATAGTTATTAGAAAGAGAGATATATTATTAGTAAATAATATCATATTATTACGAACAAGAGATAAATGATTCTTCAAGCTCGAACTTTCTACGATTCAACATATAGCAACGAAACGCAATACCCGGCACATCTACGATCGCAAAGAACTAGAATCTCTCGATTTCGGTCTTTGTCCTCGCACAGAGATCCACAGAAAGTATATCCTTCGGGCATACTCTCGCACGCGATAGAGCTCACTTTCTCTCGACCTGATTGTCGCGCTAGATCGCTACCGCGTTTTTTATTCGCGGCCAAGCAGTCACTTCGTGGTTGGTCGATCCTGTGCACGCCCGATCGGTTCCTTTATCGTCACGTCGAAGCGGCCAGCCCCAGCCGTAGTGCAATGACCGGTTAAGTGATTCGACTAACGTTTTCTAAGTGGCGGCTCAAAGAGAAGCGCTCGCCTTTCCTCCGCTAACTCCTCCTTTCCTTCCTGCTGTCCTCTTTGGTCCTGCCAATCAAGTTGCTTCTTCCCTTTCTCTTTCTCTCGACGTCCTTGCTCCTTAGAATTTTAGTAATAAATCCCCCATAATACACCAATCGTCACTGTTGATCCCATTTCGGTCTTATTTGCCGTCACCGCCGTCGTTTCAGATGTAAATCACCACGGTGCCGTCATTGAAGAAGATTGTTATGCGAATCTGTTGTCTGACTCTGGAAGACATGTCGCCAATGGGGATACGATGATCGCTAAATTACCGCGGATAAAAAATTAAAGAGTTAAATTTAAGTGGTGGACATTTGTCGGCCAACTCCCTTTAATCATTTTTACACGTCGTGCTGGTAACACCTCGTCACTCCTCTTCTGTGTATAAATTGTACGTTCGATTATTCGCGATATGATGCGAGTTAATAAATCTTCCATTCAAGTTTGAACAGGCACTAAACCGTCCGCCGATGCGACGTGCCGGGATCAAGGGTACGACATTCTGGCGTCTACTGCAGCGTTGGTTCCCTCGTCAGCGGCATCGTCTTTCTCTCGGATGCAGCGCTCGGATAATAACGATGATTAATCGCCTCAGTCACCGTATCGATCGGACATTCGCGAGAATCCGACGGATTTAAAGGAGACAGTCGTCGCGTTTTATTTCATCATATTATTATCCGGTATATTCATCGTAGATTCTTCTGTTCAACGATGCTCACAGCCATCTCTTGGTTGGTACAAACAATAACGGCTCGCGTTTTCTTAAATTCCACGAGGCAAATTTTTATTATTTTAGATTTTAAAATCCGCGATAAAACGATCACAGCTTTGTCGACTCGAATGTTGTCATTAATACTAGAATCTTTTTTGCGTTTCCAAATTTGGTAACCGGCAGTCTCTTCAGATAATCTAGAACATTGTTCTATTTTAAATTCTGAAATCGGAGCACTGGGACAAAAGTTTCACGATATCTTCACAACCTGGTTTACTCGGATGTTATCGTTGACGTTGTAAAGTCTTGCTTGCGCCGCCTGATTTAGTAATTCCTTAAAATAATCTAGGACGGCATTGTTCCATTTTAAATCCTGAAGTCTCCGTGTGCTTCGAGATAAAACTAATACATTGCAGGCCGTCGGATATGGGTCTGTGACTCAGTTGGTATTCTCTCGAGCCTCGTAATTTGCGTTCACCGGTAAAATTCGTTGCGAGGTATCTTCGTGGATGGTGCCAAACGGTACCGACCCCGAGTCTGGAAAAGCCGCGCGCTTTTGACGCAAACGAATCGAGCTGTACTCCTTGCACTTATCCCGGCAGCGGCAGCTTTTTGTCTTGCGAGTCTGTCCCACGAGCGTCGCGACGCCCCAACTGGAAGCCGGCCACTTCTGCGCTTGGGTTTATATTTAAACGGCGGAGCGCCGCCGGCCACGTCGACGTCGACGTCGACGTCGACGCATCGTCTTTCCCAATGCGTCGACCGGACGTCGAGAAGAGAGAGAGAGAAGAAAGAAAGAGAATGCGTGTCGGAGAAAAGAACGCGTCGAGAGAAATACCAGACTGAAGGGAAAAAAATCTCCGCTTTCGCGAAGCGAAAACACCTCCGAGATACGTGATATGTTGGCGCATGTGAAATATTGAGGCGATGTTTAAAAGAGAAATATTATTCAAGAAGGAAGAGACTGCGAGTTTCGAGAATTCATATATAAATATATAGAGTATATAGAATGCGAGTATATGGAAAGCGAGATGATTGCATAATAATTCTCGGGAGATACACCATGCTTATTAGTTTGGGACATTTTCAATATGACCATCATGTTATTAATTAATTAATTATTTTTAAAGATTGACAATTCTCATTTATATACACTTTATTTTTACTTTTCTGTTCGTAAATTTATTTATTTATACTATATTATGTTATCAATATGTACATTGTCTCTTATTATTTTTTACTATTTATTGCTTTCAACCTTGATATTGGCCTTCTAACGTCTTCTTATTATTTTCTCTTGCTCTTTTGATTTGCGTTCTTACAATGTCTCCTCGTTTTCAATATGTTTATATTTGAATTTATAATCTTACATTTTTTTGTTTTTATATTATGATATTAATATTATCTCTGCTGAAGAAAACTCTGTGTTAGTCGAAACGTATAGTGATTTTTACCATTTCACTGACTTAACCTTTGTTAACGATATTAATATATTTCTAACACCTTATATTTGCTCGTTTATTGGCCTTCTTTATAGTAATTGCTTAGCATAATACGAGTCATATTAACTTTCACTCATTTTCAATATCTTCCTTTTATTCGTACTTGCCAATAATTTTCAAGATATAGAGCTCCGACTTTTATAAATGTGCGATTATGTTATTCTTTTCGCCTGTGGCGATTTTTTCAGGATTCTGTGTGTCTCTTATGATGTTTTGACACAGTTTCATGCACATGCAGAAAAACGCATTGTGAAACGTTGGAAAATTCGTGCTAATAAAAGAACGAAGTATAAACATCGATACCGCGGAATCGCGGACCTCCTACGTTGGTACGTATTTACCCGACATTTTAAACGGGACCAACCAGTGGAGTTCGCACATGGTGAACGAACGTTTAACGGTTTGCAACGCGAAGAAAGCGAGACGGCACAAAGCTGCTTCTGCAATTGACGAAACGCATACGTGAATATCAATTACCATCGCAATTAATCCTTTAATTATCAAAATATGAATTGTTAACAGATAACGATTATAATCCCTGTTTAATTTGAAATGGAATTTTTCTTAACAAAGTTTTAATTCAATTTAGTTGTAGATACGCGTGTTTGTAATATCAAAAATTGAAAATATACTAAAGCTCACTATGTAAAAGCGAAATAAATCAAAGAAGCTATAGTCAAAGCTAAAATGTCATGTGCCAATTCTGGAATAACCTGTGTCTCAAATAGTCCAATTAAATATCGCCGTAACTCGAACCTCTCGATGTTTCATCGTGCAATACATGAACACTCGCGTATAATAATCAGTCCTGCAAACACAGGTTGCGCACACTGAATTCAATCAGCGCTTGCATACGAATTAGTCCTTACACTGGACAGTTCGTGCATATAGGTATGTTAGTTTTCGATCGATAAATATTACAGGAGAGACCGGCGTATCTACCCGTGCGCTTTCATCTCGTCACGCTCGCGATGCGTTCTCGCCGACGAAAGGAAATCCCGAAGGGGGCATCTCGAAGGTCTGGAATGTTCGGCGTTCCGGGGCACGCCGTCGTTCGAATCCTCGCGAGAGAGCATATCCTCTTTTTTTGCCTCTCTACCCGTCTGCCCACGCGCTCGAACTACCTACCACCCGCGAAAGAGATAAAAGGATGGGGGAGACGAAGGAGCAGGCGGAGATCTAGGCTGAACGCGAAGCAGCAAAAAGAAGGAGAGAACCGAATACGAGGTCGAGGAAGGAGAGGAAGCGTGATATATGGAGAAAGGGACGGTCCGTGCGCGTTTGTGTGTGTACGAGGGAGAACATCTCGCCGATATCAGGATGTAGGGTTTCGGGGTACGCCCAAAGGGTCATCACCCTTTCTTGGCGAATCCTCCTCCTCCTCGCTTATGTGCATGCCGTGCTTCTACCATCCCCCCTCCCGCGCCTCTATCTTCTCTTTCGCTGGACGATCCCCACTCCATCTTCCTCATGCTCCAACGGTGCACCCCTGCGACGCGCGCTTTTACTCCCTGGCGCGTCTCCAGAGACGAAGAAATACGATTCGCTCCGCGAGAAAATGGCGTAATTATATACGAGGGCGGGTAGAAGAAGAGAGAAGAACGTAAATCACAACGGCGTGGAAGCAACGGGGCGTGCGAGGCTTGGGCGAGGAGTCTCGCATCCGCCGAAAACGCGATTCGAAAAGGGGTTTCGAGAACTTCTCCTTCCACCCTCGGAATCAGGAGAAGACGCTAAGCGCGCGGTTGTTCGCTCCCTCCTTCGGGACATTGGAGGGATTATTTTCCATTGATTTTGTTTAAAGTCGCTTGCGTGCTTCTAGGAAACAGGAAACGAGGGAACAGGAACGAATCTCTAATTTACCGAGGCTATACATGTATACCGGTGTCGAGTCTTGCCAAGGAAACTTCCAACCTTCAGTAATCCCGTTTTCATAATCGCGTTTTCATAATCGTAAGAGAGTATTGCTGCGTCACGGACGACTATCTGCGGTGCAAGGTTCAATATCCTCCTCATTACGATGGCATCACTTCAGAAGGAAGCCGCTCGCGTGACTCGCTTCTTGATAACGTGACTGACAACCGATGGAGATTCGAGCCCCGCGGATCATACCATGATGATACGGGTGCAATGAGCTCGGCATGATGTCTTTCATAAAGTGCACGGTGCGACGCTGCATAAATTTTAGTCACGATCACTATTTACCAGTCATTACTTAAGCAACGAAAAGATAAAAATTAACAATGAACGTACGATAATAAAATACTAAGAGAAAATATATACTAATCATAACATAATAATTATTAAATGTAACAATTAAAAATAAAATAAAAATACACGGAGAGAGATAACAAAGTCGTAGACATATGCATTACAGACTCCAGTTTAACAAATTAAAATTAAAAAGAGAACACGCAAGTTACGAGATGCGAAAGTTTTTCGGTTAGAAAGCTGTTAAAGTGACAAGAGAGCTAACGCAGCCAAACGCAAGATTATTACTGGCATCCGCTTCAAAACTCGATGTATTTTTTATAAAATCGGAACGAGGATCGGGATGCAAATCACAATGCAATCTCGGTGCCCCGAACGGATCTTTAGCGTTGATGAAGCTCCCGCGAATAATTGCATCTTCGCGGTTGGCGCAGGCGGCGATAAAATTTGCCACGGGATAAATGGCTTTTAATATTAATCTACGACCACTAATAACGGGCTGCGCGCCGCGAGGCGTTAATGCAAAATTGCAAATCGCATCGCGCACGGTCTTATTTATTGTAGACCCACGTCTGTACTCGCAGATAGGTCGTTCGAACTTGTAATTACAAATTTGCGTAACGGAACAATCAATATGCACGGGTCTTCCGATCGTTAGACACATATTCGTGGGAATTGATAATTGTGAAGCAATAGAGGAATATACGTCATTAACAAATCTCATTATTTTAATGAGAATTTATGTATATATATATTGTATATATAAACTATAAAATATTTTAGTTAAAATATGTACCATTTTTTCGCTGCAAATTCTATTTATTGCGAAAACACCTCAAAGAAACTCGCAAAAAAATATTCGTTAAACTATTTCGAGATTGAAAAGTTTTGCTTCCGTTTTCTAATTTTTTTAGTTATTCCACATGTAGTTTCCTGCAAACGGTATTCGTAATTAACACACGACGACTTAATTAGACGTATATTTCTTCGATTTGTTCTTTTTTCCGTGGGGAAGCAAAGAAGAACTGCACTGATCGTAATGAAAGTTCCAACTTTTCCCCTTTCCACGCCGTTGGGAGGCTACAGATCGCTATAATTAACGGGACGGCAAAATTTCGCTTGAAATTTCCTTCTTATTTTCAGGGCAGAAACCCCGAGTTTGCGGATTCGACGTCGGAGACAGGGGAAAAAAATTATACGCCGCAAGTACTGGAGGACTCTCACATCTCGTAATTAGCGAGCGGTGTTCTCAATTATTCTAATGAGGGTAATGACGTCACGAGACTGTGCTGAGAATTCCGGAATAGAATCGGCCGCGAATATTACTGCGTCGCGTCGACGCGATTCTTCCTCTGTCTCCTCCTTTTTTTCGTCTTCTTGCAACGCCGCGTCGTCGTCGCGAAATCTTTTGAAACATCCGATTCCTTTCACGACGATTTCCCTTCGTCACGAGAACGCATGGTCTCGCATGGTCTCGCTCGTTTATAAAAAAAAAAACTGAAGCAGTCTTACGACAATATGATTGTTTTAGAGTACACGTATCCCTGGCACATATCATAGATATACATTTTTGCGTATCCACGCGACTTCAAAAGTCGACGCACAGTCGGATGCAGCGCGCGCGGTAATAACGCGGTCGTTATTCCTGATATGCAAAATAGAAGTAAATGTGAAATGCGGATTATGAGATTAACGATGCCCGGCGAGCGAGTATAGAGTTTACACGTAAAAATCATAAATTATGTATGATAACGCGGTTTAGTTTAACGATATAATAGTCTCGTCTATCTTGTACATCATGCGTTTATTTTCGCACATTTGTAACTCTAATTGCACTTATTATATTAATCCCACGAATTTGAGAATTTTAAAATGTGGCACGTAAAGCGCATATTAATGAACATTTAACAAAATCGGAATATCATAAAAAATATACCTACATGTGTAGGTAGTATTATAGTATAGTTTCTGGCAAATGTATCTCCTATAAATATTTAACAATTGATAAAATATTTAACAATTATTTTGGAGTAATGGGGTAAATATATTTTTATAAATAATAATTTATTTTTAGAGCAAGAAAAATTATTTACATTTCTGAAACGTCAAACATTTTCATTTAAATGTCTTTACGGTTTTAACTTAACTGAATAATACTTCATAATATTATTTATATAAAATTAAATTAATCTTAATATAATTAGATGTATTTAATAAAATATATTTGCACCTTCTATGCATTGCAAGCTAGGCAATTTTTAACATTTCTCAAATAATATCTCTAATATTTCTCTAAAATAAAAAACTTTAGTCTTTTAGGAAAAAATAAATGAAGCATCCACGATGGAAAAAATAAATGAAGCATCCACGTCTTGAGATACTTATCGATTTCAGTGTTAATCGCGAGCTATATGAACGGGAGTCACGTTCACGCAACTTGGTCCGATGTTAAAGAATTTCGCGCAGCCCGACGTAAATATACGTGTCCCCTCACGTTATGTTGCTCTCGTCGACTCGATGAGAGGGGTACGACGAGACCGAAGGGAGAGCTAAACAAGCACCCGACGCCCTCCACGATGGTCGAGTAGACGTCGAGGGCGCAGTGACGGGGTCGTATGAGGGTGAGAAAGGTTAACACGATCTCCTGTGCGAGGGTGTACGGAATATTGATTCACTCCAGTGTTAGGAGTCTTTTAGTCCCGTAGATGTGTGTCCGAGAAAGGGATACGCAAATGCACACACGTGGGTGTCGCGGCATCGTGGGGAAATATATTAAAAAGTCATTATCTTATTAGAAATAAGAAAAAGAAAGAAGTGTCGTGATATCATGGGAAATATATTAAAAAGTCATTGTCTTATTAGAGATAAGAAAAAGAAAGAGAGAGAATCTTGCGGAAGACTAACGCTTGGCACAAGTTTTTAATTTATAACATTCTTATTACTTTTATACACTTGTTGAGTGGTTAAATTTCAAGACTTAAACGGCTTAAAAATTTTTCAACGCTTTATTACTTTTTAAACAAGTATTTAAGTGCTTAATGTTTAAAATTCGGATTAAATCTCTATGGAATCATGATTTAAACTAGAAACTAGATTTTAAAAGATGGGATATAAGTTTAAAAGACTTTTGATAATTTTGTTGATAATTTTAAAAACCGATTTTTTAATAACTCACAAATGCAAAGTAAAAAAATAGGTTAAACTATAATTCGTATAATTAAATTAAAATATAAAGTTGTATATAAAAAAAATATTAAATATTAATAGATTTACTCTATTTTTATCTTAGAATATTTACTTATCCTATCAGTTTTTTAAGATGAAAATTTTAATGAGGTTTATCATTTATTGCAGATGCTAAATATCCTAATAATTATTCGACTTAAAACTTTTAGAAAATAAAGAAAAGAGAGAAAATGTATGTGAAAGAGAGAGAGAGAGAGAGA
>NJRL01000007.1:1096520-1113966 GCA_003063815.1 Aphaenogaster rudis | reverse complement strand
GAGATTAAAGCTAATCTAAAGTTAATCGGAGTCTGGTCATCCTAACGTCCATTTCTATCAATGCAGATTAACTATAATCTTTGTTTACTCTTTATCTTTTTCTAGTTTTAAGAATTAGAAAAAGATTAAGAGAGTAAGTTAAACCGAGATTGAAATTAATTTACATTGGTAGAAAGGGATATTAGGACGACTTCGATCAAACTGTAGTTAATTTGATTGGTGATTCAACCGGTTTAAAGGAAAATTTCGAGCTACATAAGGCATTGCTCCTAATTTAATCCTCATTTCCATATGTTGAGCAATAAAAAATTAATAATTCTATTCATGTTAACAAAACACTGTAAACGTTTCTTAACAAATTAACTATTAGTTAAATTAATCAAAGTTTGATTCATCCTTAGATAAACGGATATGCATTGAGTCAATCAAAAAATTCCCGCGTTCGTTTTTTCTTTAAGTTCTAAGAATTAGAAAAAGTCAAAGAGTAAGTTAAACCGAGATTAAAGCTAATCAAAAGTTGATCGGAGTATGGTCGAGGTCGCTCTAACGTCCATTTCTACCAATGCAGATTAACTTTAATCTTGGTTTACCCCAAGTAGAAAGTCATAATGACGTCAAAATGATGCTAAAATGACGCCTTTCATATCATTTTGAAGTCATGATGACGTCAAAATGATGTCATAGGCGTCATTTTAGCATCATTTTGACGTCATCATGACTTTCGTCTTCTACTTGGGACTCTTTCTCTTTTTCTAGTTTTAAGAATTAGAGAAAGATAAAGAGAAAGATAAGTTAAACCGAGATTAAAGCTAATCTAAAGTTAATCGGAGTCCAGTTACATACAATGCTTATGCGCGAAAAGAGAGATATTATTCGGTTTCTAGAAATTTATCGCATTGAAATTTAGTACTACATTTTACAGAATAATAAATTATAGTCGGCAATCTCTTTGAAAATATCGATAGTAATTACATTGTATCGTTAACGAGATAATTGAAGTCAAAAGTCATTGTGTGTTGGATATTAACGTTTCGTACATGATATATCGCCGTATGAATAATTGGAATGTTTTGCGTTACGCGATAATTTATATTCCGCTGAAGTTTTCTCAAACATTTCACCTGCTCCAAAAACGGCAACTGTAAAACGTCCTTCCGGCTTACCGCCAACCGCGTAAACACACAAATTCTCTGCAGCCACTAAGGGATGGCAGAAAGAGAAAACTAAAAAGTAGGTTAAGAAGAGAAAGAAAAAGAACAGGGAATTCCCATCAGTGAAACGTTTTCTGG
This sequence comes from Aphaenogaster rudis, assembly GCA_003063815.1. Lineage (NCBI taxonomy): Eukaryota > Metazoa > Arthropoda > Insecta > Hymenoptera > Formicidae > Aphaenogaster > Aphaenogaster rudis. The sequence continues at coordinate 1,112,677 of NJRL01000007.1, read as the reverse complement.
TACGCCACTGAGCGGGCAAACAAACACAACTCTTGTTAAAAAAAAGAGAAAATGTTTAATTTGAAATCCATAATTATATGTAAAGCTCTTGCGTACCGAAATATAAAAAGAAACCTTCTTTGCATATGTCTATATTTCCATAAATTTTTCATCGAGGAGGAAAAACAATGTCGGAGTAAATGGATAAAGAACCTGATTTTTCATCTCACGAATTAAAGTCTTTGTACGATGTACCATTAATGCTTGAAGGACTTTTGACTTAAATTGCTTGCATAGCAACAAAAAAAAAACTAAAAAAATGCATAAAACGTCTAATAAATCAAATCTCTCTCGCCAAAGGCTGATAAAAGCAGTATGTATGCTTCTTACTCAAAATACAACAAATTTATCTCGAAGATACAACCCCAAGTAATATCGAAATTTGTCATCGTTCTTGCCGGTGAGGAATAAAAACACGCGTTTTTACGGGACGTATTCTCTTATCCGCCGGAGGGAGGGAGGAAGCGAGCGGAGAGAAAATGCCGAGAAAACCGGGGCTTGTACGCGGCGTGTTACGTCGATGCGTGTGTACGGCGCGGAACGTGGATACGCGTGACACGAGTGCGCCGTGTGCGTGTCGCGCGCACGACAGGAGTAGAGGTAGAGGCAACGGCGGCGGTTCTCCCCAGGCGCCCTTCTCTCCTCGCCCACACCAACGTGTCTTCCTTCTCGCGCGCGCGACCCCACGCGCCTCGCGGTCGGTACTACGGCCCTAAGCATTCTCCCCTTCCCGCCCCCGCCTCACCGCTCCTCGACGAGTGACGCTCTCGCGCGATGGATAGCGGTGAAGTGAGGTGCGAGTGCGACGCGACGCGACGCGGCACTCCGCGACGAGGGGAAAGAGCGAGAGAGAGGGAAGAGGCCAGCGCGAAGGGGAGGGGGGAAGAACAGAGAGAGAGCGCGCGCTCGCTTGGCTCACGGCGCGGTGGGAGCGGATCGTGCGACGGCGGGAGGAGGAGGTTAGCCAGACGGGTGGGAGGGAGCGCGCGCGCGAACGAGGGGGGGAGGGCGCACGGGCCGCGGGAAGGAGCCGTGCCTCCCTGCCATCCGCCCGCAGTGCGCGCTACGCGATATCACTGACCGGTCATGTGTGTGTCACTCTCACGTTCACACTGGTACCGTTCGCAGTACTTCGTTACCGCGCTGGTGGTGTTGCCGCCGCTGCCGTTACCGTCCGCCGCCGCGTAGAGTGCCGCGGTGCCCGAAAAGTGCTTAGTAGACACCCGGTGCGCGGCCCCCCCGGAACTTGAAAGTTGCGCCCGGTCGATCTTGGCCGCGCGCGCGGAGACGTCAAAACACACGGTGCTCGCGCCCGTGACGGAGAGGAGAGGAGAGGACTCGCGGTTCCCCCGTCTCTCTCTCTCACTCTCTCCCTCGCGTCACGTCGATCGCGAACTCGGGAGATACATCGTCGCCGAGTACAAAAATAAAGAGCGCACAGGTGGAAGACGCGCGGCGCGGACCTCGCACCGCCGCAGGGACGCGCGCGCGCGCGCGCGCGCGCGCCGGGGGAGCGGTGGGGAAAACACCGTGAAGTTAGGCGCGAACGGCGATCACGCCGGACAGGGAAGAAAGAAAGAGGGAGAGACTGTTTGAAGTTGGGCGAGCTAGTCTCGTGGCCGTATTCGCGTAAATAAGCGTCTCGCGCGCGTCCAGACGCGAAACAGGAGCAAGGAGTGGCTGCGGAGCGTGTTTCGCCGAGGAAGCGGTGGGAGAGAGCGAGAGAGGTGGGACGGCAGCGAGGGAGGAGAGGATAACACGAGTGACCGGCCGTCGCCTCATGGCCCTGTTGTTCGATGGCCCTACGTGATCTTCGGCGGGAAGAGATCGGCCGCGGAGTGGTGCTTTGTGCCGTCGAGAAATAGTGATCGTTCGTGACAGGGTCCGCCGTCGCGTCCCCTCCTCCCCCCCTCCCCCCCTCACACCCCCCGCGCGTCGTGTGCGTTACGTCGCGGTGCGTGCGCCCGGTTGTTGTTTTTCTTTTCTTTTCGGGGGCGAGGCACGCTCCTCGGAGGATAGAAGGAAAAACCAGGTCGGCGTCAAGGGGTTCGGGGACGGGTGAGTGAAGTGAGCGAGAGAGCGAAAGAGAGAGAGAAGACGGAAGAGGAGCGGGAACGGTGGGGGAGGGAGACTGGGGGCGCCCGTTCGCGGGAGGACGGGCAGGAGGAGGAGGAGGAGGAGGAGGGGGGCGGGGGGGTGGTCGAGGAGGAGCGGCAGGGGGGGAGGGGGACGTACGAGGGAAAGGGTGACTGGCGGACCCGGCTGTGGCGATCCGAAGTCGCGGATTCGGCACGCCGCGGTTTACCGAACGTAATATGGCGTACAAGTTTCGCGAGGAGATCGTGGGAAAGAGGTTTCTCTCGGTGAGTGGTTTCACCAAGCTGAAGGTGAATAAGATTAGTGAGTGGGGTTGGCGTGCGGGGGTGATACGTGCTGCCAGTCACAGGGATAACGGCTGTCATGACCTCCAGGTGAGTGCCCAAACGAAAACACGCATCTCGACTCGTTTTTCTTCGCTCCGCGGAGAACAAGACGGGGGGGGCTTGGCGCTCTCGTTTCAGGTGTGTCGTTACCGCGTAGTTTATACCGCGGGTCGATTGTTGGTCACCGCGACCTGGCGTCGCGCGCGCGACGTCTCGCGCCGCGCCGTTTGTGTTTACATCGCGGCGTGGTGCGACCCTTCGTCGTGCGAATATTCGGAGTAGGTGCGTACGTGTTTGTGTATACGCGCTCGCCAGATCGACGATCCGCTACTCCTACACTTGGAGTTTTCGCGCGTCAAAAATTCAGATCCACGCCCGTTTCGGCAGAGTCACCTCAGCGGCGACATGTTGTCGTCACGAGGTATGAAAATCGTCGTCGTTCTCTCCGCCGAGTTCGATATCGCTGCCGTAAATAACGGGGAATTGTAATGTTATTATTAGACATCGCGGCTGTGCACGGAGATCGCTTCCACGAGACTTGGACTTTCGTCGAAGTTATACCATATTTTTAATAAAGTTTTATGATCATCGTGATGATATTTACGATATTTACGATTACGTTACGTTTGCATTGTTTGGTCAGAGTAGTTTTGGTCGAATAATTACAATTGCTGAAATGTTTTGTAATGCCGGATTATATGTAGTTGGGCTTTTGGAAACGCTATAACAAAATGCTGCATTATTTGGAATAAAATCATTGTTGCGAGCGATTCGCAGTCGAGGATGTTATTCGATACGCAAAATGTGAATCATTAATCACGAATATACGCAAAATGTGAGTCATTAGTCAAGCGATTTCGAATTTTGCGGAATGATCGGAGTGGAGTAACGATCGTGGTGCAGACGCACATTTCTGAGAAACGTATAACTGTTTTGTAAATATTTGCAAACAATATGGAAAATTTTTGTTATGGCTCTCGGTACGAAACAGGTACTCGAGTAAATTGTAAAGCAGTCGAGCGATGCGACGGTTGTTTGGAATTTACATACGTTTCTCTTTAATGCGCGATTACACAGATCATTGCCTATTTTCGAAGGACATTCGTTGAAGGTCGCGTATTTTGAACGGCGAACGTACACTCGCGAATATTCACTCGAATTCTTTACAGATACGATAAGCTCGATTACTAGTTCCTATTAATATCTCTATTATCAATAGAATTCAATTATCATGCAATTGTATATATTATATTATTCATACAATCGCGTATTATCATATCTATTTTGACGTACATCAAATGTACACGAATTGCAATTACGTTTGATTGTGTTTTTTGGGAGGGAAACGAAGATATGGATAATTATATTTGCGTTGCATCTTTATGCTACTCCTTTATGAGAATATTAAAGACTTATGATTACGATTAGGTACATTTGAGGTCGGTTTTATTATTGAATCGCAATATCTGCTAATCGTTTTAATCATGAATCGTAAGTCAGTGTTATTTTAAAAATTAGATCACTCTTCTGAAAAGCATCATTGAAGCGTTGTAACGTAACGTGTCTTTAAATAACGGTTCTAATCACAGTTTTGACGCCCCTAAAATAAAACGATATACATATATGTTCGAAGAATTCGTGATTGTCACTAAAGCTTGATATAATTACCTGCCTGAGTTTATCTGTCAAGAGTCTTTCTTTTCCTGTCAAGTCATAACTATTTCAGTTTTCGAGGACATTGCCAACTTACATACTCGACGCTGTTTCCACATGTACGGGCACACACGTGGCACCCGGTATACACGTTTCGCATTACTTGGCCGGTGATATTTGCCAATTATACCACATGGCCAAAGACCGCGATTATTATGCCGGTCGAGCGTAAAATCTCGGAAAATCTTGGTCCCGGCGGTCGATTTTTCTATTCGCTTTGCGACGTTAAAAATTGTAGTGTTCGTTTTCGTGTCGAGTAAATCGCGTCTTCGAAAAATCATCGTCACGGCTTCGTTACGTAACGGGTAACGGGTCGAATTTCGGAGCACTCGGACACACGCGCGCGCGAAATTAATTCGGCGAGGCAATACTTATCTCTTATGTAATAAAAGAGGCAGTTGTCCTCGGGTATCATTTATTGGCTAATGAAACAGTCATCTCGATGACGATAACAATATTAGCTCACCTACGTTATTATCTTAATTAACGCCATGATTATTGAGAGGTTTTCGCAGAAGAACGTTGCGAATATCAGATGTATAACGTTTTGGCGGAGAAACGTTACTACAATTTGAGAATATTGATATTTATTATGAGAAATATATTTTATAGCTTTATGTTTTATGCGTTTATATGAAAATTTATTAATTATATGTTGATATAATTTTTCTTTCTATTAATATATTATAAAATATTAATATATTAAGGGATAAGACTTAAATCTCTCTGTATTCTGCCAAAATATTATTTCTGAACAAATCTTATTTTAGATTATGCATTACGTGCAATATAAATTTAATTCTTATTATTAACAGATGATCCATTAGCGATATGTTTAATAACGAGCTCATATTCATGTTATATGCATTTCGCATTAATGATTTTTCCGTAAATCAAAAATAAAATTAATAACAGCATCTTTGGTGAGTTGTCATTGTAATAAACAGAATGTTTGCTATTTTACGAAGAACCATCTCTTTATATAACAATACTATTTTATTAGTATTACTAGAATATTTTATGTTCCAAAAATAATTTCGAAAAATTTAACGAGGATAAATCCTGATTAATATATTAAGTAACATTCCACTCAACTAGCGTTTATCAATTCCTATTAATTCTTGAACTATAAGCTAAGATCATTTAGGTTATCCCACGGTTTAAGCATTCTTCTCGTAAATTACATCATTCATCCAGTCCAACACTGACTGTCAGTCGCGATGCAGCCGATCGATCTCCGACACTCGGAGTTAATAATACCAGTACTTATTCGCGGCACTCATTAGCAGATCGCCCGGTTTCAACTATCCCTAATGGCCCTCGCGGCGTCTGCGAATTTATCGCGGCGCCAAGGAGCATCCGGGCGTCTCCCGGAGTGAATTCAGTTGACATCTGTTTAGTATTTGACGTTCTAAAGGGTCAACGACTACAAACGCCATTAGATATTCCGGGGTCATCGCCGCCGCGTCTCTCAGGCGACTCCGTTTTCCGGTTTTCTAGTCTCGAAAAATGCTCTCGCGCTTCTCGGCTCGCGGGAAACATGTCGACGAACTTGGCTAATAAGAGCTCTCGGCTCTTCGCCAGAGGTGAAAGTTATCGGGCCATCGTTTTAAATCCTGGAGAATATAATAATCCTGGCGCGCGAAATATTTGAAATAAGCGAAATAGTTTTTTCTCCAAGACATAAGACAGAAGAAAGACAAAATCATTGTCTTTATCTCTCTCTTTCTCTCTTTCTCTCTCTCTCTCTCTCTCTCTCTCTCACTACGCATGTCGATAGTGTTGACGATAAAGAGAAGCACCTTGAAGTATTGACAAGTTGTTGAAATATCGAACGCGGAGAAAATAGATGTTTTATCGATAAGGGTGTACTCGGGTATGAGACTCGCGTGCTCGTCACCTTGAAATTTCTCTACGCTAACTTTAGATGTGAAATGATGCATAACTCAACAATACACTATAAATTGCAGTCTGAGATGACAATGTAATGTGCGAGACATATTCTACAACCACATAAAAATTATCTCTTATTCTAATTAGCAATTTTATTTATTTGAAATCGTATTTTAAGAGAATTTATGCGATTCAAATTATTAAAGTATTTATAAGTATTTTTTGCACTTGCATTAGAAACGTGAAAGCAAGACATTCTTTGCGAAAACTACATATACGCAGTAACGTTTGCAATGAAACATTGTAAGGAACTACGATTTTTATCCAAGTATTAGGAATGTGTGTTCTGTAATTTTATTTTAATTTTATTTTTCGAAATTTACATCATTATTTCATGAGCAACCTTTAGAAAGATGTCTATTTCAGGATAACTGGCTTCCTCGATTCGAGGATATGCATTATAGCGAGATTTTTTTCGTACATAAATCCTCCCATTGTTTCAATGCCGCTTTCATGGCGCACCTGCCGCGTCTCCGAAGAAGCACCGTTATACTCGGTGCACGAAATATACGAAGCGCCTCGGGGGAGACGGCGAGGTAATGCGGTGACGCGGGATGGTTATGGAAGGTGCATTGGCCAGTAAAAAATTTGGGGGGATGGCGAATCGATCGGCTAGGGGCCCACGGGTGAAAGGGGGACCGTTGCAGGGATCGGAGAGATGGCGATGGTACCCCCGAATTATCGAGGATTCGCGATCGTGCTACAAACCCTGAAATTTGCGGTTCGCGAAACCGCGTACCGGCCACTACGGTACCGCGTACCCAACACTTTCGCATAATTTGTATAGCGGGGCGATGTTTTGTTGCCGTCGAAAATTGCGGGCGAAATTCCGGGTCAAATCTGACGGGGGTGTCCGCAAATTCGCGAGTGACGATAAGCACTCTCGCACGTGCGAAACAGGTCCCGGCGAATTTCCAGGAGGTTTATTTTGAGTACGGTGGTAAACCCGGTCTTGGATCGTTGTGAATCCTAACGAGATGCAAACGAGATTTCTTGATTTTCGGATACTGATACCGCCACAAAAATAAACAACGGAAACGCATCTTCATGCGTCGCACATGTGCATCGCGTAAGCTGATTACGCGTATCGCTGCGTATCGTATTGTACGTAAAGACTTTTTTATGTTACGAAAAGCTATTTTTTTCATTAGTGCGCGTTGCGTCCTATCTTATCTTATCGGAAAGAAAGTCGCTAAAGTCATGGTCATGACGTTCGTAACAAACTCGTATCGTTTTAATAGCCTGACGTGTTTGCTGTTTGCATTTCTTTACTTTCCTCATGCGAAGAACTGAGTTATGAACAGATTGCGAATTTACAATAACAGCGGATCAAGCTTTGTCCTTGTGATTATATTTCTGTCTCGATAAAGATTACATTCTCTTCTCTAGAAAATCCAATTTATAATTTCAGTAAGATGCGTTGTGCATATTTTGAGAAAGATATCCTCTTGTATTTGTTAAAAAAAGTCATAGTTGTTAAAGATGGATTCTTCAGAAATTGAAATTAATTTAAAGCGAAAAAATTATTTTTTAAGTTGTGTGAAAAACAGAAAATATTCTTTGTACCAACTCCTCTTAGTTTTTAATACGAGATTATTCTAATTAATTTAACTTAGTTTTCTTTAATATCGCCCATTTTTTGTTCATGTAATTTTGCAGTTGTGTGACTTTGTGACAATCTGATGATACCTGTGATTTTCTTAGAAGCGTTAAGACCTTTTAGTCCTATTGTGTTTGTACTTGTCGCCGATGACATAACGGACAGGATAAACATCTGCGTGCTTCAAACGTGCACGTCTCGGAAAATTCAATTATATAAGCAAATACTTTTGAGGAAGCCCCTTGTGGAACATGATTTTATGAAAACAGTCTCTTGGAGACTTTGATTAAAATTCCTGAAATGCGAAAATAACGATCGCCGCCGATTAGGCCGTCTAGAGATTAGTTGCAACTGTTTTCTTTCTTTTGACAATCTATGTTTAGCAGCCTCGGCATCCAATTAAAGCTTTTGGGATTCCGTGCATTACTGGCGTGGACATAAGTGCGACTAGGGCTTATCAGATCTTTGTCAGATAGTTAATAAGACATTCCTTTGTTCGATAACGATCTTGATATCCAGGTTGTAATAGTTTCTTTCGAAATCCGTGTAGACGCTGTCACGACAAAGCGCGGTTCTGATTATTTCACTCACACGATTTTTATTTCGTTCTCTATTTTCATTCCTTGCGAAATATCCCGTTGAAATATATACTTTTGTATTTAATTTTAGTACAAGACACGTAGAATTCTGTAGCTTTGCAAAATAGAATAGGAAAAGATTGCGTTTATAAAATAGAGAGAAGCTGAAACTAAAAATACGGTTGCCATGTTTCTCATTCGTTATGTAAGTCATACTACTTTGAGTATAAATTGGCAGACAGAAATAGGCGGCAGGAATAAACGGGAAGAGGCGTCTTGCTCTTTTCGGTAACGTTAAAGGATCGACGTGGTTGGCTCGCCTTTTTGCAATTGGCGAAATCGATATTGCGCTGTCGCGAAATGACGGTCTCCCGCGCCCCGAAGGTACCTTACGTACGTTACTGCGAAATCGCTTCCGCGAGCATCCGGGTTTCTCCTTGCACTTCGCTGCATACGATGATTATTATTCGCGTTGAATTAGATCGCGGCTCGAAACGCATCGGTGCGATCGGTCGCGAATGATTTCACGTAATCGCGAAACATGACGTTCTTTGTGCGCCGCTGTATTCGCCTTAAAGCTTCAAACAACAAAGGGACAACAGATGCGTTGCGTTACTGTGCAACGCGGCAAATCATTTGCACCGTACACGTTCGCATTACCAGGCGCTATTTTGTAATCCCGCAATTTGTCCGTCTACCGCGTCATACAATTAGACACAGTCGATGAGTTTTCCGCGGACCACAGGTGCTTAATATACGCGGTCTGCGCGCGCGTTCTGACAAATGATCGGTGTCTTCATTTCTCGCGTAATCACTGGCAGCGTCTCGCGATCTACGCCGAAACGCGCGGACGTCGAAATTACCGAGGTCGAGACCGACGTCTGTACCGCGTGCATGATCAATTGGCAGGATTAGGTCAAATCGCGTCACTGTCAAACTGCTAGAAATCACGGAGAATTGTCAAGCCCGATATTTTTGTAAAAAGATTGGTGTTAAGAGAATACTGTTGTTTCGCGTTGCCTAACTATAGTTCGTAAATCCCAGCAATATCTTTTAAAATTCTAGAAACGAAAGAACTTTAGTATATAGTTTACGTATATATATAAATACCGATGTTATTTTGTTTTCTTGTTTCATTCGCCTGGTTTTAAGAAGATATGAAAAATATATGCTTTACATTTCATTTTGTCATTAAATTCAGTATATTAATAATAATCTATATAATGTATCTTGTGCATGCATAATATTAAGTAAAAATTGCTCACGTCTAAATACGGCAAAATAAAATAAAATAAAATAATCTAGAGATGGAGAAATCAGTGACTGACGCGTAGAAAGCAGACTTACTCTAGATTTTAGCTAGAAATCAAGTGGCTCATATCAGATAATATTGCATGTAATACGTCAATTTGTGTGCGTATAATTAAGATAAATGACGTTCGTATAATTGGCGTATAATTGACGTAAAGTATAATTGCGTTAAAAAGGTGATTTGATCGAGTTTTCACTTAATCGTATCAATTAGAAGCGCAAAAATAAGCCAAATCTCTTTTTAGCAATTGAATAAGTAGAGGAATTTCAGATCCGTGATGGGGAAAAATTAAGCGATAAAGAGAGTTACATGAAAATCTTTATTTTGATTTTAATAAAATAATACATTAATAATTAATATAATGAAATTACATTATATATTGATATGATAAATGATACATTTTACGCGCATGGCTTCAATTCTCCGGACACGGAACTATTGCGTGAGTTGTTTTTGTATTCACGTCCAAGCATGATAAACATGCGAAACTTTAAATAATTCCTCGAAATGTCGCACGTACGTGCGACGATGCGCCAGTTTCTCTCAACAAATTGTTTGCTATGCCGAGGCTGCCGTTTGATGTCAGGTCACGTTATTGTATTGAGGACTCTATCGCGAGGACCCTATCGGTCGCATTCTAATATTAAAATACGAGTGCAACGGCCGCGCGATACCAGAAGACGCGCTTCGATGCGCGCCCTACAGGATTCGCGTTATTACCGATACACAGAGCTCTCTGGAACAGAGAGCTATATGCGTATTTCGCGTTTGAACAGCAAGGTCTTCTCGAAAAATGAAACGTAAAAATAGACACACCATAATTATTGTTACCATTATTAAGTATATGAATAAACAACCTAAAAAAAAGAAAAAAAAGACGTGTGATAACATTTAATGATAGTATTACATTATTTTTTTACGTGAGAGGGAGAGATTTAATTGTTATTAAGGTAAAAAGTTCAACTTGAATTGAGAGAAGAGGAAGTGACTAAAATAGAATTTATTACATAATGTAATGTATAAATCTATCTAAAGAATACTTATATGGAAAGAGAGATAAGTAAAGCCTCGATTAAAGTCAAATCAACTACTAAGAGAAAAGGAAACGGAGAATACATTTTCTTCCCTTTCTCTCTTTCTCTCTCTACTTTCGTAGGCGGCTATCTCCCGGCAATAGAAGTATTTCGCTCGCCTGTTTGTCCGTCAATATTATTACGCAATGAGTCGCCCACGCTGCCTTGTGCCACTTTCCTTACTCGGTGCATTCGAAATAGCATTTTAGCGGGCTTCCTACTTGACCATTCTGAGAAAATGACGTTTCGCCGTGAAAAAATTGTATTTTTTATTTCGTAAAAGCTATTTTTACGTGACGTTACTGCTAAGTTTGATTGCATCAATATACAATCGGCGTTAATTTCGATTTATGAAATTTAAAACAATTTTATATATATTCACACGAAGAATCACCTAGGAAAATCTATACTTACTTATTACATTGAGCAACGCAAATTAAGAAAGAACTACGTAAATACTGTAAGTCTGAGTTGCTCCAGCAATTGATATCGCCGCGATTAGTCATTAACAAAAAATCACGTGACAATAGGACTTTAACTTTGCGCTGCCGCATACGCGACGTTTTGCTCGTTTCGGTTCATCCAAGCACGAGCTCGAATGACAGTTTACCCACGCGGGAACAAATGCGTCATGCTGTACGCATTTAATTATCGTCCTTCCGAAGACTCGACGAGTCCGCTCTGAATAATGAGCGAAAGTGATGTATATTTAATTTCTGAATACAATTTGTATAATTTACTCCAATTCTCTTCAATGCACATTCTCGGGATGACGATGGCGATCCCCGATGCTGCACTCGAGGAATCATGCGTTTGTCTTCGTGTGAAATATTTAAAAGACGCAATCCTCGTCCGTTCGTGAACGCGAACCTATCTATCCGCGCCGGTGGCTCGTTGTAAACAATGACTTCGTGTCCGACCCAGATTCTAAGCCCACGTAGAAAGCGGACTCGCTTGCATAATCCTAAGTACCCCGCGCGCACGGTTATATGCATTCGTTCCCTCGCATGTCGTAGTCGGCGCAGACAGATTGCACACCTGTATATGCGTCACCTATACACCTACGCGCTCGTCTGGATCCGCACCGCTATCGAATTGACCGTTGTACACGACTGGACGTACTTTAATACCAAGATGAGAAAATTTTAAGCTCTTGTGATAATCTAATAATGAACAAATATATATTATTAGAGTAAAATCAGAAAATTTTCTTCATAAAGCTTAGATGGCCATGATAGGATATCTAATTATTGGATAGTAAATACGAATGATAAGATATTTTCTAAGATATTTACACGATAATATTTTATTTCCGCATAAAGATATGAAAGTTTAGCTGTATTTTAATAGAGAATAGTACGTAAAAAACAGCAAAGTACGACCAGAATTTTCAGTAATATTGAAAGATATTTAGGTATGATGGAAAATAGTAGATGTTAGGAAAATGTGTATAAAAAAAAGTAGTTATACTCTTTTAATTTATATTAAAGAATACAGAATGCATTAGAATATATCTAAAAATGACATTCAGAGCAAAAAATGACAAATCAAAGTACATTTTGGACTATATTAGAATACTAAAGACGAAGTATGTCAAAGTACAAAGATACATATAATATAATGTACATTATATTTTTTTATAGATTTATATTTAGACTGGATAGATAGATAAATATATAGATTATAGACTTATAGATTTAATACGTATTAAATCAAGTCATAATTTGAATCTCACTAAAGAAAGCAGGGTTGGTTGGAAAAATCCAGTGAGTGGAAAAAACCATGGTAAATTCCGCTTTTTACCGTTTCGGACTCCAATGGCATAAACTGGCAAAAACTATAAAAATGACTAATATGTAATACTAAAATATATTTATATAACTTTATGCAAAAAGATATTTTTGCTTTAATTAGTAAATCATACTAATTACTATGGTAATATTCAATAGTCGACAACAACTGGCCACATTAATTTAAGATATAAATTAAATTACAACGTTTCGACCCTTGGTTTGGGTCCTTTTCAAGTGAAACTGGAACAACATTAGTCATGAACAAACAGAAAAATAATAATTGATATAGCGAAAGAGCAGAGTACCTAATAGTTATATATTAAAAAAAACATTTTTCCTAACATGACAAATCCTCATCCATGAGAACGTCCCCTGACGAACATATCAAGGCTAGAAAAGTATTAGTGATGTTGAATACATAATCAAACATAAATCGCCACAATAATCTCAATATAACGTATCATATTACTTAAATAAGTTTTTTGATAAAATAAAAACCTATATGGATGAGTCAAATAAAATCAAGAATAAAATTTGGAAACTTACTTGTCATGTATGTCAAAGAGTGAAAATCATAAACAAAAAAGAAGTCATTAGAATTAGATGTCACTAAACGTATATATCTGTGCATTGTCGACAATAAAATAGATATCACAACGAAGTCAATAAAATTAAAATAGATTATCAAAATGTATGCACATGTCAAAAGCCGGTTGTAGACTGAACAAATGGACAAAGATAGTCAAAATTGTATAAAACGTTAAAAGGTTGAATAAATAAACAAAGATAGTCAAAATTGTATAAAACGTTAAAAGGTTGAATAAATAAACAAAGAGAAATAAACATGATTATAAGTGTGTTCGTAAAATCAAATGGATGAAATGACTTTGTCATAAATAGGATTTAGATTTTCCATATCTTTCTTTTATTTGACTCATCCATATGGGTTTTTATTTTATCAAAAAACTTGTTTAAGTAATATGATACGTTATATTGAGATTATTGTGGCGAATTATGTTTGATTATGTATTCAACATCACTAATACTTTTCTAGCCTTGATATGTTCTTCAGGGAACGTTCTCATGGATGAGGATTTATCATGTTAGGAAGAATGTTTTTTTTTTATATATAACTATTAGGTACTACTCTTTCGATATGTTAACTATATCAATTATTATTTTTCTGTTTGTTCATGACTAATGTTGTTCCAGTTTCACTTAAAAAGGACCCAAACCAAGGGTCGAAACGTTGTAATTTAATTTATATCTTAAATAAATGTGGCCAGTTGTTGTCGACTATTGAATATTACCGTTAATTTATCACTGGCGGTTCAATTTATCAATTTTGGCTAATTACTATGGTTCAAAGAAAAACGAAACAAATATAATAATAAAGTTTTTTAAATTCAAGTTAATATATGAAATATATTTTGAAAACAAAAACTTTGAGAAATAAACTATAAATGTTACTAAATTATATATTAATTTGTGTGTAGTTTAATGAGAGAAAAACAAAATAGTAACAGAATTAATAATATTTACCAATACCTATAGATCTGGTTCGCGTTTATCATTTAACATCTTGTAACAAAAAACTAATTTATTTCCTACATCGATTCCTAATCTACTACAGATTTTATTTTGAATTGTGGAAAAATTGTGGAAAACACTATCTCAATTGACGCTGAACTCGCCGGACAGTTATGTAAATGCATTACAAAATTAGGGCTATAGGCTTCGAGTCGCTTGTGAATTAGTATATCGATAAAAAAGTTTTCTATTTATTTTATTGTTCTTAATAGAAAAGACCAGTTTTTGCCGAAAGATACCGGTTTTTACTACTGGCATGGACTTTATAAAAAAAATGTGGAATTTTGCCAACCCTGAAAGAAAATTTTTCAAACATCTGCTGGATATATTTTCAGTTATTTTACAATTTCTGTACCTATTAATAAAAATCATCACATCTCAGAAAATTATATTCCAATGTAAACTAAATTTATTTCATTTCGAAGTCAAAGTTCGGTGTTTCTCCAATCTATTAATAATTCCTGTTATTATTATATCACTGTTCTATTTAGCTGTACTCTGCCGTTCTCTAGTGTACTCTATCATACTCGAGTACACTCTACGCGATGTACTCTGTATGCATCTTCGCTCGTTCTGTCGATATCTAGGAGGGAAGAAGCGTTCCCGTTAGCTCAGCACTTTCACCCGGATCATCACGACCCAGATGATCGCGTTCCTCTAACGGTGCGGAGAATCTTTTCTCTCTTTCTCTCTTTCTCGCTTCTTGTTTCTATCCACCTCGCGAAAAACTTTTCCGGCCGGGAACTTCAAACTTCTCCGTCTGAGCGGACAATGCCGTGAAAATCGTGCTCGGGTACGATTCGCGGCGTTTTCAGTTCGCGAGAGAGCGAGGAACGGAACGTAGCAAGCGGCAGCGAGCCGGCTCATCGGGAGGAACGGAGTGAGAGGGACCGAGAAGAGAGCACATGGACGGAAGGGGGGACGAGAGGGGAACGAGAGGGAGAGACGGCCGAGAAAACAGGTTTCCTGGCGGACCAGGCGACCAACCGCCGGCCGGAGACCCAGGTCACTCACCCAGATTCTACAAACAACCAAACACCGTCCATCCTCCGCCCGTTTTACCATCTCGTCCAGCTCCATAGCGCGACGCTCCTCTTCTTCGTGGCTCTCCTCTCGTCCCTCCACCACGGATCTTCTGCTTTTGCACCTCTGCGCGGGAAGCACCGCGGCGTCTGGAAGATTCTGACAAGCGAGGCCGGCTCACCAGGGTCTTCGGCATGCATGGCGCCGAAGACGACGCGAGCTGGAGAAGAGAGAGAGAGAGAGAAAGAGAGAGAGAGAGAGAGAGGGGGGTAGGGGGAGGACAAGAGGGAGACAAAAAGGGATAGATATAGGGATAGCTGCAGAGAAAACCCGATGACACGATGTCTACGAGACATGACCCTCTTCAAGGTTGCGACTGGTGGATTCACCTTCGCGTTGATTTCTCGTGACGGCTCGTTCTCACGTGGCATTGTATTGGGACAGGTGCTGTCATGATGTTGAATTGTCAGTCTTCGAACTGGCTTTGGGAAACGGAATGTAGTCGTATCGTCCTGTCATAACATTTCTGCGCGACACTTGTGGTCTCATGAAAATACATTCGATATCGCATATGCAGTTTTGATGATGTTTGAGAGTTTTTAATATTAGCATAACAAAAGCGACGCTTTTGCTTGAATTTATGATAAGATATGCAGAGTGTTCCACAATTTTTTACTTTAGTCTCAATGGTATTCCTTGGTGAATTTTACGAGTTAAATTTTTCTTATAGAAAATCTCGATGGCATCTCTTGTATAATTTTTAGCATTTCCTATAATTAAGAATTAAGAATTTGAATTAAGAATTTGAAAGGGTAAAATTTACTGCACGGAGAAAATTTTATATTAAAAATTACTATGTATGGCAGTAGTCATAGACCATTGCTGGAATTATAAATTATTTTTACACTATGTTTTTCTATAGTAATTTTTAATTAGTTAGTTCATCTTCTGCTTTTATAATATCTTGACGTGTCCGCGATGTGTGTTAATTTGTGCTGGTTTATTTATGATTTTTATAATCTTGGATTTAATGCACACGCAAATGACGCTGCTTTTGCTA
>NJRL01000007.1:1046632-1077582 GCA_003063815.1 Aphaenogaster rudis | reverse complement strand
CCAAAAACGGTTTTTTCAAAAATTTGTTTTTTTAATAACTCTTAAAGTTTTTGACCAATCAAATTAATACTTTGGAACAATGTTTAGAACAACTAGAACAATCCAGAACAACAAAAAATTGGAATTTTCAAAAAATGGGGGGCCGCTAAAAACTGTTTTTTGCGTTTTTGTCTTGTTTTTTGGTTTTTAGTCTCATAACTCTGGAACATTATAGAACAAACATAGAACAACCTGGAACAACTAAAAAAACATTTAAAATTAAAAAATGGGGGGCTAACTTTGTAATGACCTTTTTGCTATTTTTTGCTGTATCTTTGTAAAAATATCTTTTAGAGAATTGATACTTTGGAACAATGTTTAGAACACCTAGAACAATCCAGAACAAAAAATTGGATTTTTCAAAAAATGGGGGGACGCTACAAAAAACAGTTTTTTTGCGTTTCTTGTCTTGTTTTTTGGTTTTTGGGCTTATAACTCTGGAACAATATATAACAAACACAGAACAACCTGGAACAACTAAAAAAACATCTAAAATTAAAAAATGGGGGCTAACTTTATACACATTCATCTTGAGGTCCCGAGTTCA
The DNA here is from genome assembly GCA_003063815.1 of Aphaenogaster rudis. Taxonomy (NCBI): domain Eukaryota; kingdom Metazoa; phylum Arthropoda; class Insecta; order Hymenoptera; family Formicidae; genus Aphaenogaster; species Aphaenogaster rudis. Next base: position 1,076,996 of record NJRL01000007.1, on the reverse strand, counting down.
AAACCCGTCAGTGACAAAACAGTCGGCAAGTAAAAAAGAACACAATAAAAAAAGGAATAAATAAGAATTAATGAAAGTTGTCTTAAGTTGAGATATATTATACACTCGATAAAAATTAATAATCTAAAATAAAAAATTTTTAATTTTTTTAAATATCTAGTTGCAGCTAGTTTTAGCTCGATAGGTACTAGATAGTATTATTCATATAGTTGCTAGAAGAAGTGAGCGTTACATTACTAGCTCATCATTATCTAGAAAAACTAGATACAGGTGATGTGAGACGCAACTTTATTAGCTCATGACTAGTTAGCCATTAGATTCAATTTCTACCCGGGTGGATATAACTTTGTATAATTAAATTTTTTCTGTAGATTAAAAATTATTTTTTATAATAATAAAATCTATTATTAGTATTTTTCATTATTTTGTAATGGTTATTATCTTTTTATTACTAACGTAGATTGCGGTTCAAAAAATTGTCATAATTGCTTAATCCTGTGATATTTTAAAATAATATTGGAAAAATATAAAGATATATTAATAATATTCATGTACGAGGAATTCACTATTTATTCGTCGCACTTTGTTACTAAACTGATGCAGATTTTAAACATTTATAATTGGTATTCGAGAAAATCATATTATTTTATTTATGTCCACTTCTTCAAAATAATGAATAGATAAAAATGCTCGAGACACCACCACTCATTTCATGAGACTTTATGAGATATAACGCGAATTTTTTGTGCATTTTTGCATCTTCGCAAGAGTTCACCGGAATCGAACAGATTTATGAAAAGCCAAATTACGGGAAAGCCAAAGAACCGCGACTGTTCAATTATCTCCTACTTAACTTCGCTCGAGTGTTTCGACACAAGCGGAGAAAGGAGGAAAGTGCAGAACTCCCACGTAGTGGCGTACGCGGAGGACCGTTTCAAAAGAGTTACACATAAAAATAGAGAGACCGACAGCGTGCACGTGTGCATCTCTCTTTTGCTCCTCTTCCAGTACTCTCTCCCGACTATTCCTGTCTTGCTGCGCAGGTCATTCCCGTCTGACAATCCTCTTTTTCTTGAAGAATAACGAAAGAAATTTTTCTCGTATTTTTAAGCTTTTTCATTTTATCAAATTAATTAAAATTGGCGGGCGGGAATAAGAGAGAGAGAGAGAGAGAAGAGAACCGCCGTGAACTGTGGTCGATGAAATATAACAATATATTATCTACTATCAGTAATTAATTTCGACCCTATGTAACTGGCCTCTACATTGTAATCAGAAAACAAGTAATGTAAAATTAGAAGCTATTTATGAGCTTTATCTACGTGATTTATGATAAATTTTGAAACGAGTTTTGTGCGCAATCTCAAAGATTTAATCAAGTCGCGAATTAAAATTCTCGTAATACATAATTCACACAGTGAATAAAACATAGTGAAAACATCTGAAAAAATGTGATTCTGTACGCGTTGCTTGTTCGTGGCTATGAAATTTAATGCCCCGAAATCCTTTAATCTCAATGTTAAATTACTTCGTAATTACGCTTCGATCCGATTCCCATGAAAAAGAATGAAATTGTCTCCAACCTAGTTAAAGGACGTGCACCTGAGATTCCAGTTAACGAATCAGGAAACATCGTATTTTTTTGTTTGAAATAGAGCGTGTCGAATTTTACCCGACAACGTGCAGAGTGTATCGGTTCGGAACCTCGACCGAAATAACCGTCGAAATAGCGAGACTGTTTCGTTCTCCATTTCGCCGAATCGTCTGATATTCGCGGGATCTTATCTGATTCCACGAAATCCTTGTTGAAAGAATCAACCTTGACTTTTGATCGTGTCCGTCCGTGGATGGATCCGCCGGTTGGTACGTCGTGTGAATAGTAAAAGCGGAATGAGTCATGACCGATCTCACGTGCTGTGACTAATAATGCGGCGCGAAACGCTTCGCGTCGCATGTTTGCGAGATGGTCCAGGTGCTGATAACAAACCGGCGAGACGCCATTTATTAATTAACCTGTGTTGTGTGCATTTGCGTGCGCATAGCGTGATAACATATGATTACATCAAATATAGTGCATTTTTAGCAATAAATTACGAGTTTACGAGAATGATTGTTTCAATGCTGAGTATAATAGTTTTTCAGCTACTAGCAATTTAAAATTTCAAGCTTTGAGAACATGCAAGTTGTTAAAAGAGCTTTATTATTTTTACATAACTAAATTAAATAGAGATTTCGTATTGATGGGATTTTAATTCGTAGCATTGCTATTTTTGACATTCAAGATTAAAAAGTCAGGGAAGATTGGCGTTAAATTACGACGTATAATTAAGGAAAGTTCACATGCAAATTGAGACATTCGATACATATTCCAATTTGTCGTTTATTATATCCGGGTGAGAATAGCATTGGAAACATGGAATTTTGCGTAATAAATCTTAATTTGATTTAAGAATTAATTGCAATGTTTATTGATTTGGAATGGAATGCTCAACACTCCAAGTCACCTGTTCTGGAATTCGAGCTTGGTTTACGGGCGCGACCCTCGCTATGCGCAAGCACGTGCACCACATCCCCACGTGTCGACACACACGCCGGCACATCCGGCCGAGACATCCTCCACTATATGAGTCATTAGTGAGAACTCTGTCCATTGACTAATATGTACACACTGTCCTTTCCGTGATTCCTGAAGAGATAAATCATCTGTTTTCCATTCGTTCATTCACTTGCGTCACTCATAACTTATCGTAAACTTAAAGATTGTACATAAATAGTTCCAGGAATCAAATTAATCCAAGAATCAATTAATATAATTATTAATAAATTGATAACAAAATCTTACTTTCCGATTGCTTTTCAGAAAAGCTTAATCGGATCTTATTTCAAGAAAGATTTAATCGATGCGCGGATCGGTAGTTAAAATATCGAATAATTAGAATACTAAATATGAAAATTAAAAGCGCATGATAAATTATGCTAACAGATGTCTAGCGGAATATCATTTGTTAAACAAAAATTAATTTTTAATTTTTTTAAGACGTATGGTGGCTTTTGCACTATATCGATATAGCACGATGATTATATTAATATATATAGAGGTGACCCTGGAATTTGATTATACAATTCAGCTTCGATGTACATTTCTCATGTGCCTCTCCCGCTCATGCGCTCAAACGTACCGTAAATCATAATTGGTAGTTCGGCCGAAATTGTATCTATTTAAAAACACGGGGGTAATATCGAAATAATGACAGGTTATTGAATAAATTACCCTCCATCGCGCGCCGCGCTTTCAGCGCCCATTCTAAATGCAGTAACGTCTCGCCGAATAGTTTAACGGAGGTAATAAAAAATAATTGCCGCGTGAGTGGCTCTCCTGATGTGGTTCAAGAGACGTAGCTTAGGAGTTTGCTCTCTCTTTCTTCTAAATTTTATTTCCCCTTATTAAACATCTGCACAGTATTGTTTTTTTACGCTCGTTGTTCTTATAATTACTGAATATATATCGATTAATATTTAACTATGATTTCTACCTTTGACCGATTAATTTATTATATAACCATTTATTTTATTAAGTTCGTGATGTGTTGGCGGTGGAAAACAACGATATGTATTCGAAGATCAAGTATATGCTGTCCGTTTTCTCGCGTTAAAAAATTAAGACGTAAACCCTTAAGAATAAATTAATTTCATTTCTCGATGAATTACTCCTCAATATTTCTTCGCGGTCTAGATCTGAAATGTGGTTCGCCTCGATTGAATGAGCGATCATGTATTCGTGTAGTTAGAGAGTCCACCTTAAAGGGGATGCCACGATGTTACGCGTCTCTCCATGAGAGCACTTCTCTTTCATCGCCGATATCATCCACAGCATATAACGTACATTTTGCGTGTCTCTTCGCACTTGCGATATATATTTTTAATGGAGAATGTTAATTATCAGTTATTAATTTTATATATTTATTTAATTATTGACGTTATTATTTCTATAGTATTCTATTTATGAACATATTGCTAATTATCTATATTTTGTTTAATTATTTCTCTCATTAATACTAATGTTGTATGCCATTTTTTAATATATACGCGTATTATATTAAATTTAATCCGTCTTTTAATGAAACGATGACATATTTTTGCGATTCCAATTATCGGAGATATATAGCTCAAATATCACAATTGATTGATATGAATACAAGTTAATTAATTCTTTCTCGGCTTAATTATATCCAATGAACGTACGTGATTTTTCTAAAGTAAAGATCTGCTTTCTGTGAATACGCTTTTTCAATCCAGGATACTTACGATGCAAATGAAAATTATGATTTGTTGGTCGCTTTTTGATAAATATTACAATAATACAAATATTGAAACAATTTATCGTGAATATTTCATTTATTTTTGGGGATTAAATTTATACATTATGAGAAGAAGGAGATGTGCAGCAATTTTAAAATAAATAATATATTTTATGTCATTAGTCTAATTAATTATGTTGCGTATTAACTTAATGACAAACTAATTAATTAAAATGTTAAAATTACGGTAAGGATATCGATTGATAATTTCTCATAATTTGCGCCAAATTGTGTGTCAAAAGATGATTAAAACGTGACTCATCAATTAGTAGTAGTGTTATATACGATGTTTTCATTGAACATCGTATATGCAGAATTCAGGTATTTAATGGTAAATTTAGGATATATGTATGTAACGTCGTCGCTAATTCTGAGCCAAATATACAATTCATCGGGTATGCTGTATATTCATTTATCTAATAGAGATGTGCTACATTTTTTTTTTATACCTTTGATCTACGCCCTTGTCTCTCACGTTTTGACATAATCCGTCACGAGGCCGCGCATACTTAGAAGCGCAAGATAGAGGAGTGGCAATGACAAATATAATCGAAGAGAAACTACCATAATTAATAATTCAGCAAGATGATAATTATAGACGATGAGTATCGCAACTAATTGATAGAAAAAGTATCGCAAATAACGATTTAGCTGGGGTAGTCTTAATTAAGTCGTCCACGATGATTGCTTACCGTCTAAACGGTGAAAGATAATTTAAGGACATATGGTTGGGAAAGTCATAATGTATTAAGTTCTTCATCGCGTGCTCTAATTATATAAAGAGAAGACGTTGTCTACCCGATGACCGTAACGAACGACAGGAAAGTAGATGGCAAGAAAAAGCTCGTCGTCGTCAATTGACAGCTCTATTTATCCGCGATGCAATCGACCTGTCAACGAACGTAACTGGCCCGTAATTTCGCCTCTGAACGCGGACATTCAGTGCCGGCAATTCGGAGCAATAAAATTTCCTTCCGGCTGCTTCAAGACGTCGCACAAAGTTATATCTGTGCGAGAAGGACGTACGCGTGAATTCGCGAACGTGGACAAGTCAATCCTCAATTGGTACAGATATCTGGCAGATACCGATAACAAACGATTTTTAGACCAATAAAATTAATAAGAGAATGATTTGTGAGAATGAATGTCGTTTCTCATGACAGTTCGAGAAAAATGCTATATCTTAATAAAAAATGAAGAATTTATCTTGTCCAATATTATGTTGATCTAATTGACACATGTAAAAATTTGTTGCTCGCTTAAATTGGTACTGGTGTATTAAACTTGTATATTTCGAGTGCAACAAACTTAGACAAGACGCCAGTACCAAATTTAAGCGAATAACAAATTTTTTCTGGTAGTTTATTCTTGTAACTGTCTGAGAGGTTTTCCGCTGTTGTTTATACTTATTTCGCAAGCAACGAATTCGAAACTTTGATATATCTCGAGCAACAAATTAGCAACAAATGCTTACGTTATTATTATATACAGTTTCGTTGCTATATATATGTCCGCTAACTTAATCTTCCTTTAGCGGAACATTATTTAAAAAAAATTACAGAGTACACATTTTTTTCTTTGGCAACTTTTTAGCAACAAATAAAAATATTAGTTAGAATCGATTCTGCTCACTTTGTTCCGCTAACTTATAAGACGTTAAAAACTGCGTGTGGTAACTAAATTGCAGTCATAATATATGGACAGCGGACATCTTAGCTGTGATATCTATTTCATTGCTGTCGTAACTATAAACTAAACTACAGCAAAACGTTTGCTGTAGTTTAGAAATTTATAGTCATGACAGCAAATACAGTTTAGCAAATCATGATTAGCTATGGTAGCGAAATCTTTTTTTTCGTGAAACTTCCAAAAGATTATTCTTTTGACAAAAATTATGTCCACGAATTTATGAACTTATTACAGATAATTTCGATCTGAGTCAATTAGAAAATTAGAAGTCCGGATTTCGATGTATTAATAATTCGAAGAGTAGCAACGTTGGGGTTACTGCCCTTTGCCGAATTTATATACCCTTCCAAGAGTATATCCGAATCCGCAAGGATGTATCCACTCCACAGCTCGAGTAGTCCTGAAAAGAAAGGGTGGCTTAATCAGTCGAAGGAGTTTAATTAAAACGAATCCCACTATAGATTGCGCATCCTTTTTTCGTATCCTCAATTAAAATGATAACATTGATATGTTGTCATTTATCCTCGCGTAACATATTGAACGCTTGTGAGGCATATATCGATCGAAAGTTAGTCACATCTTGCACAAAATATGAAAAATGAAAAATTAGAAGGTATTAAATGTAGAAATATCAAAGAATTGAAGATTTAAAAAAAATTATTTTATTTTGTTATTATCACTATATATATCTAAGACGTAATAAGACGTAAATAGATAACTGTTTCGTTGGTTAAATCTAAAAATTTTATCGAAATGTTTATCTTTTGAGGCGAAAGTAATGCTAGTGTAATAAATAGAGAATGCTAGTGCTGTTTAATCGAATAGCTTTAATTTTTCATCAAGAAATTTTTGACATTGATATCAAATACGTAATTAATTGATTTTAAATAAAATAAATTTTAATTAGAAGAAGTTCAATCTTAATTAATTAATACGATTAACTAAATTTACAATATCAATATTATAAAAATTTTTCAAAAAATTGTTTTTATGTTTGTTGCAAAATTGACATCTGCTGCTTCCGTGATGCTATATATACAAGAGCTCGCGGTTACTTCTCGGCACTCCTCGTCGATTCTCTTCTCTCGTCTATCGTCCGTGGTCACGCGCCCCGCGACAACCCGGTTTATCGGGCAACGCCCAGATACGGGCGCAGGGGCTTGAAATATCGAATCTCCACCCCCGTCTCCTCCGCTTCCCCGACGGGAATGCTCGCGGCGCGTTGCTATTTTTGGATTTCCATATTTCCACCTTCCATCATTCGGCTGTCGCAAACATACCAGGGATCCTCCGGCGATACTGGACCGCTGAGGCGGATCTAAAGAATTGTCAAGTGAACGATTAATAAAGTAAACTGCAAAAACCGAAGGTTATTTGTAAATTTCGATACGAGGATTACAAGTCTTTAGATCACTTTCATTTTAATTTCTCGAACTTTAAGTTTTTCGCGGAATGATAATCTAAACTTTCGAGGGAAAAAGGATGATTCGAAAACGTTCTATTAATTTTAATGAGGCGCGTGCATCGGTCGCGACCGCTCTGTAGACCCGGTAATGAAGGAGTGTGAATCTCGCGGAGCGCGAGTAATTTACTCGAACGATTATCGGCGAGAATCGCATTAAATTAATTAACGGCGTCGTTAACGAGATTCCTCGCCTAATCCGTTCCTCGCGTTACCACCGCGCGCACTTGCTCGCGACGACACGGGAGGTTTTTGTCCCATCGGGGAAACGGGCTTCCGCCCGAGCTTCGCGCGCGTGCATCTACATCCGCACGCGCGCGCCAAAGTGTCCCTTTTTGCGGAGCACGATAATTAATCGCGTGCGTCACGCCCTGGTGCCCGGAACGAGTCACCACGGATTAATCCCCCGACGCGAGGCTTTTATGTTTTTGACTGTTGGATTAGTTTTTGTTTATTTGACAGCTGTGTGTGCAGGCTCGTAAATGTATCTACGCGCGCGACGAAACCGAGAGTCACGTTAGTCATTGAAACCTACCATAATAAGCAATGTTACTTAATAAATTAATAGCAAAGTTAGTTAATAAAAAAGAATATGTATAATACCCTTAACGTCTATAAAATGACATATAATTATTAAAATTGAATAAAACTTTTCTATTCCGCCAGTAATGATTAACCAAAAAGGAAAATGCAATAAGTCCGACACAGCTGGCAATATTTATTTTGTATTAAATGTACAGCGACGTTTCGACCATTGTATGTGGTCCTTATCAAGCTTGAATCTAAATTCTACCCATAGAGTGATTGTCTACGAATATCCTAATAACTATGAAATTTTACCAAGAAGTTCATTAATCTGAAAGATGTTCATATGTCATCAGTTGTAAAACAATTAAAATGAGTAGTCATAACTAAATCTCGAAATACCATAATGTAGGTTCACTTTGAATTCACGTGGCAGAAAGAACTTGCTTCACAATTTCAACTACTGATTTAATTTTTTCTATTGACACTTTGCAATTCGACGTGCAAAACATTATGGTATTTCGCGATTTAGTTATGATTACTCATTTTAATTGTTTTACAACTGATGACATACGAACATCTTTCAGTTTAATAAACTTCTTGGTAAAATTTCATAGTTATTAGGATGTTCGTAGACAATCACTCTATGGGTAGAATTTAGATTCAAGCTTGATGAGGACCACATACAATGGTCGAAACATCGCTGTACATTTAATACAAAATAAATATTGCCAGCTGTGTCGGACTTATTGAATTATTAAAATTTTTTAATGTGTAAAGATATCTATAATACTAATATGATAGAAATTTACATATTATACACTGTTAAATTTGTAATGTTGAATCGAACCAAATTTGGGTCATTTATAATCATTCCTACAGGTCGCCACTGCTCCTACCTAATATGTTGTTAATTTAATTAGAACAATTGAATGAAATAATTTAGAGCTCAACGAATGTGTTAAATCTGACTCAAATTTGGTTTACTATTTACTAGTCACATAAGTCAATGTAACTTTTACATGGGTAAAAAATAACCTATTGTTGTGCTTGACACACGTGAAAGTTAAAAATAACCAAATATGAAGAAATTTTATCCAAGAAATTGGTTTAAATTTGATACTTTAATATCTAACGATGTATATTAATTGAATGTATAAAAGCTAATTATATATATACTAATATTACAGTTTTGAGGAATAGAGATTGTAAGCACGGGTTATTAAATTAATTTTAGTGATAGGGGCCGACTTTACAGGGATAAAGAAGGCTTCTGCAGTATTACAACAGAAGTCTCGATATAAATCTCTACGGGGTTAAGTTAGTAAGACAGTTGAGACCTCACGCGCCGCCCCTTTGAGCGGTCTGGCAGTTCTAGTCGTTTCATTCCGCCGTCGCGAATTTAATGAAAATGCCTTTAATTATAGCTGACAGCTCGATCGCGCGTACCACCTACATGTTGTTCTAGCCTGCGTGTTTACGCGTTCGCTCCCCATGTGTGCTGTCACGTTGAAAATAACGGCCGTCTCTCCCTTACGACTATTAATGCGTTAAGCACGGATGTGTAGAAAAATGTAGATAACGTGATATTTACAATCCTGTTAATGGACTCGCTCTATTCAATATAGTGTGCATCTCTTAATGGAGAAAAGTGAACGAATGAATAAAAATGTGGATAAAACCTTTAATAGAATAGAATGTTTACATATGTAACATATAAAAAATATATATACAAGATAGAGAACGAGAATATGTTATTTATTAATTATTATTAATACCTATAAAACATTTTTGGATAAGGACATTATGGAATTTTGGTGACATATATTCTCTTATCCATTTACCTTTAATTCTTTACATATTTTTACGGTGAATGTCTGTCTATTTGTCTACAATATTCTTCAAATTGGGACGGATTACAATATAATGAAATAGTTCCTAAATTTTGTGAAATATAAAATGCGCTGAAATAGATATAACATCTATGTCAACGATATATACAGGGTGTTTCGTTTTAAATGATACAGTCGATTTTCTCCGAAACTATCGATGATACAAAAAAATGTTTCAGATAACAGTTGAACGGTTTCGAGGGGGACATCTTATGATGGACACATGTTTTTTCTAAGTGGAGGTGTTCCTAAGATTTTAAGGTGACCTTTGTTTTTTTAAATGGAATTATATGATTTTCTTTATATAATATGATTCCTCTAGTTATTTGGCTTATAAAAGTATTAAGGTAAAGCTATCAAAAAATCAATAGTTTACGAGATATTTTATATTTCATGTCAAAATATGCCAGAATAAAATATAAAATAGCTCGTAAACTATTGATTTTCTGATAGCTTTACCTTAATACTTTTATATGCCAAATGACTAGAAGAATTATATAAAAAAAATCATATGATTTCATTTAAAAAAACAAAGGTCACCTTAAAATCTCAGGAACACCTCCACCTAGAAAAACATGTGTCCATCATAAGATGTCCCCCTCGAAACCATTCAACTTTTATCTGAAACATTTTTTTGTATCAACGATAGTTTCGGAGAAAATCGACTGTATCATTTAAAACAAAACACCCTGTATATATTATCATTTTGCGTTATTAAACTCATTGGGGGTATACCGAATCATTCACGAAGTAGATTACGAAGTCGCGAAATATGATTCCTGTGACAATACTCGCTGTCGTTTGATGAAGACGTTGAGAGGAGGTGCAATTTACGTGATTTGCATAACAGTTACGTCTTGCATCACTCGCTCGGCGCTTTTCTGATCTAGCGTTACGTCGCGATCTCTTCGCTTGTACCAGCGTCTCGTGTTTTCTCCAGTGATTTATTCAAGGCGCCGCCTTTGCGCCCTTCCTCGCGCAACGGGGCCGTGCAACATCGCCGGTTTCGACGTTGTTATATGCGAATAGGTATGCGTGCGTGTATACATACGTCTGTGCACAGGGCTATCCGGGAAATCTCGTGTAGAGTCCGACGACGCCCGTGTGTTAAAACGCGGCGCGAGTACGTGTATGCGGTTATCGATTGCTCCCCAAAGCCTACTTTCCACGGGCTCTTATTTATTTACGGCCCGACGCGATATATTTCGAATCGACGTCCGAATATATGTAACGTGGGAATCGTGTGAGGTTTTATTTTCTTCGTTGGAATACAGTTTGTAACCACTATCGGTATCCTTTGCAACGAGTGTAATTAGTAACGCATAACTGCGTTTTATACATATATTATTATATGATTCACGTACATATAGATATGGAACGATATACGAATAGCAGAGTGATCACGAATTTAATTTCCTCTTTTTCCATGTAGGGATAACATAAGACGAAAATATATATACTGTGCTGAGTTTTTAAGTTAGAATAAATGTAATCGGATTATATATTATATTTAAATTGGTAATTAATAATTTAAATATTAACTTATTCACTAAATTAATAATTTAGGCTAGTTCCAATATATGCAATTATTTTAACGAGTGCCCTAATTGGAATCTGCCTAATACTAGAATGGCTATTGCAATTGGAATCTATCGGATATTGATATAGGATGGAATAGCTATCGCAATGACTTAGGAATATGTACAGAAATTTGACAATAATAATTCGATAAAAATTCAAGGTTTTATGTCACTGAAAATGCATGATGTTTAAATTTAATCATGTATGGAATAGGAAATAATCACGACAAAGTTCGTCAGTCAAGACTAACGTAAATTTATTACGCCCGTTTTTCAAATATTAACAATATGCGTACATAAATCGTCTCTCTTTAAATGTCTTCCTGAAGGAAACAAAATGTGAGAAAAAGATTTTTGCTGCTGCGAAAAGTTACTTGGCAAATTAGTTTAATTTAGATGGTTAATCGTCGGTGAAATATTTTTTTTCTCCTTTCCTTGCGTGGCGGGGAAAACCCGATCGTCTGTGGGGAGAAAGGAAATATTGTACTATCGGCTTGAATGCCCTATATTACGGTTCCAGCCTGTTAAAGGGGTCCATATCCGATCTTATACAGCGACCAACTTTTCGCCTGTCCGCGTCACGAGTGTCCAAGTATATAACGATCGAAGTTGCGGTATCGATCAATATTTCTCCAAGTAGAACGACCTGCTTCTCTCCGCCGGATTGCATATTGGTTTTAAAATCGCGTCAATTATTCCGATTCGGCGCGACAGACTGTTGCTAGCGCGAAAATCCCGAAACGTCCTCGAAATGTTACGCAGAGAGTTCAAAAAATATACCAGATACTGAGACGATCAATACTTGCACAGCTGTATTAAAGGCTGCAATTTCGCCGGTTGCGAAGATATTTTACTTTCCGTCCAATCGATATGTTCCGCGAATCTAGACCGTATCATCTATGTGAAATATGTGTTGCATTTAATATAAATTACTAATAATTTAATGCGTGAATAATTCATAGTCGTATTTAATTGTGCATATATTTTACTCAGTCTCTCTGACATTTATGATAAAGTAGTGAAAACGATTGCCCACAAAAGATAATTTATTTCTAAAATACTAATCTCATTTGCAATTAAAAATCTGTACTTCTAATAATTATTCCAAAATTAAATATTTCGTACTATATAGGTCAACTGTTGCAAAATGCAATTGATATTATTCACTCGTGTGAAATAATATTAATACAATATCTATTAAAATCTGTTTGTCACTGTTACTGCTACGCTCCCCCGTACAATCTTTTATATATCATAACTAACCCAGAATTTTCAAAAGTTTTTAAAATATATATTCTTAGTGATAATCGACATGTTTGACGAACTCGATCATATCGAGTCGTATTGATGCGACACTCGTGAGACACCCGATATGTAATCGAGTGTTTGAACGGGGCTGCTCGGCAGAGTTGAAACCGACCGACCGACCGACGCAAGGTCAGGCGGTGGCCTCCAACTTCCGGTGGTGGTATCCCCGCGTACACACGGGCACGCCGTCATACGTACGCAGACAGAAAAGAGGGCACCCCTTCTCTCGTCGTCGCGCGGCCTATTCCTTTCCTTTACGTCCTTCCTCATTGCTTCTCTCTTTCTCTCCAATCACATCTCTCTCTCTCTCTCTCTCTCTCTCTCTCTCTCTCTCTCTCTCTCTCTCTCTCTCTCTCTCTCTCTCGTCGACGAACCATACGAGACGTAAACGCTGACGAGAACATACGACGAAGCCCACAATAGCGCTGACAATAGGTACGTATGTTGACAGGCGAGAGATGACAGAGAACCGCGTGTGACACCGAGAAGTACCGACAAGCGGAAAAGCACTATAGAAGTACAACTAGAAGTTCGACCTGGATGGGTATCGAGATAGACGGGAGGGTTGGACGGGACGGGGGAGGGTGGTATCCCATTGGGTGACGAACTATTGTTTCCGCGCGAATTCATGTACAAAGCGATTTTCCGCGCAGCGCTTCACTGTGCCGCAAAAATACATTCAGACTTCGTAACTGCGGATGACCGGGTTTTTCGAGAATTATGTAGTTCTCTCCCTTTTGTTGTATTTTTTAAATATTTTTTTTTCTAATACGAGCTACCGTGCTTTTTACGTTTTTATATACGGACAGCAATATTACGTGAAAAACATTCAGAAAAGAACCAATTTGAAACGCAATATTTTTATTACCTATTTTTTATTGTATTACATTACCCGAGAATTTTCAATTCATAATACGCACACGTGCGCAATGTAAAAGGCTTGGACATTTTTGCAAAATATAGCGGTTATTTTGCATGACCTCCATTCGCTATATAATTTCACGTTTCAAAGATCTCTGCAGAGATCGCGAAACAAAGGCATCCGCTGCTGCCCGTGGAATGTACTCCCCATATATTTTTCTCAAACAAAAGGAAGTTTTTTTTTTAATTTTCGTGATTGTGCTGACCTAGTTTCGTTTCTGTCCACAGTGTAGAAAGTGATCTATGTGTTGCGCCATTTAATATAAACGAGATAAAAATACATTAAATATTGATCAGCAACGAGGCTAAATTTTGTACTGATTTTGGATTAGTCACTTTATTTAATTAGAGATATTAGAGAGGAAAGATATTACGGCAGATACAATTTATTAAAAAATATAAGTTTAATTAATTAAAAAATATATAAAATGATATTTTAGGATTGCATGACGATAGCTTTTCGTGTTTTTCTAATCGATTTTAAGGTTAAGCTCATATATAAAACAATTTATTAGTTCGCGTCAGATTTCAAAATAGAATTCTATTTTTTATTTAACATTCCGCGAGAGATATATGTGTGTATTTTAATACATATTTTACAAGTATTTTCTGACTCTTTAAAATTGATTCTTTATTTCTCGTATTATATATGGCACATGAAATTGCAAATAGAATTCTATTCTGAATTCAAAGTTGATTTATAGATTTCTCTAAAGTGGGATTTGATCTATTTCTTTCCAAGGAACAATTTACAAATAATTTTTTACATAACATTTTTTTTGTTTCACTATCACATTTGTCGAACTTTGGCAATCGTAATCTCGCATGCATCGCGCAATACAGGATGCCTAAAAGCGCGCGGGGAAAAAAATAAGCTCTTTACAGCACTTGCTGTGCTCGCTTCTTCGAGTATTTTATCGCGCAACTATATACTTACTACTGACAGGCAGGTCCAGAAAGAGGTCACCATCACTAGCTAGCATTGCGCCGTTCTCGTCCTCGCTACCTTCATTTCTCGGCGCCTCTCTCCTCTCTCTCTCTCTCTCTCTCTCTCTGTGTTGTGTTTTATCTTTTTCTCTCTCTCCCTTGCTCGTTGACTCTCACGGAACCATGCACACTACCCTCACTAACGCAACTACTCTCCGTGCACTCAGCAGCTTCTCCCAACGCGGCCTATTTTTGCGAAAATACGCGAGCATCAAAAAAAGTGCACGCAGAAAGATAGAGAACCAACGAATTAAAAGGAGAACGAAAAAAATACACTCGACATTTATTATTCTGTGGTATAAGAGCAAGGAAAAATGACGAGTATTCCAAATAGATTTAATACTGACTGTAGATCGTATAGAATAACACATTCAAAATACATGAATAGATATGTAAATATATCTTCCATATTAATAACCGTTTAATAATAAGAGATACAAAATTTGAGGAGCCACATTTTATGAGTAATAGCTACCTTTGTGTAGTTTGCAAAAAAACGGAATATTTAGCGACGTAAAAGGCTGCGTATAGGCAAAGGACTGTGAGAAAGCTGGAAGTGCGGAAAGAGAAGAATGTCGAGCGAAGTGAAAAAAATTCTTTTATACAGAAGCACGCACTTCTTTTCCCTTCCTCTCTCTCTCTCTCTCTCTTTCTCTCTCTATCGTTCCCTTTATTCCTTTTTCGCTTGCATAGCCCTTTCCTCTCATCTACTCATAATTCCCGGGGAAATAGAGCTCGCGTTTCAAGAACGCACTCGTCCTCGTATGTGCGTGTGTCACGCTTCGTCCGTACAGACGTGCGTGTCTCTCGGATGTACACGCGTACTCACGTATCGCACTCGCACTCGCACTCGATGCACTCCGCGCGGGCGCTTCATCGACGATGACGACTCGTGTGAATTTCGCATGAAGCACGCAACGACGAGAGAGCGCCTTTTTTATCCGATCGCGTTCCCGCGCGTTTCCCGCATTACCCTTTCTCGTAGAAAATATGGCTCATCCTCTGCCCCGCTTCTTCCCCCACCTTTTTTTGTCCTCTTGCTCCGACGAAAACGAAATCTCGACGTGTGGCGAGATATATCTCCGCTCTACGTCGCCGAGACTCCACGACTCCACTTCGGGCTCGCGCAGAACGAGCGCGGCCTTTGTTCCCGGTAAAATGACGGAGATTTTTGTGTAAATATCCCGACGTGTGTATATATACTGCGCTGAAAGCATTCTTCTGTTATCGTCATTTCGACGTGCGTAGTTGCGTTCTGCTCTGTAAATTATAATCGACGTCGTCGGCAATATATCGTATGCCCGAATAGTACGCAATAAATATCTCGATTATTGCGAGACCATTTATTACAGTGGATAGCGACCTATAATGGACTGGGAATACAAAGCTGAATATTACTTGCTGAAACATCAGAAAGCGTATTTTAAGAAAGGATAAACTGGAAAGAATGACAAGAGATTGGAGTACAATGTTCTTTTAGGTATATGTGTTCCTATACAACTCTAAAAAATATGTTATTCGATTCTACGTCAATAGCAGATAAATCATCATTTGCACATGCATTAAGAGTTTAGTCGAGTTTAGCGAGATTATAAACGAATCAGTAAAAATCACTAAAATCTTCTTAAATATTACGATGGCATTCGCTTTGGCCCTCATAAATCAAGTCGCGCAGATTGTCAGAATGATAAGGAGTGCCAAGAAGCTGCCGAATGCGAGCTTGCATTGCGTGCATCGTCGCTCGCGAAATCGCGCCGTCGCGCGTTTGTTCATGCATTCGAGGACTCCTATCCGGCTGTGCGCGCGCGGAATGAATAAGAGCAAAACTAATGACGCGGCGAGAGATTTGGGACGGTAACGGTTCCACCGTCACCGGCACACGGCACTGCTGAATAACTGTCAGTGCCGGCGGCGTGAAATGAAGAAAGAGCCTGCGACCCGTTGAGAACGCGGGACTCCCGCGAACTCGTCGCCTCTCGTTTGTCTCTCGTTACGATTCGCGATGCAGTCAACCTGCGACGCGAAGAGTCCAAAAAAGTATACATTCTGGAGCGTATACTCTCTGGAGAAAAATGACGACTGTGCGACCAATTTAAATTGAACTACTCGGGGAAATCATTGCTTTTGACGAAATCAATTTTTTTCCTAGTTAAGAGCAATCTTTTATTTCTATCTTTTCACTAGATGTCTAAAATTTTTTATTGTAATCTTAATTTCACATTTCCCTTTTATCATGAAACTTTCGCGATTCATAGTTCCAGGATTGTTACAAACGTTTCATATTTTTATATTAATCGGGAGGGAATTGTTTTGTGTGACATAAAGATAATTTTGTCATTACTTTATCACGTCGAAGATTGAGGCTCGCGCTTTATCGAAGTTAGATAATTAACGTGTTTAACGGCAGTTTTACGGTGAAGTAATAGAGCGTCCGGTTATCATTATTTATTCATTTACAAATAGGCGACGATTATCCTTATCCGTAATTTTTCTAATGAAGAGATATTAGAATTGATCTCGCGAGATGGCTACAGCATGCGCTTGCTTGTATTTTAATGCAATACTCCGTTATTCCGCGCATTCTTACCGAAATCACGCCAAGCATTTCACATTTGTCACGCCGAGGGTGTTTACTTACAACACAATGTGTAAACAGGTGCATCGCTTCACGCACGTTGGAAAAATTTTTTGTTCCACTTGTTGATTCGACTCGCACTCGGGTGCAGGGGCACACGTTATTTTAAACGGATGAAGGCCTGTCGTTCGTTTTAATAACCTTGTTACATGGCGTTTTACTATCTATGCACGTTAATCGAATTATTTTCATTACCATTCGAAACAAATTGATTGAAAGAGCGTCCGGCTGTATCCGCGGTATTCGCACAATGTAATATAATCGTTTCTGCTAAAAACTGCTCGATCTCTCACAGTAATTTAAAACGCCCATCGTGGCGTTTGATGATAGCGCATATTAACGATCGCAAAATCGCGGAAACGAAGAGCACTGGATGTTGTTTACATCGGCGAACTCGCGACATTTTTATTGACACGCAATCCAATTAGCGTTTTCATCGGAAAAGCGTCGTAACTGATCGTCGTTTTTCAATTATTACGTTACAAATTTTTCCGATAATCAATACTTTGCCCCGAAAAACGACTTTCCTCTGCTAGGCATCTCTAATTTTTTTAATGACTTCTTGATTAATAATTTAAATTGACTTCTTCTTTTCGCTGCACACGATTGCGACTTTCGGAAGGCCGATTTGGAAAGCCGCTGTGGTTTCTATTCCATCGGTGTAGTGCGGTTTCTCCTTTATTGTATTCATGACGTCACAGTCGTTGACTATTCGTAAGCGCCGGAATACGCTTACGTGCGAGGGAAGTGGCATAACAACTCGACATTAAGAGCCGACAGAGCGGACAGCTAGTCAGTTTTTGACTGACGTGTCCTCCAATTTAGTATTTAACGATAAGGCTACAGAAAGCGTTGCAAAAATAGACTTCGGATAATCAACGAGGCGAATCGATGCGGAAAAGGGGGAAATGAAGAAAAAATCAATTGACGTTTTTTTATTTACGTTTCCCGTACAGATTACTCGAAGGGAAATCACGTTCCACATTCACTTACGTAAATAGCGCCACTATTGAAAATATAAAGGAATGCATTCTTTGCTTGCGATTGTCGTAAGTGACAAGATAGAATAAAAAATTGAAAGGCCAAATACCATTTTATTCCGAATAATTCACGAAAGCGTCGAAGAGTGTAAAAGTGTTACGTTGCGCACAGACTGTGTGGTGTGACTTATCGTTAAATTATATCGTACAGATCGATATTGCAGGTCAGGTCACCTATTTCTTATTTTAATTTTTCAATGAATAGTATTGAACTACATACTGTTTTTTTTTAGAGAGTTGAGTGAATAATTCATTTTTATTCATATTTACGTTAATTCTTTGTGTTGCCAAATAGTTACTACATCAATATAGAATTATTCCTACAGACACATTTTTTCAAATATATACATAAATAATAGCACCAAATTATTTTAAATAGACGGATTTTCTATCCATATATATAGGAATATAAAAAGATAAAATGCTAATTGAATGTCTAAGAATAGACTCACTGAGCTGCGGTTAGCCGGATGGACCTCGACTTTAAGAGCGTAACGAAAGAAATTTTAATGACTCTTATAAATAAATGATAAATAAATGATGAATAAAGATTCTTTCGATCCGACGCGATCGCTTTACGTGATCCGTCAGGAATGATCGACAGCAGGGAGACGCGTGCCCGAAAACCGTCGTTTCGGTCTGACAGGATGCGACAGCCGAGGGAAAGTTCGCTTCACGCACGTCTGACAAGTGCGCGCCGTTTCCACTGCGAGTTCTCTCGCGCGGTGAGAAGGGAAATCGCGTTTCGCGACAGGCACGGGGAGCAGGTCGCGCGTATGTGTGTGCGTGTGCGTGTGTATGTGTGTAGAAACGAGAGACGCGACTTACGTCATCGCGTCCCCCGCGGATCGAATATTGGATCGGTGCGGCGCGTTGTTACGACCGGCGAACAAGGCCGGCAAAATAACAGGAAGCCGGCCGGCCGTATCGATATGTGCACGCGCGCGGCGCTTGACAGGATATTGACGTGCCGCTGCTCTCTTTCTCACTCTCTTTCCCTCCGCCTCTCTTTCTCCTCTGTGCTGAAACCTCCGCTTGGATAGTTGGCATTCGCATACTCCGTTCCCGCTCGTGTTCGCGGCCAACGAGGCCAAAATGGAAAAATCGATGTCGCTGTGAACAAGGTCGCGCGTCATCCCCGTAGACCTATAAACCTTTCAAGAAAGAGCCGCGAAACGGCTATTTCAATTAAAATCTACCGTTCTATCAATTAAGATCCCGTGGGATGATATTAATATTGAGCATACCTTTCGTAATGTTTTTTTCAAACAAGTAATGTAAAGGGGAATAAAAGGATTTTGGAATCAGTACATCCTTGACAAGTTACGAACATTATAATTATTATTGCGTATATTTTAACGTAATATGGGTGTCTATATATTATAATATCTATATAATAACGTTATATAACATAATAATATATTATAATATTATATAATAATCAATAATATAATATCATAACAGTATAAAACATAATACTATATAATAATTAATAATATAATCATAATAATAACAAAATTATATTTGACACTAAGTTTAGAACAATTTTGTTTCTAAATGCGATGTCTTTAAATAGGATTCGTGATATTAGCAAACTGGGAATTAACCGAGGTTAGAAATGTTTAATTAAGTGTTCCAATTTCATCATGAATAATAATTATGCATTAACAATGATTCTATTTATATTTAATATATGCCCATCTTGTCAAAATATGGCATTAAATGTCAAAACGAAGTCTATTCTCTTCGAAGCGATCAATAAATGATAAAGTGATATCAATTGACATGACATCGCTCATTCGAGAATAAACTTTATACAACTTGATCCTAAAATCCCTAAAAAATCTTTAATTCGGTAAATTTAAAAAAGTTAAAAATACAGCATGATGACAGATATGACGAAAATGGTAAAATATATGACGTAAATGCTTCAAGAATTCTATCTTTTCAATAATAATTCTTCTGCAATTATTGCAATTATGTTGTATAAATTTTATTTTTCTCGCGTGGATTCTAATAAACTAAAAGATAATTGATAATTTCTGATCTATATCTTTTTCTATTTCAGCCAGTTTGAGTTATATCACTGGTTGACATCTGTTTCTTTTCTTTACAAGTACGTGCTATATATTTTCTCGGTATTTGACGCTGAGTTCTCTTAGGGGATTTCATATCGTGGAGCTTGTAATAAAATTCTTTCTCACCCCCTTCTTCCTCCTGTCCAAGTCTGGATGTAACAAGCAATAATAAAACGTTTTCACCGTCGCGAGACTGATCGCGTGCACGCTTGTTTATTTTTACGCGCGCCGGCGTTTAACATCGTTAACCATTTACGTATATGTTGTGAAATACTATATATTGCGAATAATTATAATTGTTATCAATATATATGTACCGCTTATTTAAGATAATATTTATAATATCCAAATTTTGTATATCTGTCAAAAAATTTTTATATTAATTATTTATTTTTATATTATTTATCTAATTATTGACTGCAAACTCGTTAGAAAACACGTTAGAAAACAACACACAATGACTTTGTCTATTTATAAAAAAAAATATAATTTTGATAGTTTCTTAAATTAAAGAGAAATTAAATTAGGTCTTGTTTTTTTTAATCGAAGGTATTTTCTGAGATTCAGAATCTTTCAGAAACTATTTTTAAGCTTTTTTATTATAGTCAATTATCGAGCATCGTCTAGCAGACGATGATTAGTGGAACGAAGCCGCCCAATTCCCAATCTCCGTCTGGAACAAGCGCGAGTCTGGTGCCACACTGGGAGCTGTATGGTAGTGGGGGACATGTAAAGGGTTGAGGGGGGAGCAGAACGACGCTTAGAACTGGAAGGGGGTCAGAACCAGTGGAGGGAGACTATCCGTCGATGGTCGTAGGAGAAGGTTGTGGTAGGTCGCGATGGCAAAATGGCCGGTCTGGATGGTTACCCGGGAAACCATCTGGGCGGTGCTTAGCGTTCACCAGAGGCGGAGCATAATGGCCTTGGCGGCCATTATGGTCCTCCGCTCCGAGAGATATCGCCACCTAGTGAGTGTCCCCCGAAACCAGGGGTTAAAACCAGCCTTGGTACCGGGAATATTGCTGCCACCCCCCGGGACCGTCTGGGACACGGATGGGCGAGAGATCGCTCTTGCATCTGGGATAGTTTTCACACTCTGGGATAGTTCTGGGATCCGTGTCACATGTCGTGAGATAGTTTGTTCTGGTCATTCGAAAACTGGTCGTCCCGTTCGCCCAAGTTGCCTCCCCCAGAGACACGGTATATTGCTGATGCGAAGACTATCTTGACGGGTTGTATAAACTGTACTTCTCTACTTGACTTATTTAATGTTGTCAGCAAATTGCTGAAAGTCCATTTCGCCATGTTAGGATAAAACTTTCCCTACTATCATCGATTACGTTCGATAGATTGAAGTGTATCAGAGTGTATCACATTAATTAACAGTACTTTTTCTTTAATAATAATGTAACGCTTTCGGAGAGAATTGGTTAAAGTTACTTTCACTGTTTCAAAGAAATGAGGGAGGGCAGTCGTCCTGTTATCACCTATTCTGCTCAATGGACAGAGTTTTATTGATAGATTCGTATTGGCTCTTTTTTCCACTTCTCTAACAGAAAAGAACTAACTATAAATTATTATATTGTAATAACTTATTGTAAGTTGCTATAAAGTAGTAGTCAGAATTAAATTAAATATAAAGTAATAGTTTTGAAGTTCTGAAGTAGATCCCAAGTCTACTAAAGAAATGAAGATGCGGTACACTTTTCTATCAAGATACTACGAGTTGCAATAAAAATATGTATATTGTCCGATTTCGCAAAATCATCTACAGTCGTATATTGAGAATATACAAGAATATTATTTTGTATATTGTCGAAAAAAATGTTGGGTTCAATAGAAATACGTGAAAACAATACATACTCATAACACCATTTAAATTAAACTCTGGCGAAGTAATGAAAGTGATAATACGCGTAACACTGAATTCGCGATTCACGAAATTCTCATGCTAAAGCGATTCTCGCGATTTTTTAAATCGCCATTAATATTTGCAACACGCCTCGGCGTCGCAACGCGAATTCTTGATAAACCGGGAAGGGATTCGTCGCGCCTTGGATTACGTCGTCCGGGCGGCATCCCCGATGCGCGGGTAATCCGGACGCGCAGGACACGGAAATATAGAAGAGAGATTCCTGCGAAAACGGATTACAATTCCTGACATAGCCGAATGCCCCCGCGATTCGGATTGCGTGCCAGCGGCAGCGCCATTGAACGCATCGAGCGAACGTGGACGAGCGAGCGCGAGATTACGTTATTATTAATCATCCGTGTATCGTTTACGCGGCGCGTCCCTCGCCTATTATTAACGGCCGTTGCGCCCCGTAGATATTTACTTATTAATTAACCGATTAACGTTTCGCAATTATGCGCCGTCACGCTCCACTCGTGTACCCGGAAAACCGCGCCTCGCTCGTACCTCATCTCGCGTTTCTTGCGCGTTCGATTAATAACGCGAATTATTATTGATGCCAGCGATGTGCCGTAGTCGGAGTCTGGCCAACCCGCCATTTCCAGACACATCAATTAATTTTCTGCGGTTATACAAATGCAAATTTATGCACCGCGCCGTTTCTTTCGATCGCGGAAAGATAAGCGGCATCGATCGAGGTGTTAATAGATAGTTATACAATTATTAGATATGTTATTAGATATATCAGAAAGGTATTCTGCGAACAATGGTAGAGATGTCCGATGACTCAATTTACCGGCGCCGGTAAATTGAATCATCGGACATCTCTACCTTTCTGGTGTATTTCTTATCGAATGATTCCATCTCAATGATATTTTATATATTCGACATATCTTATTTTTACATTTTTACAGGTCACTCTTTCTTTTGTATCTAAAACTTTTGGCATCTTCTGTCGCATGTCTTATACGCGGTATAATTACGTTTCATTGCGAATCATACACGGTATTGGCCAGATACCGAATTGAGTATTTGCGGTCACGGTGCGGCGATTTCTACGAGCACGCTCTGCTCGTAAATGTTGATTTATCAATTAATTGGCTGACGCACCGTGACCACGCCGAGTCACGCTCTCCCCTTACGATTACGATGACCCCAGTGCGCCAGACAGGCGATAGGGTGGCATGTCGCGCGTTATTCCGAGGGAATTTAAAACCGGATACTTCGATGCGAGGTGTCAATCTGTACATATAATACGCGTACATTCTTGCATCGACCTCATTGTGCACGGAAAGAATCTTTCTCATCGACATCGCGCGAATAGGCGTTTCGTGACGTCGACATAACGTTTCGCAATTATAAACGGTTGAAGATAGATGTTATTTCAAGCTTCAGAAATTCCGTAAAACTGTTAACATATTATTTCTTAATTATTTTACGAGTGAACTTAACGTTAACAGAAATCCAGCTTGAAATTTTGATCTGAATATATACTTTGTGTCAAAATTAGGGGGAAATCGGAAGCAGGAGGCGTATATTTAAATTTGGGCTAAAGTAGAGCGTGTGCTTTCGCGGAACACGAAATGACTATCCGTCATTTGATTCGGCGAATCGGCTCTCCGCGCCCGGAATCCCGGTCGCGTTGACAAAGCCCGAGAGTAAACTGAGCGTGCGGATCCTGCTACATTCCGCCTCCTGACCCCTCGTTAGCCTGACAGCCTGCACTTTCTGCTGCAGGGCAGGGGTTATGAATAATACATATTAATCGCGCCATTCCCGTGTACCTCTCTCCCTTAAATATATACGGTATATTCGAGATCTCACCATCGACGCGCCAATTCGTTGCGTGCGTTTCTGGAGGAACGAGAGGCTCGATAAGCGCGCATGAATATCGCGATAATACGCGTTGATAATTAACTGGGTGGCTGTTACGTGGATAGCTGAAAAGGTCCCGCCCCGCGCATCGTTCGCATGATAACCGCTCGTTGTTGAGAACGTTTAATCCTTAACCCCTCGTGATTCCTCGTGGAATAAGTAGAACCTACACAGATTTCATTTCATTATGTAGCACCTGCTGTTTCGAAAGCCTCTAATTAACACCGGACGGGGTGTACTGTTACATTACAACTTTAAAAAAATGATTACGTAGGGAATTATTCTCGTAATGCTGCTTAATTGAAGGGATATTATTCACGAAATGGTTTTTATATCAAAGAGATATGTAATTTCCATATTCCCATATATTATATATCAGCTGTAAAATATTAAAATATTGTTAATTAGGAAGAAAGATATATTATTAATTAGGAAAAAAGATATATATGGATACACCGATTTATTTCAAAGTTATATTATCAGTCTGTATTATCAGCTCGCTGATAACGTCATAGAGGCTTTGTTACTAATTCTTGCCAGTCGCTTTAATATATTACGTATACATTTAATATAAGCATTCGATATCATATGCTTGCAGATCCTCGTAGAGTACGACGACGTGGAGTGGCAAAGGAGGGAGTGGCTGTCACCACACAGGGATGCCGTATTCTCCTTCTTTCTCATTGAACGAGGTCTCTACTGGGCCGAACGACCTGACCCCAGGCACGCCAGTCTCATCCCCATCGATCATCACAATCACGCGAACAATAACCACCATCAGCACCGCATTAACGGAAAACCGCTCAGGGGCACCACGGCGGTCGCCGACACCGTTGCTTGGCCAGCTCTCGTAAGTATAAATTAACTACATCTATTTTTTTATGGACGTACTTACGAATCTTTGGACGATGAATTTTTGCTTGCTTTTTCTTCCATGAAAAAAGATATCGAAGTATCGATGGTTTTCGTATCAGTAATTTTTCTCCGTCATTTAATACTATTTCACTTCACGAATTAAGTTCCAAAGAGACGTAAAAGTTTAAAAGGAGGATTAAAAATTAAATAATAAAAAATAAAGAGACAAGCTGCCCCTCAAATCTTCGTTAAATATGACTCGAAAGCGAAAGACAAGTTCTTTCTCTTTTTACTCACATTACGAATTACAGAACTTTTCTGCCTTGTTCAGAACTGTAGATTATAAAAATTATACAATATTGTCGAGAGAATATTTTTGTCAGTATTTTTATCACGGTTTAAACATTATGCAATGCACGCATGCAATATTCACGCGTGAAATTCCGGAAATAATCTATCACGTGTGATTTCCTTCGAATTATACAGAGAAGCTGTCACGATTTACCATTTTTAATGCAGATCTCATATTTTAACGATGATAATTCAGGAATGCTCGCGATCCCATTCGAATATTAATCAGTTCGTGGTTAATTAATGAAATACTCGATTCTCCATTCCTGTTGAATAAATTTTACAATCGACACAATTCGACCGCTACAAAACAGACTGCCGCGTTCCATTGGCTCGGCAGACTTTTTCTCGTTAAAATTTTAATACTTCAATTGAGCGAGCTTAATTATTTTGCAAAGATTCAACGACGCAAAAATAATTACATTTATGTAATTTAAAATTTTTGTCTTCTATGTAGTTTTTTGTAAAGGAATTTTAAAATGCAGAATGCAATGTTGTATAAATATCGCCAAAATGTCGCTGCTGTGATCTTTAATATCTTAATTTTTATTTTTTAAGTAGTAATTAGTTTTACTTGATTATCTGGTGGCATATCAAGTCAAAACTATTATGTATATTTTTTTAGTACGTTTTTAAAAAATAAATCTCTTTTATTTGAATATGCCGCAAGCTAATTTTATTTTCGTCAAATAATTGGTTATGATTTTTAATTAATTCGTCAGCCAAAATTAATTTATGTAAAATCAAAATATAACCTCTTTATTAAATACATGAATTAAATATCTGTTCTTTAAAAATGCTCTGGTACAAATTTTATTATTATATTACGTCTTTCATAATACATTCAGATTTTTTTGACATTTTAATGTAAATTAAATTAGTTAAACGCAGCATGCACATGTGGAATGATAGAAATATGTTGCTTGGACGGGTTGGATTAAAATGTTACTTTACGCGAAATAGTACGCATAATCGAAAATCGCGTGTTTATTTCTAGACTTTCTATCCTCTCGTGGCACGCGCCGAGTTGCACGAGGACGCCATGCCGATCGAGTTTATGCAAGATCGCAAATTGGACTTCGTCGACTATTCGAAGCTGAAGCCGTTCACTGTAAGTATCACAAATTTTAATCGTTCCGATTGTTTAAGACCAATAGAATTGAATCGCTCGATAAACTGTAATGCCATGCATAATGCAGTGAATGATGGTCGTTGACTCCGTAATAAATTATATTTGTAAACCAGTACTGACAAAGCGTTAATGTTTAATTATTATACGGCTACAAATCTCAAAGTCGTAATTTGTTGAAACTCGTTTTAATAGATTTATTATCTTCATATCAATTTTTACTCTTCTTTTTTCTATTAATTTGAAACATTTGATCTTTTTGACACCTTCTGACACATAAAAGTTAAATTGCGACAATGTTTAGCATTTCCGTTCAGCGGAAAAAATTAATGATCCAACAGTATTCTTTTATAATTATGGATCATTATCTGTCCGTGTGTTTAATTTCGCGAAAAAACGTAAAAAAGCGTAAAACTTGCTACGTTTGGCACGGCGACAATTTCCGTTGACCAAGGTACATTGACGCAATCCGTTATCTCGTTTCCTTCCTAATTTCCTCGCCGCTGTGGCGTCCTGCACATTTCACGCGCGAGATGCGATAGAGGATCCCGAAAACGATTAAGAGCCCGCGAGCCGAGCGAGTTCGGTCGACGAGCGTGGTATAGCGCGTCGCAGCGGCCACTTCCGCTTTACGACTGGAAACTTACTTCGTTAGGGGCCTCGCTGGGAACTTAGTTAGGGAACAAGTTCCGGCGCCATTGGCGCATCCGACACCCCTCCGGGGCAACGGATGCGAATGCGAGAGCGCGCGTCTCTTCCTCTCTCGAGTCGTACCGCTGCTGTAAGTAATCTTTCACGGGGCTCGTTGTCCAACTTCTCATAAGAGCTACGCGGAAGAGTCGACCGAACTTGCCGGCTGGAAGGAGCAGCCGAACTTTGACTTGAGTTCCCGTTTCACTTTCGCGTGTGTGCAGGAGTTATATTCGCGAGCGTGGCAGAACTTTTCGCGAGATATTTCTCTCTGAAATTTTATCATTTCGCGATGACGAACAAAATTGGAAAAACTTATTAAATGGGAAGATATATGTTTGAATTATTTAGGACAAACATGTGGAACTTTCTACAGAAGAATTTAAAACTATTAATACGGTGTGTCGATATGTCGATCGTTTAAATTTATTTGTTAACATGTCGTCATTGCAACAGCAACAGAAATTTGATATTGTATTATTTTTTGTATAACTGTTTTTTATTACCTCACTTGTCATCTTGTCGTGATGAATATTCTACTGAACTTTACGAAGGAATTATCAAATGCTAAGTAACGCGTTTATCTGTTTCTTCCTCTGTTCATTTCCTTTAGTAATCCGTTATAATCCAGCGGCCTCGTTAAAAACGCAAGAGATAAAATCACTAAAGTTTCATCACCCGAATGTACGATTAGAAGTTCGATATTAGCTTTTGACCTTCGATCGAACACCATATTAATCGACATTCCGTCGGGTATCAGTAGTAATAAATGAGCATGCAGAAAATTCCACGCTCTCATCGGGGAAGCTCCGAGATAGGGAAACACGAGACACTCGACCGAGATAATAAATCGATCAGACCGCGATCCCTCTTCGCCCGAGGGTGAAAGAACAGTGCGCGCGTATGTTTTGTGTGTGTACGTGTGGAGTGTGTGTGTGCGTGCGGCCACTTCGGAAGTTGCCGCACTTCTGTTAGGGTAGGAAGAGTTGAGCGAGGTGGAATTGTTTCCAAGTAATTAAACTACCGGGAAACTTTTACCGTTAAAACTTTTTCCCGCTTCGGCGGCGGTATACGAGGCCGTAAGTCGTTTACGTGCGGCGAGAACTTTCAGTCCGGCGGTCAGGTTCAGGTGTGTCTCACCTTTCAGATCCACCCTTTATCCTGCCGCGCGCGACTTAGTCCATCTCAAACAAGACGTATTACCTTCGTGACCTGTGCACCAAGGATGCCTTGAGAAATCCCGCGCGTTACAGCAATGCGGACAAGTTTCGTTTCTTTGCTTCGAAATTTACGATCGAGTTTAGCATCTTAAATCGAGATAATATTTTACGACGCCGACATTTATAATAAATTCAAAACAATCCCATTTTAATCCGAAATTTCTTGCGTTTCGACAAAGTGGCTCGCGAAGCCAGCGTCACTCGGAATTCTTTCCGCGGCGATAAATCGATCCTCGTTTGAACAACAAATCTCTTTCGAGCGGTCATAGATCTTTGCTTTTAGCTGCGAACCCGGCGCGCTCGCGTCTCGTCGAGAAAAGGAGAAAGTCGGCGGTTAAGTGCAAGAGAAAAAAAAGGAATACAAAAGGGGCGAAGAAACGGCGCGAGGGGAAACGGCCAAATTCGTCCGGGGAGGTAAAGTTGCGCGCGAGTGTGCTGACCCTGAACTATAAATGCGACGGGTTCTTTCTCCCCGCTGCATCGGCACCACATACCTAACACGCGTGCACTTGCGCGCGACGTCGCCCGGAGACGTCGCTCTCACTTTGCTCTTGTTGCCGTTGGGTGCCATGAACGGACACAGCCGCACTTTACACCCCGCGAGGATTAAACGTTTATATGCATCGGAAGGAGTATTAATAGTCTGAATCATTTTATAAATTTTACCTCAGAGAAAAGTAAACTTTATGTCATCGGTTTAAGAGCAGTGGATTTAGAACAGGCTAAGAAAAGCCTCCAAGTCTTTCGTAGAAGTTGAAATAAATCGGACAAAGGATGTGTATATACACTCTAAAGTTTGGAGCATCTTTAAATTTTGAAAAGAAAGTTTAATCAATTTTATTTACTATTTATTAACATTGTAAATGTTAATTCATTAACATTGTAAGTGTTAATTCATTAACATTGTAAGTGTTAATTCATTAACATTGTAAATGTTAATTTATTAACATTGTAAATGTTAATTTATTAACATTGTAAATGTACGAAAGTTTATATTGTTTAAATCTTAAATTTTATTTCAATAGTATACGTTCAAAAATAAAAATTGATATTTTCAATAAAATAATGTATCTGTAAAGAATCGTGTTTTTATCTAGAAACTATAGAGTGCTCCAAACTTTCGAGCGGTATTGTATATAGAATGATCCGAGGAAAGGAAAAATAGAAAATCTTCGTTAGTGGATTTCAGAGCTGCAATCATCTAACTTGTTGAGAAAAGGTCCCGCACCCGTCTCTGCTTGCTGTCGGCGACGTCGCCTGTTAGTTTGACGACTCGCATCGGTAACGCGCGTGCACGATCATCGGGGAACGTTGGAGAGCGGCCAAGACGAGGCGCCAACATATTCCCGTTCTATCTAACGGTCCTTGGACAAGTGCGACCGCGCTGTGCATTATATCCTCGGCCTCCCTTCACGCGATCCTCGCCGGAATCCTGCCTGCGTTGCCTGAAAGATGCCCGCTCACCGCGAAGAGAACCGTGTTATTCCTTTTACCTTGGAGATTAATCCTATTCGTTTAAACACACGAACGATCATTCCATTGGCTTAGTCATTCTCAATCTAACTTTATACATCGATAATAATTTTATAATAAAATTATGAGCTTGGTAAACTTTATAATAAATTATCAGCTTCCCGAGTAGAAATTTATCCGGGCATCCCATATTCAATATTGGCCCCGTATAGGCATTACTAAGACATCCAAATAAGGGCTTGTCAAACTCAAGCCCATTTAGGATCTAGTTAGGACTTAGTTTTTGGTTTTTTTTAATTGTTATGATTAAATTGTTTTGATTTGTATGTTTTCCTCGAGACGTTTTAATTTAAGCATGTCCAACTATAGCCCATACAGGGCCCA
>NJRL01000007.1:906536-1036132 GCA_003063815.1 Aphaenogaster rudis | reverse complement strand
ACTTGAATATTACATTAAGATTACAATAGAACACAAACTTTTCGAAGTCTAGCAGCGCCAAGTTTTTTTACATAAAAATTTTTTTATTTTAATTAAATTTTTTTCATTTTGTACTGTTAACTCTTTTTAATTCTTGTTAGATTTAAAAATTTGTTATCTTATAAAATTCTAATCATATATTCTCTATGTAATTGGCGCAATTTAAAGATTTCAAACATTTTTTTTTACAAAATACATATCACACTGGAGTTGAGTTAGGTATCGCAATTTTGTGATATAATTATTTTGTTAAGAAAAATTAAAGCTACTACCACTTGGGTTTTTTCGAGGTATAGTTTGGTACAATAGTTTTTTCTACGAGGAGCGCGTTTACTTAGCGCTTTTTTTACCTTTTTTTAAAAAGGTGTTATATAACATTAATTAATTTTTACTTCTGTTAACGTATAATTATTATTGTGGAGATAAGAGATATTTCAATCACTATTATTTTCTTTAATGCTTTATTATATTTTTTTCTGACGATGAAAAATAATTAATGAAGTAAAAATTGAGTTTTCAAGAAGTGAAGATGATCATAATATCTTCTGGCTCGAACAAAATAAATATTTCTAGCTTGAAATAAAATGAAAATAGATTTTCTTGCGATATCACGCAAGCTTCAAAATTTACTATGGGGAAGACAATGTCTGTCTCGTTGATATGCTAATTCAGTTGAAGAACTTTGTAGGAAAGAAAAATATATAGAAGATCGTGCACGCTACCGTGGACGAAATTTCATTTGAAAATTGCATCGCAGAGAAGAGAGGATTAAAATTGCGAGACTACGATCGGAGATGGGATTTGGTCGGCGCGCTTTGAACGGGAGAAACCTCTGGAAATGGTCGCTCTCAGAGCATCCGTCCATAACGTGGGGTCGTAATCCATAAATAAGGAACGAACGCTTCGGTGTCTCTCGATGTCGAATGATATTCCCGAATCGAATTATCATGCATACGAATAATTCAGCGGCCGACAGATAATCTCGTTGACCCCGAGATCGATCCCGGTCGTTCATTTCCACGTTATAATTGGTGCACGATGTGTCCAGACGGACGCTAATTCTCGACTCGGTATCGACATTTAACGACGGTAACAGCTCGACGAACGAAAAATACGTTTCGCGAGCCACTCACGACAAGCGTCTCCGCACAGATGCCATATGTTGCGCGAAATCCTCTATCGATTGTGCTCCACGGTAAACGGGCCTTCTCCTGAATGCACGGAGAACGACTTTACAATGGTTACAAACGACGCCGAGAACGACGGTTGTTAGTTGTTTGCGAGCACTTTCGCTTATGATGGACGAGAAAATTGCGAGAAATTATGCTACCTACGCGCACACACATACAAAAGCGTACACGGATCTCGCACGAAGAGATAATTTAGACGATAATTTAGGGATGGGGAATACTAGGCATTTATATATCTAACACGTTGCATGTTACACGTCTAGCTCTTATCTAAATAAACATCTCGCTTGACTTTCGCGAATATATTGTTGAGACAGGAGCGCTTTAATCATATAGTATTTTCTTTATAATATTTTGCATATCTTTTTATTTCTGGCTATGAAAAATAGTAATTAGGTAAAAACAGGTAATTTTTAATGAATGAAGATCGTCTCGAAATTTTCTGATCTAAAATCCGTAACATTTTTGCAATACGTCAATAGTGAGATAAGTCTTGTAGAAAAGTGATATATTTTTAATACTTTTTATTATATTTCTGTAACAATTTCCATGGGATGTGCAAACGTCGAGGAAAGCGTAATAAAACTGACGCAATTTTAATTGTAATACTTACCAGTCTGCGAAGTTTACGCTGCACTTTACATATTAACGCTAATTTGCAGAATACATTAAGTTCAAGATGTACGTCATATTTCCAGTCCTACAAAGTAATTATTACTCGCGTAATTACGCAGTTCTCTTCGATTGCACGAGGTTGCCTTTCTATCTCTCAAGCATTTATTTCGATTCACTCGCATAATGAAGGCTCCAGGAATAACCAGGAAAAAGTTGGGGAAAAATATGCGTAGCGGACATAAGATAATAACGGTCGGGAACAAAGTTAAGCTTATGCCATTAAATCTGGTCGAATCGTGCCTCTTGTCGCGAGGTCGCGGTCATCTGCATTTTTTTTTCATCTACAGACTGTTCGATGAATGTAGAGGCGATTTTTCCGTCATCGAAAATATGACGGAGCTTTATCTCTGTCAACGAATTAATTTCTATGTTAATTATGATAACTTTACTATATATTTCTCCATTATTTAGTTATCTTGTTGATTAAGTAACAAATAAAAATTCTAAAATTGACTCGAAATTAGAGAAAGAAATAAATCTATCGAAGAAAGGAAGCGCGATTGGTCCCGCACTGGGACTCCATGCAAAGTGCCTCGTGAATCGCGTTCACGGCGAGCACTGCGCGGACATTAAGTGCTCTCGACGCTTCGGTAATAACGTTCTAATTGCCGTTGTATTACTACCATTAACGCGCTTCGCGCCGTCACGCTGTGCGCAACGATTGCATAACGCGTGTCTGACGTAACGGCGTGGCAGTGACGTAACGTAAATGCAAACGCGAGCGGTGTGCTCGC
Organism: Aphaenogaster rudis; assembly: GCA_003063815.1. Classification (NCBI taxonomy): domain Eukaryota; kingdom Metazoa; phylum Arthropoda; class Insecta; order Hymenoptera; family Formicidae; genus Aphaenogaster; species Aphaenogaster rudis. The sequence goes on along the minus strand of NJRL01000007.1, from coordinate 1,033,494 downwards.
GCGAGCGTATTCGTCATCGGGAAAAAAGAGGTGATCGCGACACAAGGCGAAAATTGACATTATTCCTCTCTCTCTGAATCTACATGAGAGTTAAAAAGAACTCCCATTATTACGATTTATATTATAAATGCACTCTTCAACGAGGGATCATTTCAGCTCGGTGACAAAAACGCTGAAATACAATACAAACTTATGTAACTTTGCGAAAAATAGTCATAGAACCATTTTCAAAGAAACGTTTTAAAGTCTAAACATCCTGTTTTCAAACTCCGTCGAGCTTTCTCCTCGACGATTTTCTTCTGCTTGAAAAGGGCACCATTTTTAAATCAACAGTGTAAAATTGTTAAAAAGATTTTGTGATTATGCACGGAGTTACATAAATAAAAAAATTGGTTTACTCTCAAGAGTGAAACCTTTTTGTCAATTTCGTACGATTGACTTGGACGTCACTTAGGTATAGTTACCTCTATTTGCGCATCATATAAGATTTAGTTTGTTAATACGTAATATAGGCGGCAAAACAAATTATGTATTAATTGGTTACAATTCTTGGACTAAGTATAGCTCGAGAAGCCAGACGGTGATGTATTTAACGTTTTTCAATGCCACATTTTGATTGGCCCTCTAATTCGCTAGAAATTATCGAGATATCCAATTATAGGTTCGATAACAAAAGGATATTAAATATTCGGATGCTAATTTCTGTTTCATCGGATCTAATTTCTCGACAGACGTCGCTCTCACGGGTGTGAATAAAACGTTCTGATATATCGATTATTGATCGCATAGCAAACATGATAATGTGACGTTACTGGATTTTTCTTAACTAAATTTGATTTTTCAAATTTCAGTGTATTGTTTCGTGACCACTGTACTTATTATTTTTGTCGCGCTATGATCGTATTAATACGCGAGATAATAAAGTCAACGATGTACGAATAAAAAAGAATGCGCATCAGCTTCTTTATTTAACACATAACGACGCATTATGCAATGGCTGAATTAAGTATATCCGAGTATTTTTCCTTGTATTTCTGTAAAATAAAATAATTAAAATTTCATTTATATTAGACTTATCAATTGTATTTTAAAATGATAAGTAAAGTACGCGATAAAGAGAAGCGTAGCATGAATCGGAGTCTGGCTTTTTAGAACAAAATATCGTGCGCTCAGCTTTCCGTGATGTTTTTATTCCCTTTGTTATCTCTTATCAAATTGCGCGGGTTCTTTCTCCTTCGTTATTTTTCCTTCCAAAATCGCGGACAGCTTCTCGAGCGGGGGAGAACAGTCCGCTCTTCTTAATCAAGTTCCACGGACGGAGCTTCAACCTCGGTCTTTTTTGCTCGTCTTTGCAGCAGGACTGGGAGCTGACTAAGGGCGCGATGCCCTGGGGAAACGCCGTTAGGAGATGGGCTGAGATGCAGGACGGCCAGAGGATCCTGCTGACTACGCCCAGCGTTCTGGTCGGCTTCAGGGTCGAAGTTTATCGGGCGGAAGGCACCACGCAATGGTACACAGCCGTGATCGTCGGTTACAACGAGTCCACCAAGGTGAGTCCGGCCAGCTAATAAATATTATAGGGATGTGTTAATAGTAGACGAAAACTGTCCTGTAGCAACTTTTGAGGAACTTCCAATCTGTGGTCGCACGATCTTGATTTTAAATTCGACAATTTTATTATACGAATAATATACACTACCGGTCAAAAGTATTTTACCACCTATATACTACGTAATCTTATGTTAAAATCTACATAAACATTAGTTCCCTTTATTTGTATTTTATTTTATATAACAGAGACATTGTAGTAATGTTCGATTTTACTGGTAAAAGCACTTAAATATTAAATATGTAGAGACTGATCACACAGAAACGTGAAATATTTAAATCGTTCACTATTTGTTGACGACGTTAGTGACCTTCAGTTTTGCACACGAAGTATGTATGTAAACAGCAACATTACATACCAACTATTTTAGACTTCTGCATTATTATTTGATACTCGATATTCGTTAGTAACCCACGGTTTTCGAGACATACCATATGTCAAGCTAATTCTGTTTAGTGCGTATTATAGTTAAAAATATGACGAAGAAACGTGAAATTACTAATGAAGAACGTGCTGTGATAGTAGCATTACGTCAGGAAGGATATTCGATACGAGCAATAGCTCGTTGGTGGTAAAATTTTGTTGGTGATCAAATACTTTTGACCGATAGTGTAAGTTAATATTTTCAAAGGAGACCGATTTCCGGTATCAGAAATATCGTTTAAATAAATCGGAAATTACAGATCATCGTTTCGACTAATATAATATCTTTATTTTAACGACGTAAATTCGGTTCCACTTTGGTGAATCGGTATTGAGGGACTGTAAGAAGGAAAATTAAATTTTATTATTTTATAATTAGATCGCATGAAATCTTATTATTAATCTAAATTAATTCATTGATTTCAAATAAACTGAGATTTAAAAGAAGAGTTTCAGTTTTAATGACAGCTCTGCACTTGGATGACACGTTTTAATTATTAAGCAATCAGTTATTATTAGAATCTATCGTCCTCAACATTTGCTAGAGCTATTTCGGTGGACTTTTAAATTTCATATATTTGTAGAGTGGAAAATTATACAGAATTAAATATAATATAATAATACACACACACATACACAATAATTTAAATTAAGTTATCCTAAATTTTCCTAAACCCTACAGATATATTGATTATTTATATTTTACTAATTTCTTTTTTAAACGCAAGGTAATTTTGACATACCGTTTCTTACGATTTTTGTATCATATTTGTTAAAATATATTATGTGACGAAACTGTAAATTTGTGCTGATTTGTCGTAACATTATAGAAAGATAACGCATTTTGAGGTGGCTTAAACGAGCCAATTTTCTTTCTCCGGTCGATATTCTCAGCGTTTTTGTCGTTAAACATCCTAAGGTAGAGAAACGAACGACAGACTTGCGTCGCGAAAGTAATCCTCCTCGTCTTGTCTCTCGGCGAGAAAGCTTCCGATAATTTATCCTGGCACTGGTGCGGCATTCCTATTGGAAAACTAAATCCCTGAAATAGTCCGCGACGAGAAAACGTTCCGGAAAAGGCGCGGAGATCGAAGGGCGAAGGAACATAAAATATCGGTTGGGTTGTCTGAGGGAGCTTTTGTCGCTCGCGCGCTTTTTCTTTTCTGTCTCTTTATTCCCTTCGTATATACGTATGTCTCGAATATTTCTCGAAAGTACCGACGGAATCGAATCGATTGCTTGTTGAAGTTTATTCGAATATTCCTCACTCTCTAACATTATCTCTCAAAGACTTTAATGAAATATCGTGAGGCGATGACGAGGAGTATCAAAATGTATGAATAACGTACGTCGTACATACATTGTCTTCCATTATGCAAAATGAATTAATATTAATATTAATGTGAAATCGCGAGCTTCATTTGATCGTTATACATCGTGTAAATGTTTTTACGCCTTCGGTGTTCTTCTGTGCTTTGACTTTAAACAAATGAATGTAAGAGATAATTTTTCCCGCTGAGACTTCTTTTGCAGACACATCTCTTTTAATTATTATCGATTATATTATAGTTGTATCTTGTCAACGTTGCAATCTTGATCGGATCTTTCACTAAAATCTGAATTTTGTATGAACTTATGAAAATTTCTACTTTTAACAATAGTTAAATAAAGTCGATACCATCAATAAACGAGGCGATAAAAACTGAATTTGCCAGAAATCTACACATACTGCATCGCGATCTCATATCGTTTCGCGCGTATCTCGCGTATCTGGCAGACGACTCTGTCTCGCCGCTGATCAGTTAACTGTATTGACAAGGAGAGGCGTTGATCGTGACGGCTCTTAACGAGAAGCCAGACCGTCGATCGGCCGATCTCTGACCCGCGAATTGGCAGATAAACGCTCCGCAGGCGGTCGAAACGAGTCACGAAATTTCTCGGAAGAATCAAAATCGATTAATACTCATTATGCAATAAATTTTTAGAAACCGCGAATAAAATCGTCCGCAAGACTCGAGATTGACGAACCTGGGAAATAATTGAGCGTCTCGACTCATATCGTTGTCATCAGCAAATATTTATAATGATCCGTCGAGTTAATAATAAATAATAGATTGATGTTTTTATCTGAGATTTTGTTTATTATTAACGAGAAAATTAACGTCAAAAGCGCTTTATAGGTCTGCCTGTGACTTTGAAATTTTAATTCTCTAATGCATGACCGGATTACCTATTACATATATTATTACCTGAATATTCTTTCAGGATTTGACTGTCACCGACGATACTGTCCTCGAAGATCACAACGAGGATCCCACATTAGTACAAATGCGGCTGATTGGCGATGGAGGTGAGAAACATTAGCACGAGATAAAACGTTTAATTAATAACACAGCAATTAAATTTATATCGAAAAATTTCCAATAAAGCTCAGTTTCGCATGGAAGTAGTGATATTATATTACTTATCACTCAAAAATGCTGTTTAACACTATTTAAAAGACTAGAAACATATTAAATAATTTATTAAATATTACTTATAATTGTAATAATTCCGACGCAGCTGGCAATGTTTATTAATTTCTAAATATACCGCGACGTTTCGACCATTGTATTTGGTCCTTCTCAAGCAAATCTAGATTCTAACTATAGAGTGATTGTCTACGAACATCTTAACAACTATGAAATTTTACCAAGAAGTTCATTAATCTGAAAAATGTTTGTTTGCCATCCGTTGTAAAATAATTAAAATGAGTAGTCATAACTAAATTGCGAATACCATAATGTAGGTTTTGCACGTCGAATTGTAAAATGTCAGTGGATAAAATTAGATCAGTAGTTTAAGATGTGGAACAAGTTCTTTCTGCCACGTGAATTCAAAGAGAACTGATGTAACGAGTCCATGTTATAAACAATATTTATAATTCAATATCATTGTATTGCTCTAGATTTGCTTGAGAAGGACCAAATACAATAGTCGAAACGTCGCGGTATATTTAGAAATTAATAAACATTGCCAGCTGCGTCGGAATTATTACAATTTCCTTTTTTTTTTGTTAATCATTACTGGCGGAATAGAAGAGTTTTATTTGGTTTACTTATAATATCGTATCTTCAGCCGCTGTTCAATGTTGCCCAATATAAAATTATCACTATGCGAATAACGATATTTCTTCACTTTTCCAAATTGTGTCAATATATTTGATCATAACACTTTATAAATAATATCGTCGAGTGAGTGGAATAATTGCGAAGCGTACTGAAAGTGTTTTCGCTTTTTTTCTCTTATGCAGTCGTCGAGAGCATCATGAGGGGCGAGGTCGTCGGCATGACACCAAGGAGGTCGAGGTCATCGACTGCTCTGACGCACGCGCTCGTTGTGGTGAGTGAAATCCAATTTCGTTCTATTATTAAACGCTCTGCATAGTTTACGATCAGCAAGTATCGTAAACAGTAGGTGTATCGACGCGCCTTTATATGCCGTATATAATACCTCATGTACATAATGTATTTAAGTCATTATAACGAAATTGACTTAACCCATGTTTCCCGGGCAATTTACAATTTTTCACGTTGCATAAAATCATTAAACTTTACGGCCACACTTGTTTTCCGCGCTCTCGATGTACGCAGAATATTTTATAAATTCGCAAATTTACTTTAGAAAAAGTTATTTTATTCTAAATTCACATATCCTTTTACACACCGGTAACGATAAAACAAGAGAGAAAAGTTGCACGCGCAATAGTATCACATGCGGTAATTCGATAAATAAAACTCGTCACATTTATTCGGGTTTCAAAACCTCTCAAATTTTCCTCTTCAATTTCACAGTCTATAAAAACGTGCTCTTCGTAGTTTGGATTGGCGCGTTGATCGCACACGCTTTAAAAAGAAGGGGAAAAAAAAGAGATGTTTACTCTAACGCATGCACTTTGCGACGTCCGGTATTTATCGCGGCGCCGCTGAGCTGGCGCTAATCTAAATTTCTGCAACGCCGCGGTAACTAGTAGACGATGTTTTGCAAGGCGTTTATCGGCGTAATGATTCGCGCGACCGAGAGTCACGAATTCAGGCGCGATAATCTCACGCGGAGGCAAACATCTTCCTCGCGCGTGACGATAGCGCTTGCGGACGTCGCATGGTAAACCGTAATTGGAATCGAGCCGATGTGCCGTTCCGAAAGGAAACCGCCGCCGGTAATCGCGCCTCGGTGCGCTTTCGCAACGCATACCTCATTGTACGCGCTCGCGATGCACGTTGTCGACGTGCGAACGCTCGAGACCAGCACCCTCTGATCGCTTACTCTCGTCAGTCACCGGATTTGTTATACATAACGATTCGATTGGTAGGACACAGAATTTGCCGCGATTTAGATTGTGATTTAGAAACGAGATGTATTTAACCAGACGTTTTCGTTAATTTTTATAGGTTCGTTTAATTTATCGGTATTGTTGAGACTTATACGCTCGCGAGATATCGATATCGCGGAGCCGTTATCAGCGATTATTGTGTTAGCTGAGCTTATAGATAAGCGGCGGTACGGAAAATGGGACATCGATTATCGATTGCACTGATATCTTAAACGAAACCCAGTGACATTACGTCGATGTTATATATCGTGCGCCAAGATAACAGTTGCCCTGATACTTCTATTATAAAATATAACTGAAGACTTTCTAGTCTCTCACACATTCCAGAATTGGTTATGTTATAAATATGCCAGAAGACAAAACGTTTGGAAGCACTTTAAAAAGACTCGAGAGTTTCTATTTATCAAAATTTATGACACGAAAATATATTCGAGAAGCATCGAAGTTTTATGATTCCATTATGTCTCTTTGGAAATCTTTTTATTCTGAATAAATTCTCTTAAGAGAGAACAAGTTTCACACATAATAATTAATTTCACATATTAGTAATTAATTCATTTCAATACTAAAAATATATAAGTAGTCCTCCTCTTTGGTAGCTCGTATAAAATGCAGATGAATACGTCGGAAAGTATCGAGGAAACTGTTGCCAGGTCTCGCGTCTGGATTTTCGGTGTACAAAGCGATGCCTACGCGTACCGAGTGTTTCCCTTTAACGCGGGAAATCAATAGAGTCGAGCTTGCAGTACCCTCGGGCTTTCAGGAATCGGGAAGCCCGGAATAGAGTCCGTTGCTACCTTAGCGGCCGACTTCCGTTCGTCGTGTACGCGAATGCCCCACCTTTCTATTCCACTGTCTCTCTCCCTGTCTCTCTCCCTCTCACCCTTTGTCTCTTCTGTCTCTCCCTTCGCTCGATTTTCCGTCGAGGCGGCAATCGAGGGCATAGTTGTCGTGCTTGCGTGCTTACGCCATGAATTTCTCGTCGCGGGAGAGACGTGCGCCTCCGGATTCTAGATAACGGCGATGGTCGAACTAGACGGCGATAGAACCGGATATTAGGTCGCGGCAGTGATACAGAATGTCACGGATATAGATCCGCGATTGAAATTCGATTTGTTTTTTTGAATATCTATTCTGATTTCGATTTTTGCTAAAATTTTAACCAGCTTTACTCTCCCGCGATCCTTTGCCGATGTGATATTTCGTGCACTATATCGGACGCCGCGATTTATTATTCTCCACAAATAACGGCTCTCTCGCTACAGAGAGTTAATTAATACGGACAGCGAGTATTTTGCCCTTTTCATAAATGCAAATCAGACGCCGATTCGGCATTGTTCTCCGGGATCAGTGAGTGCTATTCCACGGTTTATGTTGTCAAATTTGTCGACATAAATCTCGCGATTTATCGCCTCGACGGTTGGATCTGCTACCTCTGCTACGTACGACGACAGGGACGCGACGAGAATAACGGCGATCGTAATTGCATATTCTGCCCGGAACCGCGTGCTGCGTTGACATGAAATCGTTATTAACTGTCTCGGAGATATAATTAAGCAGCGCCGCGGTGTCGTCTTTTTCCGATTCCGACGTGGGGTGCTCGTATATTCTGAAATACATCGTTATCATCCCATGCAAAAATAACCGACGCCACTTGAATGTCACATTTGTATCGATTCACTCTCCGCGCGGTACATTTCAAGGAAGATACTCTTACCTAAATACACACAGACGTCCATCAAATCGAGTCTCGCGAGGTCTCGCTATAATGTGTCACGCTAATCATCAGTTGGATTATGGCATCCAATTCGTTTCCGTTTTATCATAATTTATAATTCAATAGCATATATTGACGGCGAATTAAGCACATAGATGTGCAGCAATATTAATATGATTATTATACGCAATACATGAAAGTACGATAAATTTTTGCGATATAATGTAATTTAATTCTTAATATATGTTAACGTATTTTAATGGTGAAAATATAACAAGACAGCCATCCATTGCAATAAAGAAAGATTGATGATAAAAAGAGAAATCGAATTTGCGCGTCGTAAAATGTAAAGAATGTTGATAATTCTCGAACACCTTGCACCCGCCCTTCCTTAAACGGACTCGATTTGATTTCGTGTCGGATATGCTCATTCGTCTCAGGACTTAGTGCGATTCATCGACGTGGCTTGGTGCATTCCACCACCCGACACAAAGGTCACGAAAGAAAGTAATTCCTTGGCTGATTTCCACCTTGCTCTCATTGCAAGGATAGGATAATCGTGGGGCGGAGATGGATTTCGCGACGAAAGAAAATGATTTATGAATGCCCCCGAAGACAAGCGGGAGGGGAAAGGGGAGGAGGAGGCCACGAAAAGCCCCTTTCGCATTAAAGAGCATTGTAAGATCGAAGGGAGCGAATTCGGAAAGTTTCCCTGAAGTTTCCTCAAGGCACGAAGAAATCTGGAAGTAGGAATAACTCGTTCCTCTTCTCTCTCCTCCCCCCGAAAGGCGACTCCGCAAACTCGCGCGAGAATCGCCTTCGAAACTCCGAAAGAGAATTGCACGTTAAGCGATCAAAAGTTCGGGGTTGTCAAAGCGAGGCGGATAGCCCTTTTAAGGCGGCCGCCAAGCCTCGGTGGCACCACTCCCTGATTACCGTTTCTAATTTTCCACCATTTCCCAGCCATCGCCTGGGTCTACAGGCTCCGTGGTGCGTCCACGAGCGCGAATTATTCTGTTTGTTGGCGCAGGAAAATTACCGTCGCAACTCTCGCGATTAGATCTCTCACGTCTCTTGCGAGAACGATTTGCCGCGTTAAATCGCACTTTTACAGGTTCCCAGTCAGCAGCGAAGCGTTAAAGGTCGCGCATTATCTGAACATTAAGGGTAGCCGCTCTCTTTCTCTCTCACGCATGAAATTCGCGTACGATTCGCGGCACGATCGAGGTTTGCGCAACCTTAACTGTTCTCGAAAATGAGGTTTTAATAACAGCGTGTTTACACCGGCGTTGCAGTCAATTATCGGAGATTGATGGTATTGAGTTTGAATAATAAATCATCGAACGCTAAGTGATCATCTTCAATATCATGATTTATGATTACGATCTCTTTTGTACATTATTTTAAAAATTTATATTTTTATAAATTTATAAATGCATATACAAATTTATAGAACTTTATGTTGATTAATTAAATAGTATTTTTTGTGTAAGCGCTGAGAGAGAGAGAGAGAGAGAGAGAGAGAGAGAGAGAGAGAGAGAGAGAGAGAGAGAGAGAGAGAGAGGATGATAATCTCTACGAGCGTAGTGCTTGTATACTAACTTGTGAATTAAAATCGAGGAAACGCCCGCGGCGTTCGTCTATTTTCGCGATGCGTACAGGAACATCGTAAGCTGCATACAAACTTTCGTCTCGCTCGTGGTAGAATTCGTGAGTCATGCCGAGTACTTTGGGTCCGCGAGCGACGCGACGTCGTCGGAAAGTTCGTGACTGGCTTATACGAGTTCGAAAACTCGCGGAAAGGGATTAAACCTTGCGACTACTAGCTCGTAATGGAACTCGCGAGAGTTCCGCGAAGACCGATCATTAGGAGAGCTTACGAGACGAGGTCGCGCCAACGAAGAAACACTCGTCTTTGAGATATCACTCATCGTGACTTTGCTTTCCTTGCTTTCGGAAGCTCTCAAAATTTGTTTATAATACATGCTTTTAAACTCCACTGAGCAGAGAGATTCACGACGTAAATGATCGCTTTAATAGCGATGTGATGAGGATAGAAGATCACACGTGACTAAATATCTTGCGTTATATATTGTGCGTGAGAGAGAAGCGAGTGTTCGCGTTCGAACACGCCGGGCGTAATATTTAACTTCTCCGAATCTTTAAATTTAATTTTAATGTCTCTTCGATGATACCAAAGTAAAATTTTTTAAAGAGAAATAATCTCAAGGTTATTATACATCTCAATTATTTGATATTTAGAATTAATACGTAATTGAATCTTGATTTAAAATTCCGTAAAAGACGACTCGCAGTTGAATAAGAATAAGATTTAAATCTGTTTGCTTTATGTATAAATTACGAAGTTCCTATTTTCGTGAATGATAACAACTATTCGTCATCCCACTGAATCACTTTTGTTCCTTTCTTTGTCGACTGCAGTCATACTTGGGATTCGAGTCGTGACCTCGATTACTACCGCAGCGGGATAAAACCGCGTCGACATCGCTGAGAGAAGAGGATCGTAATTTCTCTTCGACCGTCGTTTCCCTCATTTCTCATTAAACTCGTAGACATCTTCCGCGGAGGATGAATACCCAGATCGAGGCGTTCAATTACCGAGCCGTTCTTCCTGCGCCGCAAAGTGCGCAACAGTGTTCCCTACAACTTTCGTATAAACGATACTCGTCGTCGTACTCTTGGACTCTCTCGCAAAAGCGGTTAAATTCTCGAAACAAGTTCCACGAGCGGGCGAAAGTTACGCGCTCTCCAGAAATCCCGCCCTTTCCACATCCAACCTTCACGACAACTATTTTCAGGGATATTCTGACGGAATCCTCTCCTCTCCTTTCCTCTCCTTCTATTCGCTCTCTCTCTAACTGTAGTTTTTATAATTAAATGAATAAAATAATAAGAGAATACATATTTTTTTGCATGGTAGTCTTGAACATAATAACTATTTTTTAGATAAATAGTAGCGATAATACACACTGAATACCACTATAACAAAAAGTTTTCGATTGAAAACATAAACAATTTTAAACAACTGTTGCACAGTTTTTCCAATTACTCAACCATATTGCTCTCATAAATCGCGACGGATGATCGACTCTCTTTATCCCGGAATTAGTTTATGATAAAGAAATAACGGATATTAAATAATTAACAATATGAAGATCGCGGATCACTTCGAGTTCCGAATTAAAGTTCAACGGAAGACTGCTGCAACTGCGCCACTATTCTGATACTACTCGCAGGGAGATTTGATTTAGTCAGACTAGTAAATGTCGGGCAAGCACCCCGCTCCGATTCGAAGCAGTTGGCTGGTAGCCAATCTCTCCCTCGGACTCCCTCAAGTTCACCTGGTACGATCAACTCATAAGCTTTCTCTCTCACCTTCTCTCTCTTTCTGTATCCATTCGCCGTTCTCGTTCCCGCCGTCTCATCTTCTTTTTATGCCTTCTCGGCCCCGGCCGCTTTAGAGGATCGTTTGGCCAATAGGGGTGGTTGGCCGAGTCTGCACGCCAGCCCAAGGGAAACGACTAAACCTTGCGGCATGTTGAGCGGGGAGGAGACAGGAGGGGACCAGGGAGGGATAACGAACGAAGGACACTGCGGGCGAGGAGAAGGACGAAGAGGCTAGAAAGGAGAAACAGGAAGGGTAATGGCACGAGGGGGTAGAGTGCGATGGTGAGCCGGTGGTTTGCGAGGGTGAGAGTGATGGAAAGAGAAACACAACGGTGGATTCGGGGGATGGATAGGGTGAATGTGGGAGAAAGGGGAACGGCGTGGCTCAGTGCTGCGAACCCAGAATGGGAATCGGCACTCGAGAATGGTATAAGGGGGTGCGTAACGTGGAAAGTAGGTGGGGCAGGGGGTAGCTGGCTGGCTGGATGGTCGGATGGGGGTTGGGGCGGCGGTCGGTAGCTGTATTGATTCTCGGGCAGGTCACGCGGGTGGGGACCATCCACCGGCGCCGTTGGGGTGGTGGCGGCGCGAAGGGCGGGGGGCTGGGGGTGAGCAACGCCGGATGGTTGGCGCGAAACATACCCCTACCTGTCTACCCTACCTACCTACCTACCCGGCCGGGATAACACAAAACATCACCCTGCAAATTGGTTAATTCCGTGCCAAACCTGCGGAAATTCCACGAAGTATGTATCTAGCGGCTTGGTGTCGCGGTCTGCTCCTTGCCACCCCTTTTTCTCCCCATCAACGTGGAATAGACTATGGGAGTCGGCCACGGTCCCCCGAATTGCCTTGCTTGCTCATCGTCCTCGTTCTTACTCCAGTGTGCTGCGCAAAGTGAATTCCAGGCAGTCGCTGCTCCCCGTCTTCCCTCTTTCGCTTGCCATTCTGTTTACCTCTTGACATTGCGATGTGGATATAGACGACGAATTGACATTTGATCTCGTGAGAAATCGAGTTGGTGCGCTCTCTTTAATTCTGCGAACACGCCGAGCATTATTTAATTCCTTACGACTTGATGTATGTTCAAAATTAATAAAATATCCGTTTGCTTCGATGTTAAAAAATTATGCAATGATAAATGATATAGTTACGCAATTAAAAAAAAGATAAGTTGCATCTTTCTTAAAGATTTAAAATGTAGGAAAATGAGGTAAAGTTTCCCTAGAACATTTTCTCTATTAAATTTTATATAATAATGATAGCACAAGGGAGAGAGAGATACGTGTAAACATAATTACGGAATTTTACAAGTCGGCTATATCTCGTGGGATACAACGGCAAGTTCGGGGTTAAATCGCTAAGCGTCGAGCGTTAACCCCGTCTGGCATAAAGCGTTAAAACCCCAGTGCGGCGGGTAGATAAATTCGTCAGATATCATCGATCGGGATGCGTCTGGTCGCGCTGATACGCGCGTTATCAACGATCGGAGACGGACGCGAATGAGCTGTCGCTCACGCGAGCGTTAATTACAGCGTTAATAATCGTCGCGCGAAAAGTGGGTTTCGCGCTGTGTCCTACAAACGTGCCACGTAACTTCCGCTAAGCGTCCGTAATATAAGGTAATCCAACTACGGTAAAAACTTTCATGAAAGTTTAATTGCACGGAGAACTCGGAAGAGAGGGATCCCGTTAAGATTACCGTGTTAAAATCGACGCGTGTCGACATGGCAAAATAACTACTATTTTTATCGATTTAGCTTCCGTGGCTGCTAAGGCACGTGGTAAATGTTAGGATCCTGTCTTTCCGCAAATTTAACTATTTGAATTAAAAGTCAGTCAAGAGATCACTACGTTAAGTAGACTAAACAGTTTACGTTTTCATGTCGCGAATCATTTGGATCGCGGCTTCAAAAGCAATTTTACACGAAACTTTAGAGCTCGGATTTCTCGGTATTTCGATGTAAATATATTCGGTTTCTTTCGCGCAAAAAGTCGTTCAATTATCGTGTCGCTTTAAACATTTCATCGGTCTGCGATTGATTCACTTCCGCGACAGGGATTTTCGCCGATCGAATTTCCCCGCGGAGCGGGAGCGGGATCATTTATTTCTCGGCTTCTCGCCACGTGGAGGGGGTTGACCCTGGTGGCGTCTCCTTGAATTCTGCTGGGAGAGAGGGCTGTTTGTGTCACTCCACCCGCGATATTGTTGACGCGCGAACAGGAGCGTGGCACGCACACGTATTCGTATTCTGCACTGTGTATTGACGTCTATTTGCTCTCACTGTACTCTATGTACGTGTGCGCGCGTATGTATGAATCTGTGTGTATGCGCGCGTTTATCCCCATTCTGAGGAAGACTTCTGCGGAAGCTGGCTGCGCGTGCACACATATAGACACCCATACACCCACTCTCGCGTCCTCACAGCCACCTAGCCATACACACGTAGGATGTTGCGCGTCGGCTGGCGCCAGAAGGCCTTCGTCGCCCGTTCCACCTGTTTGTGCGGGAGTTTCCCCGCGAAACTTTCAGTTGCCGAACAACAAAGTTCCCGGCTGGCCGAACTACTGCCGCGAACGGGCGGCGCGCCGCGCGCGTTCTCTCTCCGCTCTGCGGATCGATACTTCGTAAGCCGCATAAATAAAGCCACGCCGCGCGCGGCTGCCCGGCTCTGCGTGCTGTGTTGCGACTTTGTGCCGGCTTTCCACCTTGATCGACGTCGGCAGTTGGGAGTCGTGGCGTTTGAAGAGTGAGGTCAGTCGTCGAGAACGAAATGGTTAGGAGTCTGACGGTTACGCCGATTTCGGTGGAAAATCGCCGGCGGAATATAATAGCGGTCGGACGCTTTTATGGTGGCGAAACGCGAAAAACGGACCATCGGTCCACGGGAGAGATTTTTTTATAAACGTCTGACGAGAGAGAAAGAGAGACGATTTTATTCTCGCCGTGGGAAATTAAATAACAATGGTTTTGTTGCATCTCATTAGCGAAGATGATACATAACGGGAATATTATGACGAAACAATTTCTGAAAAATTTAGACATGTACAGGGATAATGTAGGAATAAATAAAATAAGTTGTACCATTAGTATTTTTCTATGATATTTTGGAGCACTGCTATTGCGTTGAATATTTAAGAAAAATTATGTCTATTTAAATTACATTTGGAATGGCATATTTTAGGGTTTAACTACAAATGCTATTTACGTATGCATATTCAACTGGACGAATCTAGCGATTACATTTCGTTGCTTTTTTTATCCCATGTCGAACGGTTTTTAAATATGCTATATGCATAAACTGTCAATATAGACTTATTATAGTGACTATTTAATTGACATGCATTAGTGTGATAACCTATAGAGATATAGCATGTCATATAATTTCTCTTTAAAATGGCAGAGTGTCCCGGTTTCCATTTTCGTGAATCATTTCACGCGTACTGACAGACGGCTGATGTCGACGAGTCTGTCGATTTACGTATTGAGTAGCCTCATATCTAATTTCATAGCGAATTATTGTTCAAAAACTTGCAGACGCTTTTATCTGGAATTCTGCAGGTCTCGACGAGCAAGAAAGTTGCGGAAACAACGAGACACGCGGACCCGTAGAGCTCTTCTCTCACACACATGCACACGCTCCTTCTGTATTTTTTTTTCTTTCAGCTCTCTCTCTACCCTCTTCTTGCCCGTTCAATATTGATTACCGATAAATTCCGCGTAGCCATACTCGACTAAGCGTAAAGGTAGCCATTTCGTTCATGGTTCGCCGATTCACAATGGGCTTCCGCCTAGAATCCTGGCTTCTGTTCACGTACATGCGGCGCAGAAATTAGTAAATGTACGTCGTGCAGATTGCCTGCCGCTAGCAGGAAAGTGCCCCTTTATCCCAACGAAGATTTGCCTCAGGTTTGCCTTAAATAAACGCACATCTTTCTTTTCATTATTCGACATCAGGTAGCGTATACATAACGCCACGTAATTTTTGCTAATTAGATTGTTTATCAAGCAGGGAATCGATTATTGCTTAATTAAATTGGGCGCTACCTTTTTTCAAAATTTAGAATTTCCGCGAGTAAATTAAGAGATACGAGAAAAACGATAATAAAAAAATTTAACGAATACCGCGTATTCCGCGCAAAGTTTTTCGTATGGCAGAAAAATTTTATTATATCACCCAAACGCAACAAAAAAATACATTTCTAAATTTCGACCAAATTGCGCGGCCGGAATGTCCTGTAATGTCTAAATAAATTGCAGCCGCGGGAAACGCGATGCGAGGTTTATACGACGTCGTATATCGCTCGAACGTTAAAACTTTTCGTGCAATCGCGTTATACGCGGGATGTAAAAGGACCGCGATCGGAAGCCGATAATCCGGCAGTCACTCTGAATGCACGTAACGCCGGCTCGACTCTTGATGGCGGTTCTGAGATTCGTCGGTCGCGTCTCACGGTCGAATAAATCGGAACCGCGCCCGCAATCACTGTGTAGGGGAATGGAGAACGTGGCGGCGCATCGCATTAAGAAACGCGCCGTAAAATTGCCAAGTTTTTCGCTCGGCATGCTCGAATGGCCGAATGCCACGCTGCTTGAAATCGATATTCGCTCCGCTTTGCCGAGTCGTGCACCGAAG
Organism: Aphaenogaster rudis; assembly: GCA_003063815.1. NCBI lineage: Eukaryota > Metazoa > Arthropoda > Insecta > Hymenoptera > Formicidae > Aphaenogaster > Aphaenogaster rudis. The sequence goes on along the minus strand of NJRL01000007.1, from coordinate 1,017,328 downwards.
GAGCTCGGAGCGTAAGTTCTTATTGCCTCAATATAATCCGGACGATGCGCTATATCGCGAGAACCGATCCTGACCTACATCGAAGAACAGAAGGATGACATTCGTGTTTGTATCTTCTACGAAGAAACTTAGTTATTATGGTTGATTTTATTTCATTATCATTATCTTAATAGATTGTATTTTTTTTCTTTGATAAGGAGAGAGGGAGAAGAGAGATAAAACGAATGAAAGGTTTATCGATTAAACTTAAGAAGCTGAAATTAAAATCCGATCTATATATGAAGACTCTGGGGGAAAAACAAGGAATGTCAGTTTTATTAAAAATGAGATGTGGTCGCGTGCGCACGTCATTTTGTAGCGTGTAAGAGATACTACAAACATCAATGATACTACAATGTACATCTTGGATTAAAAACTGTATTAATCAGTGAAAAAATCAAGGTAGAACATTCGAGTATAGGGAAAATAACAAACTTTAAAATTCATTTTACTCAAAAGTATAAAACTGACATTCCTTGTTTTTTCCCCCTGGGTCTTCATATGGATTCAGTCGCAGCATCTCCATTTTTATTATTGATGGATTTTATAATGAATCTTATTTGGTTAGATATTTCCTTAATTACGAAGTCAGAATAAATTTAAAATTAAGTGGTAGCTCTTTGGAAAAAAAGAAGAAATTGTGAACTAAATTACGGAATTAAATTAACAAAAGCTTTTGATTCACTTAAGCGAACTTTACATTTTCAGAAAGTCGAAACGTAATTACCAAGATTATTAATACTGAATATAACAGGGAACATTCCGCATATAAATTCACATTCTATTTCCGCATACGTTACATTCGAATATATTAATAACGAGCTGTCTGTGTTGAACGTGATATTCGTGACAACTGCATCTTTATTACATTTTTGTTTCTGAATGTCTCTCAGAAATTAAGTATAATTTGCAGCCACGAATATCACAAGGTATTAACGTGATAAATATAATTTTCGGCTACAACGTGTATGTGTGTGTGCACGTGGATGCGCACACTCATTTACATATCGAGCGGGTTGAAAAATATCTCTTACTTTATTAAATCGTTTACTGCGTGGTTATTTGACAATATACAAATGTCAAGCTGTAATTCAAAACCACTATCTGTATGTCACCTGTTGGCACGATAGCATAATTTGGCACGAACTTGTGCTACGTGAGGTCGATTAGAAGCGATGTAATATATCTATCCTACTAGTTTCAGATAACGCTCAACTGTAGTTCAAGTATCTGTATGAAGTATATGAAACATCATCAAGAGCTTCAGTATAATTGCAATTTTAAATTTCGATGATAAAACGCACACAAATAACGTGATAATATTTATGGGAATATGTAATCAAATAATCCAATAACTTTAGTATCGATATTGTGGTCAGAGTTTTTTGATGAGTTTAAAACTGATTATTCGTTCAGATATAATCTTTTTTAATATTTGAAATATATAAATTGTTTATATATTTCAATTAATATATAATTTATTAAATATTTATAGCCAGTTATATATAGTCAGTTTGTTATACAAAAAAAATGTCTGATCTTTTTCCATCTAATGATAAATATCTCTTTTCTATAGCATTGATAAGTGGTTCGTAATACGGTTCTAAATAGTGCTCGATATATCAAAGTATGAAAAAAGGATCTATGAAAATCGTGAAAGCGTTCGCGCGATATGTTCCATGCACGTGCCATTTCGTGTTTAATTTTCTTACTGAGTGTTCGATTTCACACCTTCGGATAAGGGAAACTGCTTTTCCTGTTAAAGAAGCGTTGCCCGCCTCTGCAATTTATATAATTGAAAATTTCAATAAAATGAGCGCTCGTGCAAGCGCGTAATAGCTTCTCGGAGCGGCGACAGCGTCCTCCAGAGCGACGTGCGACGAATTCCACGGCACGACCGCGTAATTCAATTAATTACGATTCCGCGATCGCTCGAACGCAACTTCTCGTTCGTGAAAGGGCCTTCCCTTCACACCATCCTTCTCTTTCTTTCCGCCCGCGCACCGTTTTACCATTTCGAGCTCCTGCCGAGTAGGTTTTTATGGGGCTTGATTTGCATATCCGTATTTGCCATTTGTTCGTGTCATGTCTGACAGCTGCACGGTGTAATGTATGTCGATAAGTTTAGCGTAACTTATCAGAATACATCGATTGGTCGTGCTGAGGGCCGAGTAGATTTATCATAATGCTAAATAATAGAGAAACGATAGAGCCATTGCCGAGTGAAACAATATCGAATTAAAATATTATGAATTATGAATATTTTAATTAATAGAGATTAAGAAGAAGAATTATAAAGTTTATATTAAAAATTAAAATTATAAAAATTATAGGTAGAACAATGATAAGAAATCTAAATGTTAGAATAACACGTGTAACCTCGTATGAGAAGAGAACTGAATAGACGAGAAAATACAAAATGAAAAATTAGATGGGAAGGATAGATGTAGCAAGTGAGCGCAAAACTGAAGACAGAAAGACTGAAGAAATACAAATTGACTTTTATTTTGTATAACCGGCTGAATAAAATCGAAAGTCACGTGCGTGAAAAAGAGAGAGGTAGATATAGATTCGGTAGATAAAGAGAGTGTATGTGAGAGAGGAAGACAGATCTAGCAAGAAGCTAGACCAGAAGTGCAGGGCGAAGAGGAGTAGGAGGGGATAGCCGACGTTTATCGCGTATGCATCGCCGTGGCCCGCCGGAGTTTGCAACATTATCGTCACTCGCGTGACGCTCCTGGTTTCGAAGGCGGCTGCTCTACTCGTGGGATGACGACCGTGCACCGGGGCACGGCGCGAGCGAGCGAGGAGAGGAAAATAGGGGTAGTCTAGGGATACGAAGGGAGAGGTACGGAAGGGGGACCAGAGAGATCGACCCTCCATCGCTACTCGCGCGGATAGGAGAGCGGGGAAGAGTCCGACGACGGCGGTGGCGGCGGCGAGCATGCAGTTGACGAGCTAGCGGTTGGGTGGTGGAAGCTGGCGTCGGGGCCGCCGAAGGAGAGGGAACCTCACAGGGTGACGGGCGTGTTGGGGGCGAGCAGGGGGCCAAGCGATTCCGCAAAGCTCGTGCCAGTAGACGGCAGCACTGCGGCCCGGGCGTATCGCAGTTCGCGTCTGATCGTCAGCAACGCGCTTTTGTCTCTACCGCCTGGTCGACCTATCGTCCGTCGTCTCGAGGGTGAAGGTGCCTGCCCGACGATACCCCTTCACTCCCCCCCCTACCCAACCCCGCGTCTCTCGTGCGTGCGCGCGCGCGCGCTCGTTCGCGCACCTACCCCTTCCCCCTTCCCTTTCCGCCAACCGAGGTGGTCCTCCTATTGTTGTGGTCTTGACCGGCCCGCGCGCGTCGCCGTCGAGGGTATACATCGCGGCCGGGACCAGCTTTTTATCCCGCGTTTCTACCCCCGGAGATTAGCGCGCGATTTACAGTGCGATCGCGAGGGCTATATCGGAAATCGCGAAAATATCAGAGAGAGAGAGAGAGAGAGAGAGAAAGGGGAGGGAGAAAAAGAGAGAGAGAGAGAGAGGTGATTGTGAGAGCGTAGAGATACCGGCTGGCCGGATTGCGAGAATTCTGGCGGATTCGTGGCATCCAATATCCGGTCAATAATGCGTCCTCGTCGTGATGCAGCTCGGTGACAGTTGAAGAAGGGAACTTCGCACACCGCTTCCGTTTATCCCTCGTAGTACATGGGCGGGGGCTCTGCCCAGCGGATTCCGAGCGATCGGTGACGACAGGTCGATGCCGATTGTCACAAGCACGGCGGACATTGTCCTTCGTATCCCGAGAAAGGATCATTTCTAGTGCTTAGAGACTGGCTAGGGGTTGATCCGAGTTTGGTGCCCTTCACTTCCATAATTGAAGTGCGAGTTTCCCCGGTCTTTCAATCAATACCACTGTCTCGATTTACACATCAGTGGACGCTCTGACGACATTTTTTTATAGTTAGGACATTCGCAGCTGCGGTGTTTTCGTTTCTGAAGTGAACGTTTTGCTGCCTCCTGGTCGATATTAGCTTATGTACCTGATATCGATCGATAGTTTGTCAACATTTCGGAATAATATTGAGCGATAATTATCGTTCAATCGATTGCTTTTCGCGGTTGATTTACTTCGTCGATTAATTTCAGCATCGAAATTAAGACGTAATTCTGCATGTTTTTTCGTCTTTATATTGAATTACATCAATATCTAACGCTATTGCAAAATTCGCTTCAATCAATTCGCGAAGTCGTTAAATAACTACGCTTTACACCCTGGGAATGGATTCTCGCTGTTTAGGGAGCAGTCGAAGTTCGTGTTTACTAAATTTACCGGGATTTAATGAGACTCGTCTCTCCTGAACGAGGTCACGATCCCGGAATCCAACTTTTCCCCCCACGGGAGTCTTCCTACTTATCCTTCGCTCGTGCTTAGCCTGGGATAAATCAATTTAAACACCGATTCAGCTCGGCGCTCCGATTATCCACTCCTAGACGTTAGCGAACGCGTTTCGATGCCACGAATCTTCCGGAAGTCGTTCGCGTCTGGCGTCGGCGGGGACCGCACGCGTACATCGATACGATTTTTTCAGTCGAGAAGGATTCACCGACGTCGACCCGGCCCTTAAAGGGGATCCTGATGCAAGGACGATTACGTATATATACAGCTTAATTTTGTGCCGCGCCCGTCTCGTGCGCGATTGTTAATGATCCCGTTGCCCCGCGGAGAACCCGTCATATGATTGTGTGCTGTGTCAAGTCAGTGAAAGTCAAGTCACGGGTCTGCCCCGCTCCCTGCCTCATCATGGATAAACGCTCACAGTGACCGACCGGCCCGGACTGGTCCCACGTCCTCGACCTCGGACGACGTAAGTGCTTCATGATGACGTGATCGTACTGCCCGGTGATCATTCCCCTTGGGATGTGCCCTCGAGACTTTTGTGCGTCTTGCGCTCTGCGTCTCCGGATGACAGTGAAATATTATCCGGACATTTTAGAACTGGAGCAACTAATACCACTCACTGGCGATTTAGGAGTAAACCGTGAAAGAAAACGTGTCAGACCGTAGGACTTGGCTAACGTCAAGCCGAGTCAAATGTCATCGGATGGTAGTTGCACTAGTTCTAAATTAGAATCTTTCGGATACGAAACATCTATTACGATGATAAAATTTTGGCAATCGAAAAAATGTCGATTTATTCCTTATAAATCCTTATAGAATTTATTCCTTATATTCCTTTATTTTTTATAAACTGTTTTTTCATTAATATAATTAATTTGATATTAATGCTGTATTTGCCATTGCTCTTTTGGAACGAATATTGGGGATTTATGTCGTTACTCTAATATTTAGAGGTCTATTTATTCAAGCCTGGCACTTATCTCTAAGCAAACGTGAGAGCGGAAGTTTACTGTGATAAGAAATTTAGCGGAATTTAGTGGAATAGTGCGATCATTGATTTATTTGCAACTTAGACCGAGCTGTCTGCATGATAAAGCTCAATCAATGATTCAAAGCGATAGCGATTCTAAGAAAGGACGGATATCGCGGTTGGGCCACTCGGCCAGCATATCGATTTGCCCGAATGCACTTCGGTATTTGCGAATCGTGATCGGACGTTCGCCAAACTAATTACGTGAAAACATCTCAGCCGGCATTCCGCCGGAATGGCTGTAATCGATAAAGTTTAAGTCATCCCGTGAAAAACTTACTGCCATTAATTGTTAGCATAGTTGAAATTGCGACACGTCAAATCCCTCGCGTTCCCGACAAACAATTTGTCCGAATTATATTCGAACTGAAATGTTTTGTCCATCGAAAATTCTCCTGCCAATCGCCTTAAAACTCACTTCCATTCGAGATCGTTTAAGAGAATCGCAGGACCGAGTGTTTACTTCGGGTTTAATTTCTTTCCGAAAACGACTCTCTGTAGCAAAAACTTTCCACGAAGACAATCGAGCACCACTCTCAATTCAGCGATCAGTGGCAAGATAGTTTCGCTATCGGGTTTTACTATCGAGAGTCATTCTGAAGGATAAAAAGCAGCCGCGGCTTTTAAACGAGGCAATTCTAAAATTATTGTACTGCGAAGTACTCTGCAAAAAGAGAGTACGTCGATCGCGTCGTAAAGTATCGAGGCGGCCGATATTCCGATTCGCCGTTACGCGACGAGCACTTTCCATCGTGATTCACCGTTCTTTCCGTTCGCTGTTGTTGGTGTCGAGAAGCTTTTTTTAAACGTAATTTTGCGGCTTCCGGGATTTTGCCCGCATTTACCTAGATTTTCATCGCCGTCGACGATAACGGGTATATTCGTAGATATCGCGCGGCGGTAAACAATAAAACTTTTTTTTCTCCAGCATTACCGATAAACGAATGATAACGGAAACACGGCGGCGATAATTGGAGCGCTGAGCTACGAGTGATAGATAAAAATAAAATTTGCGATGCGAGGTAAAACCGTCGTAATTTCATGACTGCGACGCATAACATTTTACAAGCGTTTGTAATACGTCGCGTACAGAATGTCAAGGTATTTCTTAGAACTTTATGCAGAATAATCCAAGGAACCTGTACACGAAGAGGCACACAGATCTAAGGTATTCGAGACACTGCTTTACATCCGCGAATATATATTTACGCATTTTATTTTCTACCGGATGGACATTGGTCATTTTAACCCCCGCACTTCTTGCAGTCGACAAAATATTCTTGCATTACGTGAACGTTGTTGAGATTATTTCGAAAATAACTTTGCGCCGAAGAGCAGCGCGGACATTCCGCGAATAGTTTGCCCGCGAACCGTTACTTTAGTCTCCAAGGATACCGTTTTGGCGATAACGGACAGCAATAGTTGTTGCGGAAAAAACGAAAGAGAGCGAATTTCCCACCTATCACCCGTTTCCTCCTGTCAAGCTCCTCGAATATCGTTTTTTGCCTTTTTTCCTCTCGCCGCCGTCGTCTTTTCTATTTAGTGCGCGCGGGTGTATACACGCGTAATGTGATTAACGAGCACACGAGAGAATTGTCACGGACAACGGAAGAAGGAGGCAAAGAGGAAGAGAGAAAGAGAAGGACAGAGAAGAAACAAAGGATGTACAATGAAGAGAGGGGCCAGGGGAAGTGCGCGGGCGAAGATCTATTATGATGCGCGGGGGAGGGAGATGGCAGTGGAGGGAAAGAGGGGAAAAAGGGAGTTGCGATGGTCGGAGGGTAAGGGAGAGCAGATAGCGATAGAGCGAACGTGCGCGAGGGATGGGAAGAGAGAGCAGCAGGGGTGAGTAGGTAGGGCGAGAGAAGACCGAAAGGGAGAAAGAGAATGATAGAGGGGGAGAGAGAGAAGGGAGAAGGAGAGAGAGAGAGAGGAGGGAAAGAGAAGGGAGAAAGAGAGAGAGAGAGAGAGAGAGATGGTAGGGAAAATGAATTCTCGTTGGCAGTCAGATAACCCGGTACGATCGATCTGCGAATATCTGCCGCTCCGACGGCGTTGTACACACGCCGCGCTTACACACAGAAACACGCGCCCTATGTACGCGGAAACACGGTTATATTATACATGGCGCAGAGACACGCTTATGTACCGTCAGGTATGCGCCGCGCCACGTACGTGTGTATGTAGATTTATGCGCTCGCGTCCGCGCGTTTACGCGTATGTTTTGCGCGTGCACGTATACGCAAGCCCGCGCACATAGAGACCCCGTCTGCCGGCGCGACTTCGCGAACGCGGGAGAGGGAGGAGGTGGAACGCACATGCACTATGCATGAATGCGTGCACATACACACCGGGCCGGGCTGGATTTATTCCCGGCGGAACTTCGCGACGCGTGGAGACGGGAGAGGAATGCGAGAGGAAGAGAGAAGAGCGCTCTGCGGCGAGAGATGCGAGAGTCGACGGACGCCGCGCCCGTCCGCGTGGACCGCCGAAGGGGTTGTCAAGGGATCGCGCATTTTCGATCTCTGTCAGAGAATGCGTAACATAAGTAACGAGCGTTAGAAAAAAGATCAGTCGGAGACTATGTTTCAACAGCCGGATGCGAAAATTCTTAAAGAGAAGAAAATCTCGACGAAGAAATCAAACCTTGCAAAGATATTAATAGTTCGTAAAACCGTGGTGATATTCGGGATTTGCCTTTTTATCGGCTCCCGTTGTTGATCTTTCTCGATTACCGTCATTGGTAAAAAGGAAAATTGCGCAGAGGTATTGTGATAATTGACAGCGAGTGTTTGAAAGATTTAATTGAGTCCTCAACTTCTCGATGCGGTTGCTAATGTCGCTTTTAACGAGACACGCCAACGTCTGTTCGCTCGCTCGTCCGCCTTGTACGGCGGTCAGAAATTATGAATGGTTCTCGCGCGGAGCGCATTTCGGGACGCGAATCTCATTTCATCGCGCGGGACATGACCGTGCATATATGCGCCCGTCTTTCTCTCTGTCTCTCTGCGGCCGTATTACCGGCAATATACGCGCCGCGGACGTTTTAATATTACAGACGGTGCGGTGGAGTACTAAATGATTCAGAAATCCGCGTTTATTTCGGGTCACCGCACGCGATTATCCTTCAAACGTGGAGCTTCGACGGATCTCTCGATCGTCAACGTGAGCTACCCGAATAGCAACCCTCGCTCATATTTAATTGGCCGCTTTGCTCTCGTCGCAGCTCCGTCCTCCTCCGCGCTGGTCCTCAACGGCGGCAGCATTTCCATCGAGTCGCACCGGAAATTATTCACGAACGTGAAAATCGCATCAAGGGACGAGGGACGAGCAACCTGTCAAGCAGGTTAAATTTACTAAAAAAGGATTCCTCAATTTTCAATAATCCGTCGGAAATATAATTTTAATCGTACTTGCAGTGCGAGCGTTTTCCCAATATCGCGCACGTCGATGCTACTTATAGCGAAATAATTTCCTCTCCTCAGGTATACTGTTTATTTAAATTTTCTCGCACACATTAAAGCTTTTAAAATTTTTTAATTATAATTCTATTTCCTTTATGACAAAAATGTTAAGTCATTAATTGTTTTTCAGTTACATGCAACACGTTAATTGAGCTTTAAGTTTTACTTGATAGATTAGAATATGAACGCGTGACAATTTTTCACGAAATTTTCGCTAAGGAAAGATCAACTCTCTTCCAATTCTGTCGAGGAACTTATCATTAAGTCCTAAAACAATTTGTAACCAAATTAGCTCTTTATCTCATAGATCAGTTGTTCACGGATGTTAGAGCACAATACTCACCGGGTGTCTACTCCTTCAAGCTTTTTAAAATTGATCACCTGAAATTTTAATAACCCCCTCTCTCCCCCTTTAGCGTCATAATCTTTGCATCCGCGCGACCCAACGAGAGGTGATTAAAACTCCGCGTTAACGAGGTACACATACACATCACTGTATAACGGGCGATAATAAATTCTCGCGCTTTAGTAACGAGCTCCCTGCGTTTTCTCGTAGAAGAAAAATGACGACGTCGACGTGAATTGTGCGTGCAGTCACGACGAGGCGAGGCGAGAAAGTGTGGTTCGCTGTCTGTCAATATTCCTCCGGATACTTGACTTGCATACGAGTCGGGCGTGTGCATAGATAAAACGCGCGGCACGTCCACCGGCGGCTTTTGTCGCTTAACAAGGGTTGCAGTGCACAAACGACGACGACGACAACGGCGACGACGGCGGCAGGAGTTACGCGAATTTACTTGTGATCGCATAATGGGGCTTCGAGGACACAGAGTCCCCCTCCTGCATTCCCGAAGCTGAACTTCCTTCCCTCGGCGACACGAATAACGTCCGCGACATCCGATATACGTGGTCGTTTAATCCCTTTAGCACTGAAATGGTTTTTCGGCATTATCCGTAACTGGGGACTGGGTGTATGAGTCAGCGGAAGCTTTGTTATAGATACCTAGAAATTTAATAGGACGCGTGAGTCGTTGCGAACGGTAAACGAATTAAAAAGATTAATTTTCACTTTAGTCCGCTTTAGTTCCGCTTTAGTTTTTAGGAAAATTTTATTCGAAATCAACCACTCCAAAAGTTGCAATATAATATAATCTCCCACTTTCCAGGCCTTAGACATCCAAATTTTATTTAAGTGAGTAAAGATTTTTAATTCGCAAGTATACGACTGCAGTCTACGCCAGGTGTATCGTTTATAATTGTCAAGAGAATCGATCATTTTTAAAGCCCAAAGAGCTTATCTGATTAGAAACATTTTCCGTGGTATTAATTAAGTCTTTAACTTGGAAAATGTCACGTATACGATTCGCGGCGGAGTTTCCACGGACGAGAAATGGACGAAGTCGTACCCGACTTAAAGGGGTCACCTGCACGGGTGGATCGTAGGTAGAAAGGAACGACCGGTATTCCCCCGAACCGGTTGGTCGCAATAGGAAGGCGGTAAAAATCGGTGAACAAGCGAGCTGGCCTGGTCTTTCTGGTCGACTGGGTTTTATCGCGACGCCCAATGCATTCGTTCGCATGATGAAGTGCGTATGTGCGCGTATCCGTGCGGAGTGTAACGTGATACATGTAATGGGTTACACGCGTGCAGCGTCGAGATACGATTACGCTCGTGTATAGTAGGTGTGTGCACGCGTGTGTGCGTGCCATTGGCGTAACGCAGCCGTTTCCTGCACGCCCCACGATACCTGTTGTAATGCCGGCCATAAAGGATAACGACGCATCCCGGCGATTCGCGAAACGCGCGGCACGCCTCGTTATAACGACGGAAAACGAGAGCGGCGAAGAACGTGGATTAATAAGCTGGTAGAACGGTATCGAAGAAGCAGGCGGGTGAACGGGACGGGACGAGGGTGATTCGGATTAGAGAGAAAAAACCTTGCGTCTCGAGAAGATTACAGAGGGCACAAAGAGTACTAATGACTTCCTGGCGATCAAGAGAGTTGATAAAACCCGTTGAAAATGACGGGTAAAAATAAGTAGATAAATTCTTAAAGTAAAACACGAAACGCTTATGAATTCTATTCACCTGTCGCTAAGAGAGAGAGATTATCACATTTTATCAATAAATTCTATCCGGAAATAATAATTATGTGCATAAATGTTGGTTTATCACTACGTCCAATCATACAGTTCAATCGCTCAATCGATCAGCTTGTCTTAATTATTATCTCATAAACGATTCACGTGTCGCGTTATCGTTCCAGTTCTCGTGCATAATTTTCTTAGTTGAAACGCAATTTGCTCCTTAACTGGCTCGTTATCGACATCGAGAGCGCCGAGATAATCCGGTTTTATCCATATCTTGCGTTACTTGTTACATAGTTAAGACGAGATTTCATTATCTACTCTTTTGCGCATGTGTCTGTCTCTTGGTCAATGACCTATTTTGGTACGGCTGTACTCTGATTTATAAAAAGGCGTAAAAATCGAATCTTTTATTATTACATTAATTTCTCTATAATACCAAATTATAAAAAAGGGATGTAGACGTTTCATAAACATTTCAAATATAATATCTCATGAAAAAATAAAATATGCAGGAGAGAGAGAGAGAATTGTTTGCTCATCGTAATATTCAATTTAAATTACTGTTGCACCGGAAAGGTAGTGTTACAAATATTTACCCTTACATTGTTCAGTTTTGCTTCTGGGCATCGATAAAAAATGAATTCGCGCATGAAAAACCTGCATTATATTGCGGCGAATTATTAATATTAAATAATCCCATATAATAACGTGCGTATTTTTATTAGTTTTTTTAAATTTAATTGAATATGCAAAATAAAATTATCGAAAATTGGTATTTTAAAAGCTTCGCAAAAAGAGCGACGAAGAGGGGAAAAAAGAGAGATAGGGAGCGAATCTCGAGGACTCTGAACCGTAATAAATACACCGCTGTTCGCGTTCGCGTACACGCACACGCGTATGTCGCGCACACACCACGCGGAGTTTCCGTGCAACCATTAATTAGATTAGCATATGTCGGAAAAAGATGCTGTCCGCACGTAATGCGTCCACCTATATCCGTCGGCGACGAAGATGCTATTATCTCGACGTACGTTAATGGCATTATAGAATATCATCCGTCGCCCTCGCCTGCAACGTTGCGCGGCCGTTTCTTTCTCTCTCTCTCTCTTTCTCTCTTTTACTATTTATATCTTGTGTGCGGGACTCGCGAGTACAAAAATAAAACCGACCGGTGCGACGATCCAGTATACTGAATTATTTTATCTCGTGTGGATATGCTCACTCGATACTTATATTGAATTCTTGCTCGAAAGCGTAATTACGTTTCGCTTGCTTTTAGATTGCGAGAAAATAGCGTGCAGATGATTAACGCCAATTGCACCAATTGCACAACATTTCTTCTATTTCTTTTTCTACGTGTTTCACGAAATTACAGATAATCTTGTTTTCTAAAATATTTATGATTTTTTTGTCGGAGGAATTTTCAAGAAAATTCTAGCACAGATCACCGTTTGTTGCCATCTTTAACATTACATATATTTATCTCGATAATTAAATTCTGTCTTGATTTAATTCTGAAATTATATAGTTTACTTGAATCCATACAAACAATTAAATTCCGCTATCTGTTTTTATTTTCGTACTTAATCACGTCGTTTCGTCGCGAGCTTGATGGGCGGAGAGCTTTTTATTTTTAATCGCTTACAATTCAAAGACAAGTGGCATCTCGGCATTCCGGCGAAGAAAAAAAAATACTTCGAATTCAAGAGACTTTCTCTATTCAGGCACGTATCATATATGTACATGTGAATCGTACTTCAGAGCCTGCAGGCAGCACGTAAGAGCTCTTCTCTTCGCGTATACGTGATCGAGATGCTCTCTCGCGCGCGCGCACGCGAGACACATAAGCGAGCATATAACGCTCGTGTGTATCTGCCGGAATGCAACGGCCTAGGTGAAATGCCTGGCTCCGTGCCAGAGACTTTAACCTCAATTTGCAATAAAACACACATGAGAAAGAGAGAAAGAGAGAGGGAAGAGGGAGAGAATACGAGAGGGTGGATTCTTCCGCACGGACGCGCACGCGGCGCGTCTCGCAGGTCCTCGCTCCCTTTTCTCGTACAGAAATGCGAAGGTGCAGCCAACAAAGGACGACCTGTGCACGGCGTGGTATGCCGAATGAATTTTTCAGGAACATTAATTCGAGAAATTTATCTTGACTCTGGTCGTGACTTTTTGAGAATTTTCTGTGTCCACCGTCGCCCTTTCGTACGGTGACGTAATCCTTCAGAGGATTAGGTCGGAAAGCCGGAGATTGAGCGATTAGTACCTGCCGCCGGCGTTTCCTCAGCGCCAACATCATTGGCGATCTTATCGTAACGGTGGTGACTGATATTATAATTGAAATATATAGGTAGCTTTAAAATATTAATTTTTAACGAAAGTTAAAACGTACTTTATGTTATTAGATAATATTAATAATGTAAGAGAAAAATATATCAGTGTAGCGAGATAAACGAAGTAGATAAGGACTTCCCAGAGTCACGCTATTATAAATGAAAAATGAAATTAGCGATGTGGAATTAATGCAAGTTTGGTAAAATATTGAATTGTTAAAAGATCGATATCTTATAACGAAAAAGCGGCTATTAATCCTCCGAAGACTACTTTACTTTCGTATTTGCGTCCGTTTGTATCGCGTGTTACGACCCGTGGAAGACGTGTAATCTTACGAGATGATCGCGTTTGGTATGCGAAGGAAAATTACAGTATGCCAAGCGGCGTTATATCCCGGGGAGGAAACTTAAGGTGTAAAAAATTTCAGTAATTTAGCGAAGCACTCTCAAGACCTAACTTCATTTTTGCGGAAGTCTAGGATTTTATTAAGAGATGCCTGGAATACCCTGACACCGGATTCCGGCAATTCAGTCTGCACTTATTTTCGTCCTCTTCTTTTCGCCGCTATGCACCGCGGTATTACGTTACGCTACATTATCCCGTGGTCTAACTAATGTACGTAGAGCATCCTCTCTACTTACAATCTTATGCAGTTTTAATGACAGTCTCGAAATGGATATTTACTCGAGTAAAATTTCGAAGAGTCAATGATTTCCGAGCGATCGAGGATAAAGCACTACCTCTCGAGTTAGCGTGAAAACCTCGCTGTTTGTTTAGACTTTATCCTTTCAGAATGTTCGTTTATATTTAATTACAACGCCTCTTGAGAGTTCCGCTGGACTCTAAAGGAACATTTAGACTCCAGACTCGTCGTGGAATTTGTCGTTAAAATGTAGGTCGTCTTCGCGCGCGTATACGCGAGAAATTCGCTCGCTCGCGTTTATCTCGAAGCGCGCTCGCTCCACGTCCGTTTATCACCGCAGCAATAAACGCGACAGTTAAACAAAGATGGTAACCCGCCTTGTCCTAGTCTGTCTCGTTCCTTCCGCGATGTTTCTCGGATGCCAGTGGCTTTACGAGCGGTGGCGAAGAACCCGGGACTGACTGTTACGATTATCTTACTGTGGATATGTACGTACGTACCGTACATAGTGCGAGCAAGGACGAAGGGTAATGAAAAACGACGACGACGACGAAGAAAATGATGCGGGAAGAAGATAGAGACCCCTGGAGCCATCGAGACTCTATAAAGTCTTGCGGCTGGTTACGCGATTTTGTGGCGAAAGTCGCACGAACGTCACAGATGCGCTACCGATTGCTCGAAAAGACGTAGTGAATGGCTCTTATCCACGCCGTTTGAGATGTTCGGGACGATTATTTCTTGCGTTTTCACCGCATAGAACGATGCTCTTAATCCGGCATTATATCCACATGCATTTGGAGTAAACGGATATTCGAGCGTCTTCTGGATGCAAAATAATCGTGATTTCTCTTAGTTTTATTTATTATTCGTTGATTATTGCTTTATATATTATTATAAGGATGTATACTTATTATTTCGACGAGTTCTGTTACACAAGGCATTGTAATCGCAAAACAATCGATTCTGCCGCAGTGTATAATTATAGTTGAACCGCAATGTCCATAGCGTGTCTGTAATCTGCGTGATCAGTCGAGTTGTAATAAATCGGTATGATCGTTTATTTTAATCCACAGTCAGCTGAAAGAAAGCGCGTCAAAACATTTTCGTTGCACGCGATGTATCAGCATTCGATGCTCAATCTATGTCTGTGATTTGTCTTCGTTAAAAATCAGGGTCACATTTATTTAAGTAGATCAATCTAATTTTATTCAAAATTTCTTGTAAAACATTGCTAAAGGTCTGTGAAATTATTCCTATATGGGCTTGAGGGAACAATAAAAAGCTACATTTGCGTATATATTTTTTTTAATTTTCTTATATTTATATTAATTCTTATGTTCTGTAATTCTTCAAAAAATTTATTGATGTTTTTTTATTTGTTGTTTAGCCACGACCCGGAAGAAGGCCTCGAAGACGACCGGGAAACGCGGCGCAGTTACAGACAACCCCGAGGGTACAAAGCCCGATATCGCAGCAGCTCGAAAAAGGTAAGTGATCTTCTAGTTTTTCTCTTGAAATGCCAATACAATTACAAATGCCGCGTCATGATAATTTCGTGCATAATTTATCTTTTTTACTCTATCACGGGAGTATTACGGTCGTCAGTAAATCTGCAAAACACATGAATTATAAATATCGCGCCACTGTAATTGACTGTCGTCTACGAGAAATCAGAAAATCGCATTTTGCCAAATATCTATTCCAGATATGGACGTGCAAGCATCTATTAACATTATTATACATTTTAACATTATCATCTATTATTATATTGAGGGAACTGTGTCAAAGAATTTTATACGTACAAATACCGCGATATCTAATTAAACCTACCAACGAGAGAGATTTTAAAGTAAAGTCTCAGAAACTTAAGTCTCTCTCGGCTTTTTCAGATTTTTTCGTAAATGATAGTCAATTCCGAAAGCGAGGAACTTCTCTTCCCCCGAAACGACTGGAGACGATAATCGCGAGTGGCGTGCTATTTGAAATTGAGATTTAATGAGAACGCAAATGGAGAGAAACTCCCTCTCGTAGGAAGCGCGGGAGAAGCTCGGTTGCCCGAAATTCATTAGTCGGTTCGCGGAATGTCTGCCCCGCTAATTTCTCTCTACGGGCGGAAGTGGTGCGGTATTCGCGCGCTGATGAATACTGTTTTAATCGTGTTCCGAAGGCAGTGAACTTTCGTAGCGGGGCTCGCGCAAACGTCGGAGTTTCTCCGACTTCATCGGGAGGCGAGCTCGAAACGGGCGCCGTGCGCCGATAAATCTTTTTAAGTCGATGAACGCGATCGGCCGATACCTCGGGTCAGGCCGGCACAATCGCGGCCGACGGCCGTTAATCGTTATCGGATAGTAAAAGCTTATCCGGCGCTCGGTTTCCGATAGCCGTTGCCACGGTATTACTCGACGTGCCATTCTTGCCCACGTTTGTCGAGGGGGATCGTTTCACCGATCGATCGCTCGAGCAATCTCGCCCTCGCGCGAGCGCGCGCCCGCGAGCAACAAGACGAACGAAAGGGTTCCGATTTAACAACGCGATTCTCGGCGTCTCGGGTATCATAATAAAAGCGCGATAAAAGCGCTGTGATATCGCGCTCGCGTCGTGTCGTACATCGGCAAGCGCTCGTAAACATCGCGAGTTAGGGCGCAGGAAGTGCGTGAAAACCGATTGTTGCCAAGGCAAATAATACCATTGCTGTTTCTGATATGAAATGAGAATGAGACGTGTTATATCTGAAACTGTCGCAGTTTTTTCACCCTCCATATATTTGGGATGCTTCTAAATTAAACGAAGCATCTATGATAATGCAAACGATTTCTTCTTCATTAAAATGTTAGGATCAATAACTTTCGAGTTACGAGCGATTAAAAAATTAAGAGTTGAAAATTAAGTTTTTGCAGTGCGATCAAACCAATTCCTTAATCTTTATTTGATACCACTGCTTAATGATGAAAAAGCATGTAACTTTAAATATTAAAAAGAGTTACAAAACTAACGATGATTGCCAGAAATATAATCTTCAAATCTATAAAAGAATCTTATAAATATTTTTAGTCGATCTGAAATTTAGTACATTGCACAATTTTGACATGTAGAGAAAGTGCAGTTTGCGTTATATATCTCGGGAAGAACGTGTTGCGAATATGCGTGACGTCGCGCAAAGTTGGCGAAGTATCGCGCGCGACACACCCGTTACGTACGAAATGGCATCGCCGATAAACCGCCAGTTATCGGGGCCAATAACTATAACTCTCCCCCTCCATGTCTCGTGCACCGATGCCAAGGCGGAAGAGCCTTCGTAGTCGTGAGCTACCGCATAGCTCTGTCGACCCAGTGTCCAGGTCTTCGGCGTGGTCGATGAAGCGAGGTCAAACGGGGTCGTCGTCGCCCTCGTCCTCGCCGTCGTCTTCGTCGTCGTCGATAGATGCGCGCCGAATCGACCCGCGCGAAGGTCAGACGAGCCGAGCTCGGTGACTCCTCGTCTCCTCCACGCCTCCGAGCGATTCGGCCGCGTTCATTCATGAACTCGGGAGGCTGCCAGGAACCGGGGCGTTATTTCGAGTGCCAGAGCCGGCCGGCCGTACGATATTGCCGGCTGAAAAAAGGGTGTAACACGATCGAGGGTGGTAGGACGAGATGGTAGGCGAGATGGAAGACGGAATGAGAAAAGGAACTGCACGAGAGGACGAAGGAACGTATTGGAAGAACGGGTTACGGATAGAGGACGCGAGGGGAGAAGCGGAGCGAGAAGGAGCATATAGTCATATATAGCCGAGGGACGAGGGAAATAAATGGTTCGAGGAACCGGTAGAAACCGGTCCGCGGACAAAAGACACGTTGCCGGCACCGCCTGAACCGCCGCGTCGAGCAATTCGAGGGGTGAGAAGGAAGAAGAAGAAGAAGAAGAAGAAGAAAAAGGAATCGTATCGGAAGAGTGCGAGACGCGAGAGGGTGAGAATGGAGAAAAGGCTGACTCAGGAGGAAGAAAAGGGTCCTGGTGATTCCGATGGAAGAGGCCGGTAACCTCCCACCGGCTCTAAAGGCTGTGTTACGCGATTTAAAATTCGCGATGGAATGTTATATGTCTTAAAATACAGAACATATTTTTATGGTAACATTTATGTTTATAAAACGCATTTACATATAGACAATTTTATCGTACAAAGAATTACATGCTAGATATGCATAGAAAATTAATCGATTGGCGTAGCCAAATAATTTGTATGGTTAAATTAATATTATTTCGAATATAATTTTTCACAGTTGTATAAAACAAGAGCTTATTGTATCTATTTATCCATAGAAATTAATAATATAATTCTGATCGTATGAAATGGGCATAACATAGGCCGAGGAACGAGAATTGCGCGGTCTTCGTCCACAGTGAATTCGCTGTAATCCTCAAGAGGCCGTTTCTTAGCTCCATTTCTTCAGATCCCTCTGCGGCCTATCTCTTGTCTATTTATCTTCCTTTCTCTCGTTCTCTGGGTTACTCGAGCTCTCATTACGAGCGGCCGCTTCTTCGTTCTGTTCTTCTTCCTGATTTGCACCCATAAAGCTTATCTTAATTTTGATCGGCTACAGTGACTTTCCACCTTTGACCGCAACATTGATTTCGAGTATTTTGCAGTATTTTCATTTTGTATCTTCCGTTGAGATGCAATTAAAGATATATTTACGATACTTTAATCGGAAATAGTACCGATGCAATTGAAGATAGAAATATCATAGCTGTGGTATAGTTCTGCTAATGTTTTTAATATTAAATAAACTATTGTTAAATATTAGAGTATTTGCGTTTGATATTGACTATTCTCAGTACTGGTATTTTGTCTCCGATACCAATTTGTCGGCATTTGGAAAATATCAGCAAATCTAATAATTTTAGTATACTCGATACATTTTTACAATTGATACCTATTAATGCACTGATTGGTAACTTCAATGCTATATTAATCGATATTAAATTTGAACGATAATACGATATATGATGAATACTAATACGATAGTTGCGTGCATCGCGTGATGAATTAATCGTGATTATAGCGCCAGTTGATTTAACGATGTGAACGAATTGAATTCCAATTTAGAGAAAACTACGTGAAATCGATTGCGTTAGAACGTTGCTATCGGGTTTTTGGTTAGCATCACGTTTTTAGTCCAAATTGAAGGATAACAGATTGTCGTCGATAAAGTTTGGAGCATCAGAAAAATATCCAAATTGGTATGGCTTGTGAATAATTCAAAAGTTTTTCGTCTGTCTTTTTGCACGATCAACGCGGTGAGTTTTTCGCGATTTTGGAATAACATGGCGGTTTCTGACTTTACGAAACCAAATAAAATTATCTTCCATCGTCTCTCGGCGAATATTTCTGGAATCTCTGATCTCTTCCTGATTTTATCTTTTTATAGTCTGAGTTTTAAGAACATCAACGTCAAATTTTTCAAATAACCTCGAGTCGAGCTCGTTAATAAATTCTCGATTTATTTAACGAAAGTCATGATTTAACAAAATTTTAAATATATAGCTGATATAATTAGTATCACTAGTAATGAATATTGAGCATCTATTCTTATCTATTTTTATCAGCTAATGCTTATCATTATGACAGTGCATTATTCAAATCACTTATCGATTAAATTTAGTTTATTTATTTACTTATATTTCCATGAAAGTCTTACACTTGACTTTCTATCTATAAATCAGCTATAATCATAATCAGAATCTACAACTTCAACATCGATTTATCCGATTTTTAACTCACAGTATTTTTAATTATTTTACATACCTTATCATTTACTAGACTGTAAATTCTCAGCATATTTATTTTTTACTTTTATATATCGACTTTTTACTTGAGTCATATCTACTTTTTTATTGAGCACTACTGAGACAGTCTATTTCATGCATTTGCGTAATAGTCAATGACATTAATCACATATTTTTAATTATTCAACTATATATAAACTCTGCACATAGGTACTGTATAAAAAACATCATCTTGAAAAAGTTAGGAAACATTGATTTATGCGATCGTTCGGGGAATGCTCCCATACCGTTTCATGAACGGAAAGATTCAAAGCCGATCTTTCTTTCCGCGAGTGCCAAACCGGAGGTACCGCGTGGACCTCGTGGTAATAAAATAACGAGACCCCACAGTTCTTTGAAGTGGCACTCTCGCGGTCGTCGGTATAATTCCTTGCATCCCGGGCCCCCGTCGACATCCCGCCGCTCGTTCGGGTCCTTTTTTTTATTTTTCACGAGGGCTATATACGTCGCAAAAATAAACGACTGGCATAAGCGCGTGTCGGATGACACATTGCTGAAAATACAACCCAGAGCGGCTGCGCCGCCGCACCAAGAGCGCTGATGTCTCACGGCAATTACGCCTGGAAAAATAAAAAGGGCGATGCAAAAGAGAAGACGGCGGCGGGGCAGTCGATGCCGTGGCCCTTTATAGCTACGCCTATATCTGGACGGTTGCATATGTCAGAAGCTACGTAATTTTGAACTATGTCCATTGAATTGCCTCGATTACCGTAAAAAGTCCTTTGTTGTCATTTTTATAAATTTATTATATTTATTTATAATTTTCTTCATAATGTCAGTTAGCACATTTTTAATATGAAGATAGTTCAACAACTATTTAAAAAAACAACTTTAAAAAAAACATCGACGATAGATAACGGGCTGATAATCTAAAGACTGTTACGTTTATAGATCGAGGCTTGTTAGGGGTAATTTATGCATATTATGCCAATTTTCTACGGTCACGGAAGTATTGGTCTTGCGAGCAATTTATAAATGAGACGTTCTCGTCGCGTTTACCACTCCGAAGGAGCTTTCCGAACGGAGATAACGCGACATTCCTGCCATTTTATATATGCAGTTACATTTTAATTATCTCTCTGCATCGAACGTTGTGTTGCGGCAACTTGTAATATCGAAATTACTGGGTCGTTAAATGTTGCGCGGAACATTGTTAACTCGCCAGTTCAACAATGCAGCATCCGAAGCGATATGAATAATTCATTAGCAGGGGGGGAGGTGGAACGGGAGGAGGGGGTGACAGGGGGAATGGATTGTTATCGTTCCCGAGGTAAGGCAGAGCAGTGAAAGCGTTACGTCGCGCGGCATTTACATGGAAATTCCGTACGCATTTGGCGAAACGTGCTTTTCGCCCCGTCTCGTCTCGTTCTCGTTTCGAGAGACGCGGCTTCACGGCTGCGTATATAAAGGGCCGACCCTTCGAACCAATTACGCAAGACCTCGTTGGCTTCGCTTCTCGGGAAATTACACCCCCGTACCTTACGCGGCGTTCTTCTTCATTCCCGTCTTTCTACCCTTTTACTTTCCCCACCCCCGCCTGCGGCCCTTTTCGCTCTCAATATTTGTTCTGTCTCGATCGATCAACTCGCAGCCTGATACCTCATTCCGACTCGCGTTACACCGTTACGGGAGATCGTTCTGACACCTCGAGGGGTCGGGCATGGGAGAGCGGTTCGGTGAATTTAGGAACGTTGCAGCGGCGAACAATGTGCGCTTAAATATTCAAGCATTCTGCATCGACGTTGCGCGATAGTTTAACGCGAGAGCCATTGTGTCTCGCCGTGCGCTTTTAAAGAGCGTTGTTTATCCCGAGGCAGCTTTACGAGGAATATAGAAACCCCACTGAAATTCCAAACGCAATTACGTCTTGCGTGTAGTCGACCGGGCCGGTAAATTAAATTTCATCAACGTTGAAATAAAATGTTGAGAAGCGTGGCTTTTTGGTCTCTCCATTATATTTTTTTTTTTACAGAGGCATCTTTGTGCGCGCGTGGCGCACAGGTGGATAATTATATCAGATTATATGAGTGATGTGATATTCAACGAAAAATGGACGTAAAGCGGGCGAACAAGCTGGAAATGTATACACGCTTGTATATTTCAAGCGTTACTGGAATTGCTTTCGGGATTAGGCGATATATCGTTTCGGTATATCGTTGAATTCGCGGAATCGCGTCACGTACGGCGGCATTGTAAGCAATCAATTCCACGTTCCTGCGAGAATAATTCATCACCGCGCCGTGTCTGTCGTCGATTCCTCTGGGTCGGTGTAACCGAAATCGTTTCCCAATGCACGTATCACTCTCTCTCTCTCCCCCCTTCTCTTTCTCATTCTCTCACTCCTTCGTCGATTCGGCTTCACGCACGAACGCACCGCAAACGCCAGTTTCTATACTAATTATACGTGGATGCGCATAATGTTCGATGCACCTGATACCGATAATCATGCCGCCGCGAACGCGTCTGCCGTTTCCAAGTTCCCGGTATACACATCGACAGATGGATACTCCCATAAGTCTTGCAACGAACTTCCGGCGGTCGGAACGGGATGGGAGGTACAATTAAAACGACGTGCGAGAGAGAGAGAGAGATAGAAATGGCTGATTAATCCTTCGATCGCAATGCATTCATGGAATGAACGTGCGAGCAGAGTCGCATTGTTTGTCGTGAATTTGTTCTCATCGCGCGATCTACCAGTTCCAAACTTTGCCGTCTCTTCTTTTTCTCTCTCTTGTTTTTTATTTTTTGAAAGCACGAAAGCGAGACCGCTCGACAATCGTCGGCGGAGCGTATCGGTTCGAGGGGGATCGATTTCGCTGCAACGAGGGGAACGGTCGCGATAACGCGACGGTTCCCCGGTGCGTTGCCTCGAAAATGCCGGTTTCGCCAGTCGAATTCGCGCACACGCTCGAACGGAAAGGACCAGCCGTAGGTGTGCCACGCACGTGCGAGAGTGCGGGCGTGTATCGCGAACGAACGGCAAATTAAAGCATTGTCGGGCAGCACGTGGGCGGTCTGTCGCGGTACGTAACGTATGCACCCAACATTATGCGCGCTGCGCCGAATGTATTACGCACCGATACGGCATATACGAGTTATCCGGTTCGCATAACGACGTCCGTTGGCAACCGATGCAAATGTAGTTCATGAATTCGTGGTCGGCGAAAAAATACTGTCATGTTCGATCGGAATGCGAATCGAGGAATCCTACATCATGTTAATAAGTACGAGGATCGGACGTACACTACAAATCCAAGCGTGTTATTTTTACACGCATAAACATCTAAAAATGACTGAAGCTCTTTTTACATATTTCTTGCCGTTTTAGGTTACGTCATTTAACGTCGTTTAATCGTATTAATTAAAAATTAATACGTTCAATCGTGTTAAATGACGTATGATTTAAAACGGCAAGAAATGTGTAAGAAGTGCTTCAGCTAAAATAACACGCTTGGATTTGCAGTGTACTAACAATAAGTGGTTAAACCAATGTACAGAGTGACAAGTCGTACCCGAAATGTGGCATTAATTATGAAAATTGGTGCAAAAGCATCGGATTGTTTAATGGAAAATAAATCTACGGCATATTCGTAGAATATCGGTTTCCTATTAAATTATTATTATTTATTGGAGATTTTAAATACACTCAGCGATACCTCATAGACGCGTATGTTCAGCAGAATGTATGATCAAATCCTGGTTCTTTCATTCTAATGAAATGGCCGAATCGAACTGTGTACGCGAAGGCACATTATTCCCCATCCAATCTTGATAAATATGATTAATACCAATGTATGCCTTATCTGCGCGACTCCATTTCCGCGTAGAATATCTGTCGTAAAATGCAGCGTTATGTTCCCATGCTCTCTTCCGCGTGGCTTCGTACGTAACGGGAGTGACACGTTAATTCTGCATTCGGTCGGCGAATAAGAGTTTTTAACGGTTTACGAGCGCAATAAAAAGGGGGGGGCTGTACAGTGCAGTTTCTGTCGAGCGCGCCGCGCCGGATAAGGATTATCGGGAAACTCCCCGCGGTGTTATACGTCATTATACGCGAGCGTCGATATTTTGCATGAGAAGCAGCCGGCGAGAAAGAAGCGCGAACGCTCTCTTTTGGAGAGGGTATAGCGCCGCGCGGAAACGCCTCCTTAAAAGTCGTTTCGAAAACGACACGCGTGAACACGCGTGCCACACGCGCGCGCGCGTACGGACGATAACGTTCCGTTATCGTTCGTGCACAGGCAGTAAAGCGAAACGCCCGGTCGTAAAAACGCTCGCGAGTATCGACGTTATTCTTTCCCGGCTTTCGTAAAGTCGTGGGGGGATTCGACTCTCGTAATATCGAGCGTGTAACACCGAGCCCGTACGGTCCCGTTGAAATCCCGCACCGCCGCATCGCGTGCGCCGCATCCGATAAACGCGTTCAATAAAGGCGAAAGACGTTAAAGCGCGGCCTGATGCGCTCTCGCGCGACGACACGCTCAACTGCACCCCCCCTGCGGCGGGATCGTAACTCATAACTGATTCGCTCGCAAATTATAGTTACAAACGCAATTTGTGACTATAATTTGTAATCCGATGGTAACTAAATTACGAAAGTAATTTCCGCTTCCCGCGTTCGCGACGGTTAATTCCAGCCCGTGCGACGCGCGAGTGGAGATTGTAATGATATCTCCCGATCGGGACGTCGATATTTTCTGTCGTTGTGCTCTCGTTATAATTCAACATCCTTGCTTTCCGTCTGCGTTCAACGCGGTCTCGGTACGTTCGAGACAAATCACCAGCTGAGTCTACAAGATCATTCGCACCGAATTAAAATTCTTTCGTCATATTTTCTTTTTTCTCTTCTTCGGTTACATCGCATCCGTTGCGATTATAATTATTACTATCTAGTCCAGAGGTGACAAAACTTAGAAGCACCAAGATTTACTCTCAGCTTCCTTATCCCATAGCGTGATCTACTATTTCCTATCCTTATTGCACCGATCTAAGTTTATATGTGAAATAAGCATTTATTAATTTTATTTTGTGTGTTTGTGTTGCGATTGGTCATAAAATAGCAATAATTATATTAACTATGGCTACATTGCAATTACAACTGTTGCAGTTACAACAGTTCGCATGGACAGGGAATTCACAAAAAAAAATTATTATAACGCACCAAGATCCGCGGTTGACCGACATTTGGCTATTCTCATTTATATTTAACAATTTCGGCGGTCCTAATCTTATTATTATTTAAAATACGTTGCCTGAAACTCGACTTTTATCCAACATATATATTTGTTATTGCGAAGAATATCACACCACATGCCTCGATGGTCGAATTGGTAGAACGCCCGCACGGATTGATGGGCGATCCAGGTTCGAATCCTGGTTGAGGTGTTATTTTTCACAGTAATCTCTTTACAGTTTTTCGGGGAAGGGGGATCTTATAGATGCCTGTTAGCATCAAAATTATTAAATTGCTCGTCAATTTAACATGTGAATTAATTCCAGGTTCATGTAAGGATTGTGTTTCAAGACCAACGAATATGTGGCGCGCAGTTCGCATGAACAGGGAATTTACAAAAAGAAATATTATTACGCACCAAGATCCGCGGTTGACCGACATTTGGCTATTCTCATTTATATTTGACAACTGTTGTATTGTAAATTTTACGTTGCCACACGATCGACCGGTCGATCGTTTTGCCACTTCTGATCTAGTCGGTAATACGGTATGATACCAATCTCTATTCATTCAAGACTGCTCTCTCATCGCGTTTGCTCCAAACCGAGCGTAGGAGACGCGCGATTTCGCGATCGGTATCGGCGTTGCGTTGGCACACGCGTATGCGCTCTTGTTGCGCAATCCGCGAGCGGAAGAGAAGTGCGGGTCGATGCGAGCGCGGACACAATGACCGCGAGCTCGCCCACGCGCGACGAGGTGCGACTTTTGAATGAATCGTCGCGTCGCGATGACTCATCGATCGGCCGCGACGGGACCCGCGGCCGATAAATCGCGTTTCGGAATTAATTGCCGGCTCGTTCGAGCGCGAAGGGACACGAGAGGGGGACGTGCGCTTTCGACACGGCGCGGTCACGTTGTTATATTGAAATTCAGCGGCGCGTGTGTCGGCTTTTATTGGGTCCTGCATTCCGAGCGCAATAAACCTTAATAGCTTGAAATCCACGCCCCGCTTTTACATACGAATCGACGCGATTCCCGTCCGTGTGATCGGTGGGTATGCAGGTATTACGGATATTTGTAACAACCACTTGGACTATTTTCCATAGTTTGAAATCTCGATGCGCTTTCCTTAAGCGGTGTCTACAATGAGATTTAAGTCGTAAGATTTAAGCATATTGACCAATCACAGTCGAGCATTCTAAAAGTAAGGCCGCAATTTTGATTGTGATTGGTCGATTTCTTAAGTCTTACGACTTAAAATCTCATTGTAGACACCGCTTTACATACAGTCTTAAAGCTTCGAAAACTTGTGAAATTTAAGTTGGATATGTTACCTTTATATTAGGGTTGAGGAGGGAGATTAATAAAAAAATTCTATTCTCTCTCTCTCTCTCTCTCTCTCTCTCTCTCTCTCTCTCTCTCTCTCTCTCAATGAGATTGCGTAAAGTTGTATCGCATAAGTCGTTTTTATTGGTGAAAATTTGAATAATTGATTGATTACTTCACTTAAAAAGAATTATCAAATCTAATATTAAATTTAAATTTTTGAAAAATAAAAGTTATCTTTTTGATTGAAAAATTAGAAATTGTGTGATTTTAATAAATCAAGAAATTGAATTGGGATATTTCTTGCGGTCGTTGCGATTCGCTTTCATTTTTTTTTATTTATTTTAATCACACAGTTTTATATATATTTCAATCAGAACGTAAAAAATTGAAAAGATAATGCTACTAATAAATAAATTAAATGTAAATACTTTTTTCGATCAAAACGATAAAGTTTTACTCTTCGAATAAACATTATATTTAATTGTACAACATTACATTTATTTATATATAATTTGAAACATAAGGAACAGAGTAAATGGCATACATTTGTTTTATATTACGAGTTAAATTACAATATATATATGTCGATTTAATCGTTATTCTATGCAACATTATCGAGTGCGATAATAGTCCACTCAACGAAATCAATTTGAAATACAATGAACAGAGAAGAGAGATTAGGTGTGTATTGTTGTTATGTTTTGAAGAATCAACCAACACATAATGTTCGGTGCTCGATGTTTGTTTTTGTGGCGTAAGACATGCCGCTTCGTATCACTCACACAAGGTTAGTGCTATCATTCGTGTTTGGAGACTCGAAGACGGTAGGTAGCGGCGCGTGCCGTTCCATTTGTGGCCGCGTTACTCCTCTCGAGACGCGGTCGTGACAAGTGCCTATCGGAAGACACGATTGTTCTCTACGATTATTACAATTAGCGGTTATTCGCTCGAGTGATTAATTAGCTCTCGCGAGACTCGGAAGCGTTGTTGCGGCGTCGGTCGCTTATCTCAACGTAGGTATTTCGCACAATTTACTTGTTTACGAAAGTACGAATCGGAGCAATAAGAAATGGGAATTGACAAATTATTACCTCATCGCGGTATTTACAGGATTGAATAGTTCAAGAATGATATACATATATCGATCGTTCATTAGTAATTAACTTGAGCTGCAAAAAAAACAGCATTTTGGCATACGTTTATACATTTTTTCTGGCGACTATTGACTCGCATGATTAGCTAACTTCGTAATTCGCGATTTACGATGTAACAGCATAAATTTGATAATTTGCTAAAATTTTCCTCTCATTTCAAAGTCATTCGTTCGTTCGTTGTAATTAACGAGATGTAAATTGTTGCGAATGTAGTGGATCGTACTTTCGTACGATTATACTTCTTTCGCGTTATTCTCTCATCATGATGTGAAGTCATGTGTGATTAACGTCGGGAGTGCCGTGCGAATTGCCGCGCTATCGTAATTAACCGTATTTTCGCGAATGTTGTGTGAGTGCAATGAACCTGACAACCCTGACAATCTGAGAGGAGAAAGAGGCCTAGGAGGCATCGGGCAATGGCGGAGCAACCATAGGGTAAGTAATCTGTTTACTATTTTACAATTATTTATAATTATTTTACTTGTGCAATAATTCTTCTTTATGATAGTAATTATTCTGGGTTATAATTACGATTTATTTGCGTTTTACATTTCAACGTGGTTTGTATTCCACTGTGACACATCGTATCGGTGAATGCTGAATTATCTCTTGTTTAAATTTGAGGCCATGGATCTATGACAATTGTGTCACATATACGCAAGATATGTGTAGACATATGTGGGTGTCAGATTAATAAAAATAATACATATAAATATAACATCTCATAAATCTATTATCTTAAGATGCATGGGCCAAAATTGATTAGAACTAATAATCAATTTTGGAACATGTGCATTTATTGTGCACACGAAAAATAGAGCTCGTAGACTAGAGCTCATACCAAAACATAATTGGGAACACCATAAAGATGATATATTGATAATATATTATTTTAGTAATTTTGATGTCAAATTTATTATAATCAATTGAATTTTTGAATCTACTGCCTAGCTAAATAGAGAAATGTAAGAGAATAAAAACACACACATATATATATTTTTTTTTAGAATTTTAAACTTTTATTTAAAATTCTTTATGATGTTTACGTCCTCTACGGAAATGAAGATTGAAATAAGATATTTATATATTTTATATATTTATATGAAATAAAAATATATATAAATGTGTAAATAAGTATAAAATATAAGGAGAAAAATTGTTATTATTTAAACGTGGTACTTTATTTTTCCTTCTCAAATATTTTTTTAATAGAATTTGAAGTCTGCATCTGATGTGCTTATGTCTTTTCATAATTAAATATTACATAAATCAAAATGCAAGAACATAATAAAGAATTATTTAATATATGCATGTTGATAAAAGAAAATATTTTATAGTTACACAATATATTCTAATTAATTTATTTAATAAAAAACGCGCTAAGGATTATTATAGGTATTTATTCTTATAATGCATCAAATTGAATCTAATCTTTTATAGCTTATCCATTCTCATGCTTATCGATAATGATTTTATTGTTTATGTTTATTCACTTGAATTTTTATGTAACAATTAAAGTTTTCTATCGATCAATCTATTATAATATCGATTTATATAGCATATATAAGATACATTCAGTCGAGTAATAGTAATTGGCAAATTGAAGAGTATAAGTATAATTACGAATCTATGCACATGAACTCTGTGCGATTCAATTTTAATCGCCCGTAAAATGCAAAAAATGCATTTCTGTACAAGTTTCGTGGATGCTTCATCATCAATATGAAATTAATGTCGATCTCGTGTATCAAAGCGAGTCGTAATATCAGCTCATTATGCTTACATTTACGTTACATTTGTATCAAATTGCGCGAGTGAAATGTCGACGAGTCGCAGTGAACCGGTTTTAATATCGACCTTAATCAACGTCGCGCCCATTGTCGCTCGCTTTAATTGAAATCGTAAATGGTAATTAAATTTTTCCGGCGGCGGTGGCAGCGGTGAATTGTTGAAATCCGGGGGGCAAAATACCGAGCGTGGTTTTACCGAGCCTGCCATTAAATTCACGAGAATTTTGCGCATAAATTGCGCGCGCTATTGATCTCTACCGCTGTGCGTGCGCGCATAGGAATGTTTTCGCGTTTAATTTCAAATCCTCTCGAATCGTCCCCCGACATTTCGCCGACGCGATATATTCGGCGAGATGAATTCATCGATCGATCGCGAACTTCTATTATTTTTTTCCCCTCTGTTCGACGATATCGCTTGCGCCACATGTATGATTATTCTGAGAGAGTGAGGATTTTGTTAACCATATATAACGAAGAGCTGTTATGCACACGCATTCGACGCGTGTGTAGGGATCGTACGAGCGAACAACGCGCTCGTTAAAATGATTTCGGTCTGTCTCGTAATTGTATTATGTGCGATCTGCGTGTCCGACACACATCGATACCTCCGATGATCGTTTTTATTGTATATGAGACAAAATTGAATCGGATCGTTCGGTTCGGTTCGGCGTTTTTTTCGGAAAAATTCTGCGGGGAATCTCGTATTTAATTTCCAACAACGGTCGCTCCGCTTTAATGAAATACAATTCATTTGTATGCCAAATATATAACAACCGTTAACTTCTATGCTCGCCACCGAGATGTAACGAAGTGACGTTTCTGCATTCGTGCAGGGAGATTGTTTACGGGCGTGAATATATCGAAGTTTCCGCGATCTGACGATTAAATCACTGCAGCGCGCAAAAATAATTGCGGGTGCGGTGGCGCTTACGATAATATCGTTAGTCACGCTTTTGATAATGCAATTTCGATTGTTACGACGCTAACTATGCTGGGCAGCGAGCTTTCATCCACAAGATCGTTGTCATACCGAGATGCTCTTCTCGCTTTTATGTGTCTGATGATAACGACATTCGTTTTATGTGCACGAATGCTTCTCTCATACCGTAGTGTCGATGCTGTCGGAATTGTGATTTTCTTTGTGATAGTATTTTATCAGTTACGATTTTATTAAATTATAACGTGAGGAATAAAAAATGAAATTTTTAACAAATTAAAAATGCCAATAAAATATAATGAAATTGAAATAAATTAAAAACATATTGAAATATTTTCTCGGGAATAAACACAAAAGCTCGATATTTATCATATATTCATTATATTTTATCATTTTTTCCAATAATGCGTTTCGAAATTATGAACAGTTTTTCTCTGCGGGCGATTTCAAACAAAGTATTTCCTCGTGCAGGGAGAAATCCCTGCACAGTTGCGACAACACCAGAGTTTGTAGATCATCGTTTGTGGATCGTCACTGTCTGCATGCACCATCGGGGGTTCGCATTTCCACGTGGCAGCCGACACACGGCACCGTAACGAATTTGTTTGTACACAGGTGGGCGGCGGTCCCCGGGTAATTAAGCAGCTACGTTCGTTCCGGTTTAAGCACGACCGGCTCGTTTTGCCCACTAGTTGTAGAAACTCTCGGATAATTATTGTTGCGAAACTTTCCGCTCTGCTCCGCACACGCTTGATTTCCTCTTTACCGCCGTAGGCGCGCGCCCGTATTTATCTGAAATTCTCTCTGTGAGGAATATTGGATTTTCAGTGCTTTTCAGCATTATAAAGATACTTGAAAATCGCATTTCGTAAGATAAAAAATAAATACTTGATTGAATTTCGCGCGTAGCAAATAGCATATATGAATACGAGATCAAAACGTATTTACTCTCGGAAGAAGTTCTTTCAATGGAACGAAATATTTTTTCAATACGAACATAAAAACCGAAGTTTTTTTTATTATGATTGTTGATGCAAGCAATGTCGAAATGAAAGTTTTATACAGTACGTTTACTAGCCACTAGAAATTCTTATTCAGGATTTCTAATTTTATTTCCAACGAGTAATATGATGTGAAACCTCGATTGGAGAATATCACGTGTCTGAATAGTTCGTATTAGGAGTCTTTTTGAACCTTATGTATTACGAGAGAAATGCAAGTACGCTAAATTTTTACAATTTTATTTTTTGTTTCGTGTACTTTCCTTCGAAGGTTTCATACCGACATGTTCGACGAAAATCGTAAAGTACTCATCGCATTTTCTTACGTAAAATTTAAGTTCGGGTGAAACGGATTACCTATCGCGAGCAGAGTACCTATCTTTTTCTATGTTTGGGGAATGTAAGAAATATCGCGTTTCCAAACTTTACGATCTGTCGCGATCACCGGTCTCCCGACGAGGCTTTTCTTTTAAAAGATCGTAAAGATTCTTTATTCTGTAAGCTGCTCGCTTCCGAGTTTCACTACCGCAAAGACGTTTTCGCGGTGTACCATCATGGGACACCCTCATGTCGGGAATATTGATGACGTTGACGTCGTTTCCATAGAAACTACGCGCATCTCACGATAACGTGATAGTGTTCCATAACTTCGGAATATCTTCCATATCGTCGCGTTGTGTCTTCCACCAGAGTATTCAACCAGAGTTGACGCGTCAATAATCTCTTAGCTACGAACTTACTTTTAATTCTAATATATGCGAGTTTGATGCGAAGGGAATACAGTCAACGGAAAATACGAGAATACAGGTCGATGACATCACTGCGGATTAAAGACCTATAATCAAAGATGCGCCAATGCCGTACATGTCCGTGATTGGTCAATGTGAGTCACATGGTTTGTCCGTCATTGCGTACCCGTGCTAGGCGAGATCGAGCCTGCTGATCGGCTGCTGCGTGCAGCAGACCCGCTTTGTTGACATGTGATCTGTTCTTTTTTGCTGCACTTTTGAACTAGTGCAATTAACATGGGTACAAGATGGTGGACAGGAGTCGTGGTGGGGGGTCATTGGCGCATTTTTGATTATACACGGAAAGAATGGTTTTGCTGAAATATTAAAAAATTTGGCCAGATACAGATCTGAAAAATAATTTTGTTGGATCATCAAAATAATTATGTAGGACGCCTAAAATAGTTGCTAGAATATCAAAACTTTTTGCAGCATTATGTTGGAGTGTTCTACATAATTATTTTGATGATCCAACAAAATTATTTTTCAGATCTGTATCTGGCTAAATTTTTTAATATTTCAGCAAAACCGTTCTTTCCGTGTAGGTCTTTACTGCGGATGGGTTTTCTCGTTCGGTGCGAAAGGTCGAATCGATGTTTCGGAAGGACATCCGCTCCCGAAATACCTAGGTCACGACTTTGCGATCTTGCGGATGCAACTGTCTTCGGGAAAAACAAGGATTTCAGTAAAGATTTACCGGACTCGAACCTACCCGCTTTGTCTATATTCTTCGCACTCTGGAGTTCAGTCGAATCGTAGTTACTCTTCTCGTCTCGAGATATATATGGACGAGATGTACGCGACGCCGTGAACTTTCTTATCGCGATTCTTTAAAACATTTCTCCTGCCTCTTCGCCTCTCTTTCACCTTCCTCGTCTTCGTTTCGGACGTTCAACTGTCTCGGCACCCCTTGTTTTCTTTCGTTCGCGGAGGATGTCCTCGAGGAATGCTGCACGTACCACGGTTTATTTTCTCCTTCGCGCCCTCGCCTTCCGCGTACTTTGGTGAAAGTTTCTGCATTAGCAACTCGAACTCCTGTAAAGACAGCACGTGCCCGACGGCGCTGCGAAGCTTTTTCGATGCCGCACGAACAGTTCCGATGACTTTTCTCGTTAAGTTCCTCCCCTGTTGCTCTCCGCCGGAGTAGAACCTTCACAAAAGACCTATCCAAACTAACCCAGAAAGATTTGTTAATTGCGATTAATAGGAGCAGTCTTCATTTGAAGTTTCTTGGTTCTTCTTGTAGAATGCATTCTCGTAGAAAGCATTATCGTTCGAAGACAAGAAGAGTCCGTATTGAACTGTATAATTTATATTTACATATAAATTTAATTTTGTTTTAATAGATATATAAGATGGATCTTTTTTAAATATATATATCAGGATCTATAATATTTTTTTGTTAAAATGCTAAAATAATTTTCGAAGGTAATTATAAGCGATTGAAAATGAATATGTTTTTACTATATATAACAATTTATTTCTTTCTTTCTCGAAAATTGCTTTCGCAAAAACGAAGAATTATCGTCGTTCCTATATTCCATTAGCGTGCATTTTTTGATCCTCCAGACACGAACGTGAGACAGGAGGAGACACTCGTACTCGGATTAAATATCACTTTTCTCCCAGCGCGGTAATAAAGCGCTCGTCGAAAGAAAGGGAACGCGAAAAACCGAGATAGAGGCGAGAAAAAAAGGATGAGAATGTCCGGTTGTTTTCCGACAGTCCTCTTCCTCCTCGACGCGGAAGGCCGGATCAACGGATCCTCCTCTCTTATTTAAGTGACGTTACGACTTAGAAGATGGATGAGCGAGAAATCCGTCTCTGCGGGAAAAAATCGATTCTCGTTGAAAAGAACCGGCCGGAAAAATATACGGTACACGGAGAATGAATCGGTTACGTGTCTAGTCTATAAAAAAAGAGAGACATTTTTGTTGATCGAAAAGCATTCTATTCGAGCTTCGGCATGATCCACAAAGATATCTTGAAATAGAGGATGAAGATTCGTAGTTACTGATCATACAAATGCAAATCGTTTCAATACTATTTCAAATTTCGATATTAGATATATTATGTAATGAAAATTGTATCAATTTTTTTAGTCTAAAGTAACATAAATGAACGAGATAATTTTACGAAAATAATTTTTTTGAGAATTCTTATTGACAATAGAAGCACTTTTTAAGAGCAGTACGATTTTCTTCATATGATCTTAATATGATAAATATTAAAGTTACATATACAACGAACAGTATAAATCGAAGCATATTTTAATATATACCATAATGTGATAAGTATTGTCTATTACTCGCGAATTAATTTTTTATCTTCTTTATATTTTAATTTTCAAATATACATATTATATATTAATTTTACATAAGATAAAAATTTTTGTATTTCAACTTTTAACATTACTGAGATTTGGAGCTCTCTTTAGCGTTTTCCGTAGCCAAAATCCAGTGCCGTTAAAACATCTTTTTAAACGTTAAGTTCACGCACATTCCCCTGGGACGCGGCACAATCGATTTAAATGGCATCTACCGGTCGAGCGCACCGTTCGTTCCCCCTTCTTTCCCCGTTCTTTCTGCCTCCTCGCCGGTTGCATAATGAGGCGAAAAAGCCGAAGGCTGGTCTCTCGTCGCAGCTGTCCGTCGCTGAATTCCAACGTGCACGCACGCCCGTCCGTCTGCGTGAATCGAATAAGGGTGCGCAAACACGCAGGTGCAACCTGACGCATGGTGGTACCGCCAACCAGCAGGTGATGCCTTTGCTGGACAGGTACCACATTACCTTGAATCGCGAGATCTCGCGCTATCTCGTCATCCTCAAGGTCTTGAAACTTTATCGCCTCTCAAAAAAAAATTACCTCTTTTGTACCCTGTTTGGTATTTACAGCCGTGTTGTTCCTATCGAAATTTCTGAAAAGGCCATTCGTTAGCATGGAACGGCAACGTGGAAGAGTGCCAAGCCAAGTAACTTAAGATGCTTTTCTGCTGGATGTTACTGAGTGTATATATATTTAAAAATAGAGATCATCGTCTATTTTTAAAGAGCTGGACTGTTAATAGTGAAGATGTTTTAAGTTCGCCAGACGTTCCCGCTGTTATATCTATCTTGTATCTATTTTTAATTTTATATTAAATTGATACTCACATAAAGACATACAGCTTTTACAATAATAATAAAATAATGAAGTTATTAATAGTAATAATAATATTCTAATAGCCACAGTAAAATTTTAATCTCGACTCGATTAAATAGAAAAATAAAATTAGCGAAAGAAATTTAGTAATTCCATATCTCATTAATAAAGTAAAGTGAATATTTTTATACTACATTTTATTCTTCTCTTCGCCAGTAGATAAATAATTTTTTTATACTATTTTATTTAACTGCGTTTTCAAGTTATCATTTATTTTAAATTTTCTGAATATGAGAATAAATATCCACTTGTTCTTTTAGCCATTGTCAGAGATATGGACATATCCGTTCGCTACAGAAATCCCTTTAAATCGATGTGACGAGGAACTCTCGTTCTCAAGCATAAACTTAAAAATTGCGCAAGCTTTAGTTTAGCTTTCGATAGCCTGTTTTGTCGAGATTATTCTCTCTCTCGAAGTCGTCGCTGTGTAACTCGGCGAGCTCGGATTCCCACGCTTGTCCCGGAAAATCGATGTCCTGGCGCGATATAGCTCGCGATCGTGCGGTCCAATTTGCACAGGTGGCCATCTCGCCATGCGTGGTGCAACGGAATCGAAAGTGAGATTGGCTCCGTTCTGCCTGGCCGAGCGCCAAGTCTCGCCGTCTGCGCTCCGCTCTCCTCCTCTTCCCTCTCTCCTTGTCCCTGGAAGAGTGCACTAGCTCGTGCTTTTGTTGCCATCGCGCCTCCTTCAACGCACTCAGACACGCGCGCGCGCGCGCGCAGAATTTCGCGCTATTCCCGTACATCCGGGTCTTGGTCCGACGGATATATCAGTAGCAGCGCCTGCGGCGTGAGCGATGGATCATTAGCGCGGGCTAACGAACTCGGAAACG
Organism: Aphaenogaster rudis; assembly: GCA_003063815.1. Lineage (NCBI taxonomy): Eukaryota > Metazoa > Arthropoda > Insecta > Hymenoptera > Formicidae > Aphaenogaster > Aphaenogaster rudis. The sequence continues at coordinate 981,303 of NJRL01000007.1, read as the reverse complement.
TCGCTTAGGAGATGCTCACGGGTCGACACTTGATCCAGATGTTTCGATTTATGCTGGGATTTCGTTCCTCTCCGGTACAGAGACATCTTCATCGATATGCATACAACCATACCGATTGTAATTCAGATCCCATGAATTTTTGCAGCGCAGTATCGATGGCATTTGGAATAACGCGCTGCTCCGATTTCTTAAGCGTTGTACGTGTTTCAATTTGTCAGAATGTAACACCAGTGATGTGGTATTATTTTTTTAAACAGAAATTGCTATTGTTGCATAGATTTTAATTGCGTTACATGCCAACGTTACATTTGGAATTCGACGCATGCAATATTCTCTTGCAGATCGCTCCGTTTGTTTTTGCACGTTGCAGCGTGGTTCTCTGTTGCATTCTGTTGCTATCTCTCGCGAGTTTCAAGGCGATCGATCCTCGAACGGACGAACGAAAATAATTATTCGGCCCCGGGCGCGCACGAGGGAGATTATTTATTGAGATCGTGCTTTTTGTAAGTTGAGGAGAGACGGGATAACGAAAAGCAGAGAGCAAACCCTGAACGATTAATGAGCGATGCGATGCGAAATGCGAGAATCTCACTGTGTTTTTATCGTTTCGCAATTCCTCCCTCGTTTCTCTTTATACAACTATCAGCAAAAATAAAACATAAAAAATAACGATTTTGTAATCTCTTTTTTAAGTTAGAAAGAATTTTTGAATCAAAAAGTTATTTATTTATTTAATCAGATTTATTACTAAATAATTTTTAGGAATTACGAATTTATACCGCTTCGGTAACAAAATTGATTGAAATAATAAAAAGGTAACTAGAGTTATTTAATTGTTTACATTGCAAAAATATATAATTGAATGTTACTTTTTCTTTAAATTACACTATACACAGTTATTTTACATAACACGAAAATTTCATAAATTCCATTTACAAAACAATTCGCTCTCTTCGAACTTCAAAAAGCAGCCGTGATAACTCAATTTGCAATCCTCGCGATGCTTTCTGCATACGAATCGCAGATGGCTTGGCAACCCGGCGCGCGGTAAATTCTCGCCAACGCGATTCGACGCATCTTCTCCATCGCCGAGCATCGCGGACAGAATCGTTCAGCCCGCGGAAGGGCCGATCCCTTCGGGAATCGCGCGTGGCCGTCTAATGGGTGTCTTTTGTATTCGATAACAGTTATCGAGCGAACGGACGAGCGAATCTCTCTCGTGTCCCCCGGCGGGACGCGATCATAAGTCATTATGTCATTAACGAGCACATCGTCGCCCGCTTAAACTGCAGCTGCGAACACGCACACGCACACGCACATTATGCACGCGGTGCCAGGCGACGACGTGCGACTGTGGCACGCCCATCCTCTTCGCATCGGCGACTCGTCGGAATCATCGACTACTACCTGGCGTCTGACTCTGGTCCTGCTCCATCATTACTGTGTCATTCACCGAATGCGGTACAGGCTCTATCACGAACATTATTCTGTGTAGTCCGTATATAAATTAAGAAAAATGACTCGTGTCTAAACATTTGGTAGTCATAGAATAACTTTACTTTAAAAACGGGAAGAGTTTGACTAATTAAATTTTTACGAGCGTAAATGGATAACGAAACTTTATATTTGAGTTTGTCTAGAGTGAACTTTGCGTTAAACAAAGATTTGGTCTGTATAAATTAATATGTCGAAATATGTAACGTTGAAAATTGCAAATTTGCTGCAATTTTTCACATTAAGTTTGATTCATCGGAATTTTAAACCTGTTTGAGACGGAAAGTCCTCGGATTTTCCTCTTCACTTTTTCAATTACGCTGATTGCTGGTATGGAAAGCATAATAACTGTGTTGCACTTAATGTGCTCGCGAGTCATTGTGCCGAATCGAATAGCGTTTTTCCGCTCGTAACGATAATTATACTGTGGCTCGGTTTGTAATTAACTCCACAGGCGAAGGCAAATATTTTCTTCGTGAACTATATTCTGGAATTTTTTTTGCCGACAGTGAAATCGGAAACCGCGATGTAATTTTCTTTTATTCGCGAAGAGGCTTTTATATGAGAGGCTCGGATTCCGCATTTACGAGTTGAAAGCTTCGTTTTGATCTATTTATTCTCGGTCAACGAGCTAGCTTTATACAAAAGGTCGTATGAAGTATGAACGCGATATATTTCATGATATATTGCGGCATATATATGTATATACACATATAAATCTTTGCAGAAATTATTTTTGAAATCGGGCGGGCGAAGGAGCAAAAAAGTATTCGCTGTCAAATATCTCAAACGCTTCGACGTTTAAATTGAAAACTAACTCAGCTTCTGCCAGCGCGCTTTTAATTTCACGTCCGAATAAAATTCCCTGGCATAAAATATTCAGAGTAGTTGGATTTTGACGAATTTATTTTCTGCGCGCGCGCGTTGAATTCGCAGTTGATTGCAGGTTTGATTCGACTGTTTTTCATTCCGTTTCATTTCTGAGGCGCTGTATAGGAAATCTATTTTTCCATTTGAAAAATAGTTTGCTAATCAAATAGCGAACAATGACATGCGGTAAATGAACATTAAAACGTACGAGAAACGAACATATGTGCTGGATTTCCACTCCCGTTATACGTTCAATTTTGACGGTAGATTTTTAATTATTTTTGATAATTTTAATGATGGATTTTTTGCAATTAAAAATTCTCTAATAGAAACACGAATAAAACGCTAAAGATGTTTTGATAGAATAAGGTTCCATTTGAATTTAAATGAAAAGTATTTATTTACTCGTTAAAGAATTTATCATCATAAACTATCGGAGTAAAACAATTCCGCCGAATGTTCAAGTCTCAAAATTAAAAGGCAAGGTAACTCCCTAGATTGCCCTATCTGAGTCTGCTTTAAGAGAGCCTGTTCTGTCGGTTTTATTAGACAGAGCTCAAGTAAGAGTCGACAACGAGAAGAAACGCGAAAAGATTCGAGGGATTAAGCGACATTTTGTTTTAATTAAGGCTTCCGGGCGTGGTAATGCATTTTAGTACTTTAATCAAGCCGCGCGCGGCGGGCCAGCAGTAAAATCGTAAGTGGTGTTTTATTTATCCCGGCGTAAAATAAGGGATGCGCGCGGCATGGGAGATCCTCCTTTTAATCATTGGCCATTGTACGAGAGCGCACGATATATATAAATATATTTTTCTTTATTTTAATCAGCGGCAAACATTAATGCGATATATGAAAATGCGAGTGGAAATTTATGGCGCCTCGTTAGCGGAGCCAGCTTCCGCGCGTTTGCAAAGTCGCTCCCCTCCCGATAAAGTAAACCGGAAATCCTGGTAATATAAGTAACAAGTAATTAATTCGATATCAGAGCGCGCTATTCTTGTGGTAATCTCGCGCTCGTTACATTGTTCCGTGCCGCCTCCAACGCTCGTCCCACGTTCACGGTCTACCCTTCCTCCGCGTCTGCGTTTCTCTCTCGCGCCTGTAACGCATATACATTCGCATGTGCATTTTCCGCGGCATATAATCGCCGTTCTTTTTCCCTCGTCGAGGTCGTGAATTACAAATCGTCAGTAATTTAACCCTTTATATACCACGCCCGAGATATCTCGCTAACGCGCACATTTGCGTCGCTCCTTCCGCGTTAGACCTTGTCAGAGGCTAAAGAATTACTTCCTGCATTACAGTTTGTTCTACAATTCAAGGAAAATTACCCAAGCACGAGATGCTGCGCATTGCTTTTATTTATGTTACTATACTATAATAATTCAATATACAGCTTGATGCCAGAGGAAATATTGAGAACCAGATAGTTTGGTGCACAGGTATAGGAGACTACTTGGTCGAGGGTAGACTCTCTCCGTTTCTCATTCTCGCGCATGCCGATTCATCGCGTGTATACGTGGGCATTCGCGAAAGGCCATTGTAATTGCCTAGATCGACGTGAGTCAGCCCGATCGCGACCGATTGTCCGCGAGACGAGGAGCGGCGCTGGTCATTCTCTCGCGACGGACGCTCGATTTCACGCGCGATAAAGCGAGGTGACGTGGTGAAACGTCAGACGCGCCATGGATGGATGAACATTCGTTCTCTTCCTCGATCGTAAGCGACGGGGAATGTAGGTTCCGGCAAGCCATGAAATGGAAAACGGCGCGAGTTTACTTACTGACGCTGCGTGAGTTATTGGTATTATCGTGCTTATTCGGACTTGTCGATATGCAGAGGAAGATTATTGCCTACGCATTGCTTATCAAATTAGCTCGGTTAGACTTGTACAAAGATACTTTATTATAAAACAGAAACTTTAATATTCCTAAATCGCCAGTAAATAATTAACAATTAACAATTAATACATTGTAATACGACTTGACTGGCCATAGATGGTATTTAATTACCACGTATCAACCATACGGATTGTGGTCCTCTACGTGCAACAAATTTTTAATATTAATAAATGCTAAAGCATCTATTATATTCTCCCCCCTCCACCCCGAACATCCCATCACGAAAACTGTTAGAAAATTTATACTTTATTATCTTAAAATTATAATTAAAGAATCGAAGCTATATTTTGCGCGTAACAGATTCAGTTTCCATCGTCTCTACGGCCGGTGGTAGAAATAGGAAGGCACGGATATTATTTTAGCCCGAATAATCCCGACAAAATCGGATTTGTCGTGACGCCGCACGCTTCAAATGGACCAATTATTACCTAACCGTTAAAAATTAAATTTCGTAATTAAATATCGGGCTGAAGAGGAATCTAACTTGTCAAGATTGGGAACAAGAGTAACTTAAATGAAGTTTCCGAAAGCTACGTCGCGAAGCGTCAAAGATCGCGTTTGATATTTTGCATTGTTGTCTGGCACACCGAGTTTCTGCTTTATCTAATCCTTATCGATTTTAACTTCGTTCCGTTGCGCCAGACGCGCAAAGTTCTCAGACGCGCTTCCGCGAAAGTTTCGCGTCTCTTCTTCCACTCTTCAGAAAAGTTTCTCAAAGATCTCTGAGATCCGTTTGTCACGACAACGCCGGCGTTGTCGCCGGTATTTCGCTTCACTTTCCAGTTCCAGGAGAGCGTCCAGGAGCACGCAGGCCATGGACCTTAATTACTCGGTCGCGTTGTCAGTCGTATTTAACGGGACGGGACGCGAGGCGACCAGCGCGGTATATATCTTCCGCTAACAAGCGACCGTCTGTTTGCGTTACGTGATACGGAATTACATGTTCGCATTTCCGCGGCGGACATCTCGCAACGGTAAACGAGAGTACAATCGTCGCGGTCTCCCAGAGCGATAAATTTCCGTCAACTTTGCGGGGCGGTCCGCGACAATCTCGCTCTCGTTCGCCCGGCATCGCCGTAAACACGCGTGTGCACACCCCTCCCGTCAAAGTGCTCCGTGGAATTAATTAATTTCCACGCGGCCCGGGCTTCGTCCCGCCGGGAATAATTCTGTGCGCGCCGGGCACAAAGGACCGCTTTCGTCGCTGTCGAAAATTAAATAAGACACCGCCGAGTTCCGTTTTGTTCCGGCCGGCCACAATATGACTATAATTGTGGCCCGCGCGACACGATGCACGACTGTGTGTATATTAGTCGTTTACCGCGACACGCATTATAACCGTGTGTTTCCCATCGGCCGCGGGCTTTGGTTTTCGCGCTGGCGAACGTCAAGGACGGTTAATCGCGTTGTTAATTAGGAACGCGGAGAATACGCCAGAAGCAAACGAAACTGCCTTGCGTCCTGCAGTAAGAGAAACGACGAATACAAAAAGAGTTTTAATGAAATATTAATCGATGAAAAGTATCCATAAACTTATTTCAGTTATTCTTATTATTTCGTATTATTTCTCTCTATGCACCAACTCGTTTAATTAACGTAACTGCTCAAAAGGGGCCAATATCTTGGGGACATAATAAACATTTCGTTTCTGTTCACGTACATGAATTATTACTCCCGTCTCAGTCACTCAATCTCCTCTTCTCTCCCTCTCTATCTATCTATCTCTGTCACCCGCCATTTCCGAACAATTATATCTGGTCGCTAATCAATGCCGCGCGCGATACAAGCCATCAATCAGCAATAATAAATCTCTGATCGCGCGGGATCGCGCTCTTCTCTTCTATTAAATTATCGCGCTCTCGAGGACCGCGCGCCGGCTCCTCGAATTATTTACGGCGCTCGAAATATCAGCCCGTCTGTCCGTCAGCCGTCACGCAGAAATCGCATTTCCGGGCGTGCCGGCGCGTCATTTCGACGTCGTTTCCTGCGCTGATTTATTTGCCCGCATTTTCGAGGGAACGACGTCGACAGCAGCGGGAATAGCCTGATCAACGTCACTACAAGTGGAAAAAGAAAGGACCCGGCCTTTACTTAACACATTGCTGACCAGGAATTTTATTGCAAATTTTTGCAATACCAAAATTGTGATTAAAAGTGCAAACACGAGTTAACTCGGTTACCGGTCAACAACGTTTGGGCTTGAAAACACGAGTTTACTCGTGACCGGTCAACAATGTGTTAAGATTCCGTGGTCTTTAGGGAGATCTACTCAATGCCAGAAGAGTTGCGCAAGGCACAATTTTGCGTTTTGTGAACAGCGAAGGCAACATAAAATCGCGTTTTGCTAATTCTCCGGGTGCAGCGTGCAACGAAATTTTCGGATTAATTTAATTTTTGGACGTTAAAATATAAATGTAAATGCGATCCAATTAGAAAAGCGGGACGTAGCGTTTAAAAGCGGTACTGTGCCATCTAAAAATATTCGTCGCGAAAGAATGTACGTCGCATCCACAATTGAACATATGCAAAGTAACGTTCGATAATAGAAAAGGCTATAAAAACCGCCCTCCTTTCCTTCCTGACGAATATCGTGAGTCTAAATTGAGAGCTGTTAAAGGCGCCGCACCCGCGTTTACGGCGGTTCCCCTTTAAGGTCGTCACGGGGTTGGAAAGCGGTCGATATCGTCGTCTCGAAACAACCCCAGCCCCTCCCATCCGCCCTCGTTCGTCTCTCTCCCGCGCCCCTATTCCATAGCATTGTAACTGGCGCACACGAGAACAGCCTGGATACAGGGGGGTAGCGAAGAAGGGTGAGCGCGGGGGTTTGGAGAGGAAGGGGATCAGAAAGACGCGCTCATTCAGGGTGGATGGGAGCTCTGTGTTTATCGAAGGGGTTGCCGGCGACCTCACAAATACCCCGACGTGACGACTCCACGTCTACTGCATCTCTGTCGCGTAAATACTTTATGCGAATTTTACTTTTTTGTTTCCTCAATGTCACTTTCTTGTTGTTCTATATATAAATTATCTATATGAGGTACTTTTTATTAAGAATAGGAATAGTCCTCTTCTTTAATCTCTCTCGTGAACGCGCGCTTTAAAATGTGTTTTCAATGTTATAATTGGTACACTTGACCAGGGATTATGAATTTCCTAAAAATTCTCCCTATTTAAGTGTTATTATTTTTCTTTCTATGAACCAATTTATCGAAATTGGAAGAAAAAATGTTTATTAGTAGCTTTCAAAGCGCATTTTAACGATAAAAAGCGATAGCTATCGGCGCACATTGGGGACGAAATTGTTTCCGGAATCCGTCGAGTTAAGTTGCGTAATTCTCTCACGCGGAACTTTTAGGTCAGCCGAAAATTGGATAGCGCATCGCGGAGTTAACGCGTGCGAGCAAACTATCAGACGGGGATAAACCAGCCGTTGCTCGCGATACTCTCACCCCAGTTACAAGGAAGTGCACAAGAGGGGAGCGAGTTGAGCAGTCAGCAAACTGTCCCGCGAATAAAACTGAAACCATCCGATCCTCCGTATTTCCCGCACAAGCAGCGGCGACGGTTAATTCCGCTCGTCAGTTCGGAGAAAGTTTCCTGAATACCCTTGGCTCGTCTCTCGCTGCTTGCTCCCCATTTACCCAGCTACTGTGACACACGTACTCAGAATATGTGTTCTCATGTTCGCGAGGTGTTTCTCAATGCAGATTCTCTCTCTCTCTCTGGAATTCGCGTCCGTCTTCATTCGGCATTCGGTGAGCGAAATTACGGTGTAAACGCCGAATTATCGAAGCCGCGCCGGTTCACCGTTCGCGGTTGACCGCCAATCTCGACCCTTCGTTCCTCGATCGAGTGCTACGAATTTCTGCGGCGAGTCGACTTATTCGCCGGTAAATCGAGTTTAGATTCGTCCCTCGTCTGCACCGCGCGCGAATAATCGAGTTCTCGACAATCGCAGCGGCGGCCACTTTGTCTCGCGTTCGCGAAAAACAGTCTTGCCGCTTCGATTCAGTTCATTTTGCCGATTTCAGCCGGGTAGAATCGATCTTCCTACGCTGACAAACCCGCAAATTTGAGTCGAAATTGTCTTGTACCGCAATGCTGGACATCGTTTCCGTCGTAAGTTTATTACTCGACGTATAATCGTATTGAATGTATGGATTGATTGGAATTGCTTTGTTCCTAAGATAGGTCGAAACAAAACTAAATTAGAACTTATAAAAATATATTTAAAAAGTTTTTTTAATTTAAAAAATATGTTTCTAATTTTGGCATTTTAATAGTTTATCTATTCGAAATTTTTGAGCAACTATTTCTGATTTTTTAATTTTGAATTTTTGTGATAGGTTTATTAAAAAAATTTTCTTGTATTACATAATCATGTATGTAACTCGCAGTGCAGTTTTTTCGAAAATAATTTATCCGTATTATTGTTGTTATATTACTGCATCAGTGTTTTTTCTGCATCATCGTAAAACTGGGCGACGAAGAAAAAAAATGTAAGATTCTCGGGGGTCGCTTCTTGCAGCGATATTATGGCTTATTACGGAGCGGCGAAAAACGCTTACGCCGCGCGAGCTCGGATTTTTGCAGACGTTTTTATCCCGGTTCGCGAAGGCCGTGGTTTGCGAACGCACCGGCGAAATCCACCGAAGGACGGCGGCGGAGCGGTCGTAAAAGACGAAATATTGCCTCCGCGATGCGGGGGCAATAAAATCGAAACCAGATCCGCGTCGAGTAACGCGAAACAGCCAGTCAGTCGGTCGGAGAACCAACCTGCCGAGAACACACGCTGTTTGTGCGTGTCTCCATACTTTTTCTTCGTACCCGTCCTCTCGAGCATTTACCGAGGCTTATGTTATTCTCATATCTTTCATCCGTTACACACTGTTTGTCGTTCGAGATGAATTATCTCGTCTCGTTGGTCCCGTCAGTTTCGCGCGAGATGAAATTCGCTCGTGTTTCATCTGTCTCCATTATATCAGTGTCTTTGGAGTGGAACGAAAAAGGAGGCGAGATGTCGCGATTGGTGGATCTTAACGGTCGAATAATAGCCGACGGCGTCTAAGCGCTTATCGAAGATAAAATTACTTTCACGAGAGGAGAACCTGATGGATGGAGACATATCACAATAATCTCAAGGACGCAAGAAGCTCGATATTTTTAGAGTTAACATCCCTACAGCGCTTTCGGTATTTTTAGGCTTAATATATATCTCACAGATAGTTTGTATCTCACAAAGAATTGAACTCTTTGTGGCAATATCGAATGTTAGCATATCTCTCGTCGCACAGAAATCGCTCGCCAGAAGTATTTACCTTATCTTCTCATTGCTCGGAAAGCACCATATTTGCGAACATATACGGATACGCTTCGTCCACGAAGAAGCAACATTCGAAGCGCGAGAAAGTACCTTCGTACGAGTGAAAATTCTTTGTTGCCTCAACGGAACCTCCACAAGCGGCACATTGTTTTCAAGATTCGCTCTGCGGAGCACCAACTAAGAGGCGAGGGATTCCAATCGAATCGAATCGAGGCGGACGCGCGGCGTTATCGATAAAAAGGTGAAAGTGCCGGCGAGAGAATCTCCACGAACGCTCGCCGAGCACGCTTCGCAAACATTTGTCAACCGGCACGGGATTAATCCGCGTTCTTTTTCATCCCGCGCTCCTTTCGCACATGTCGGTCAACGTCGAGACATTTCGCTCTCATCTCCTCTCTCGTCTTTCGTTAATTTGCTCCGCGAAACTGGAGCACGCTTCGTAGCCCCGAAGACATTCCGAGGAATTACCCTTGTGTCTGCGAACGCGCTCTCAGCGGCTGCAGTTGCCGTTACGTTTACGAGTTTTTCCTTCATTCCGGTACGTTTCCCAACAGTTACCGAGAGACCGCTTCCAAGACTGCGTCTTAAATCGCACCGGATAAAAACGACTGATTTATGCGCTTCCTCCCGAATTATGTACTCTCGTTCCGAGTCAGCATGGAAATGTCTTCTTTGATAACGCACCATTTATTGCAGTCTCTATTTGCGATCTTTCCGATCTTTGTTACATATTAGAAATTCTAAAACAAGATGCCAGAAGATTATTATTATTTCCAGAATGGTTGGAAAGTGAATTAATAGACGAAAGAGAGATTGCCAGTGAAATTAAAATGGTTTTATTCGAACAAAAATCTTACAGCTAACATTCGATGAATTCTTTAAGTTTAATTTGCATTCGGATAATTGGCTATTTGTTTCTTTCACGAATATAGTTCCACTCGAGTGAGTCATATACTTGGTTCACCTTAGCAAGTATCTTTGTCATTATGTGTCAAAAAGTGAAATTAATATTGGCGCTCTTGTTCTTGCTTAGATATCTCAACCTAAATCAACTTTCGACGTTCATTCATGCGATGCATAAGACCATGCAATTTCCTTAATCAATTCTTCGACAATTGCATAGTACGATCGCTGATTTAATGACCTTGCCGCGCTCTTTCGCCTCGCCACAACTGGCGAAAGCCGAAGAAACGGCCACCGGCTTCGAGATAATCCGATCGATCGGGGCCTGCTCTCGGGCGAGCGTGTCTCGACGATCGAGTCACGAAGATCGATCGATCCTCCGTCGAGCGTCGGCGCGCCTGAATGAGAGACGCGTCGGGGGCGAGCGTGAGAGAGGCGGCCGCGGCACGATATTGCAGCTGCAGCAAACGGCAAAGTGCAGCAACCGGTTCGATAATGACGTGTTGAACGGGTAAACGAGGCAGGTAGGCGCGGAGGCGAGGGAGGGAAAACGGAGACGGGACCGAGAGGGTAGAGAGGATGGCAGAGGGAGGGCATGAAACAGACTCCGCGGCCTCGTCGGCGTGCATATTGAGCGCCGACGACCGTTAAACTCGACCTATCGCTGTTCCCGACAAAAGGAGAGAAACTGCGAGCACGCGGAGACGGCGTTGTCGGCCCTTTTTTGGAACAATCGTAATTGATCGATCAATCCTCGTCTCTGGATATTTTTTCAATAGTTTTACCAATATGTATAATTAGATGAAATTAGATGGAAATCTTGGGCGTTTCCGAATTTAAAATTATTTTAGATATAAATTGAAATAATAAGATTGCAAAAATTGCAATTGAATTCAATATATTTTTAAAATATACTTACATATTTTATTTGCACTTAGCATTGTTGATGAAATGTAAGCCGGGCTTAATCGTGACGTTAAACGTTGAAAAGTCAACTATTTTAAATTGAAGATAAACGAAAGAGTTCTTGAAATAATCGTAGAAAATCATAGTATCGATAACTCCTGAATCTCACTATTTTCAAGAACTCCTTTGTGTCATTGAGGAAATCTTATTGATGATAATGCACTTCAATTTGCAAAGTAATTGCTTCAAGGAAAATCGCATTGATTGGAAGTGAAAACGTAGCCGAGCGCCAAGGCCAGACTTTCATTGAAATTTAAATGATATCCGTAAATATTTGTACGATGCATCGGAGTTGGGTCGGTCGCGACTCTGACGTAATTCGCGATCGTTGTGTAACGAGCGAGAATATTCTTTGTAAAGTATTCCCGACGGTGACTACGATAAATTAATGACTTGCCGTCGAGGTCAACAAACAGCGATGACGAGGGAGTTGCGTTTTGATTAATATCACGACTTCAACTTCGACTCGCGATGTAAATCATAAGAAAGATCTACAAAATTAGTTACAAACTAGACACGTCGGCTCGTAAATTTGCGATCGAAAGTTTATGCAAATATTTAAAGATCTTTAAGTGCGACAGCGATGTAATAACGAAAGTAATCATATGACAAATACATAAAAGTTGATTACGTATAAATTGTGCGATAGTTATTTAATGACTTGGAAATTGCTTCTCCATTACAGAATCATAAAACTTTTGTTACTCGATAATGTGAAAGTATAAAATTTGATGTGTGCGCATTCAAGTTCGACGTAATCGTGAATTCGCGTGGATGTTCCGCTAGGCAACGACTCTGTCGCGAACGGGAGTTTAAAAATAGTGCGTTCGTGTACAAACAGAAAGGGCAGGCAGGTGCATAAACATCTGGACCGCCATACCTTCGGCCCCGTTTTATAAATTAATCCGCGCGTGCTTGCCGAGCGACCGGCTGCGCCGAGGAGGGAAATTAAAAGGAAGACGAAGCTGCTCCGAAATGCTAAACGCACGCATTCATCGCGAACCGATTCCTCAAGGCCTCGAGGAGCGAAAAAAAAAGCGGGACACCGGTTACACTCGTAAATGGCCGGCGGTCGCTCTTAAAAAGCGCACCTGGCGACACGTTTTCATGGCCGTACGTGGACACCGCACATTTAATGGCGCGAACCTCTTTTTGCTCTTGGGAGATTAAGGACTTTGGAATACAGGAGATGCTCCATACCTCGCGCATTCTCCTTTATCTATGGACTCTCGAACTTAGATTAGACGCATTCATCTTTCATCTTTTCTTTTACTCCTTAACATTCTACAAATATCTTTACACGGAGAAAATTTTATATTAAAAATTACTATGTATGGCAGTAGCCGTGGACTATTGCTGGAATTATAAAAATGTTTACTATGTTTTTAATATAAAATTTTCTCCGTGTATACTTAATCTCTAGCCTTTAAAATGTTATTCAAGTAGTTTGCGAAAATATCTGCGAATTGAAATACCGAGTTCCGATCGACATTGTCACGTTACGCCACTGATTACGGCGCGCCGCATAAACTCGAAACGCGGGGGCGCGAGATGCGTTATTAATCGGATGCCTAAGCGACACGTTTACGTATAATTTTACGGGCGTGCCGTTAGCGTTACAGACGCCTTTGTTCGCGGCCCGCGACCCTAAGTCATTACGGCCGGGCGCGCGCGTTTGTCGGACTATTCAGCGCGACATTTGTCGCGCCCACCAACACGCCGGCCTATTAACGACGGTCTTTTGTTTCAGGTAAATATGCAGCGTGCTTATTGCCCCCGGTGCCGCGCTATGGTAAGTCCGCACGTTTCCTGGGAGTTCTACGCCCGGTTTAATCCGATCCCTTTTTTTCGAGCGACAGTATTGCGATATTCGAGTGTGCGACACGACCGAGTCCGGTTGGCCGCAAAACTTGGCGAAACTAGGAGAGAGTCAAACTTATTTTTCCTTATCGCGATAACACGAATATTCCCGCTATCCCGCCTCCTCAGCGTCAACAGTTACGACGCGTGTATTATTCAATCTTTTTCTTATGTCAGATTCGATTTATGAAGTGATGTCAAGTCGAATTTATATGGCGCTCCCGAAAGAAAACGTCCTCAATCGACAGCGAGAACTCGCAGCGAAGAACGTAGGGAACTACGACACAAGCAAAGTCCAGCGTGTCGCACGACGATAACCCTCGTGTATCGATGATAGACGCAATAAACGGGCGCCTATTTATATAGCGAAACAAACGAGTTGGCGAGCACGGAGCTGGGAGCTAAGCGGGGCTAAACTTTTAAGCCGATGTCGCGATAAAGGCGCGCCCGCGCAAAATCCCGTGAAACCCGTTTCTTTTCTCGCGTGGCAATAAATTAATTTCCTTGGAAATAATTATGCCCGCTCTCCAGCTCGCCCACCCGGCTATCTGCTTGATTCATCGCGCGATTAGGCGGTAAATGCACGTTCGTCCGACGCATACACACGCGTGCGTGCACGTTAAAGCCCGCATAAGCCGCTCTCTCATCTAGCGGTTGCTCACGGTTTTTCTCATATTCGCGGCGGTTTCGCGCTGATGCCACAAACTGCTGCTGTTTTTCCAAGCGCGTTTATTTCGCTTTCGTTGCGTCCATTTTTGCCCGTCCCCGGGTGCTCGTCCCGTTATTTTTCTTGCGTTGTTACGTTGCATTTTATTGCCGGTAGTTTTTCCCGACCACCGCTCGCGACACGCGAGCGCAGTTATAGCGGGGGGCCATGGTAAATATCAGCACTTTTTGCATGCGGACGGTGCCACTTATTTATCAACACGAAGCAGATTTTTCCTTCTCTCGGGAATGTCGATGCCTCCCGTGATCGATGCGTTATGAGCAATCGGTGGCAGGCTTTACCCGCGACATTTTTTGCGAGAATCAAGAGACTTTTGATACATTAACACGCAAATAAGATTTAATTATTTTCAAGAGGAATTTATGTTGACGGTATCTTGGTTACACCAAGATACTTAAGTCGATTTAAGTGCACCTACAACTCAGTGTTCTTTTGTTTGTCTCCCGGTTCGTTGACGAGAGATTATAAAGGAAGAACAGGTTAAACATGCAAATGTCGCGGGCTCTTCTATAAATAACGAGCTTTAGAAAACGCTAAACACGCGTCCGAAGCGCGCGGCTGAATTATTTATGGAGCCGCATTTGTTTCTGTTTAACTACCCGCGACTTCGCTGAACTTCTGAATATTCCATATTGCGGATTTATAGCTACCGTCGGGAATATTTCAAGAACGTGACAAAAATCTCATCGTATATGTACTATGGCCGTATCTTTCGGATCTAAATTGGAATACCGATGATGGAATTAACTGTCCATTATGTCACCATAAAACAAGATATATTTTCTTAATAATAGTAATAATAATAACTTTTATTATAACTCTTATTACTTCGTTTACGAATAATTCTACTTCTCTGAATTTTTTTATTATATTTGCGGGACATAGATAATTAAAATAACACATCACATTTTACATGAGAAATAAATTCACGAACATTAATTAAAATTATAAAAAATGAACGTAATGTTATGGGAAATATTCGGATTTATTTTGCTTTTAAAAATGACCCGGGATCTTTTTAACGTGTAACAAAATTTTGTCGGAAAATTTGGAACATGTCGGTATTGTGATTATATCTTTGTTTCATTGATGCAACATTTGCTTTTTTCCCCCCTTAAACTTTCGCTCTAACAAGCTTGCTGTGCATGAACCTGCCTATCGTCACGATAACCCCGCCATTCTTCTCTCTGTATCGCGTACACCCGGGGTTATCGCCGATCGGCGAACATAGAATGAAGCTCGTTGTTTCCGGGTAACACACGATGTCGCGATCGCGTTGCGAAATGAAAACTTTTCTGTTTCCCGCAGGGATAACTGATCCGCACGTTCATTTAGTTTCGGCGAATCCACGGACTGACACTCACATATTTACACATCATATATGTCCATACACACACGTTTTGAATAATAGCGCAATAGACATTTGAAAAAAGTGATAGCAAGATACAATTCTAGAAGAATTAGAATAAGATTAATGAGGAAAAGATTTTTAATAAAGAAGAAAGATTTTTCCTTTGTATTGTATCGCATATGCGCGAATAAAGGCGTCTATTATTACGGCTCTACTGACAAAGTAACGTTATCGAGAGAGATGTGCGTGTAAGCATAAATTTTCCGTTTCTTAGATAAAAGTATCTCAACTGTGGAGTGAAGGATTATGAGCGGCTTCACGTCAAAATTAATCTCTTTAATTACAATGACGAAGTGTTTATTTCAACAACATATGTATCACATCTGAAATTGAAATATAAATATTACCCAACATCTAATAATAAAGCAAATCAGTGAATTAGTCAACGTGACATAATATAAATGGTAAAATGTTAAACTTCTCGTATTTTTTCTAAAAATGATGCGATTATAGTACTTCTTCAAGCTTGTTATATTACTTCCATCTGCAAATTATATCCCTTTCTCTCAAATTAATTTCGAGAAAGATATTAATTTGTCTGGTAAGATCAATGATCTCTCTCTGGGAAGGCAGGCTGGACAATCTCGCTTATAATTCGGTCAGGTCTGGTGGGTAATCGTGATCGCGCTATATCTCAGCGCGGCCATTTCACGCGGCCGCGGCACACACGTGGCCCGTAATCGCTTGCGTTATCGCGTTATCGCTATTCCAACGGCACATACCGACGGCGTTATCGCGTATCGCGAGTACGTTGACTCTCACTAACGTGCGCGCAGAAGCCACCCGCTATCTTCGCTAGCTGACTTCTCACTTGGATCGTTATCGTCGCAGACGGGCAGATACTGCGATTGTCGACCTCCACAAAGACGTAGTAGTAAAAGGCCGGCTGACGTCAGATCGTCGTTGCGCGTGTCGGTTTAACGTTGATACCGCCAACGTCTGCAATATTCTCATCAATCCTCCGTTCCACAAGTAGGAAACCGGGGTAGGTGGTGGAAGGCCACTCAAGGTCACCAGGTATTTTTAGAAAGTATAACGCGTGTGATGTAACGTTTTTAGAATCGCTTCGCCGATAATCGCTCACCGATAATAACACTCGCGCTCGCTTTTGGAAGAACCGGTTTCCTCCGAGGGCTTACAGACATTTTATTACTTCGTAAATTCATCTATCAATCCACGAGATAACGGCTGAAAAAACGAGATATTGGTTTTATGGCACTAATAAACAACGGGAAGATAACGTCTTTTCCGATAGCGACGGTTAAAAAAGCGATCTTTAAGGTGTAAGAATTCACGCGACGCAAGGGCGACATTGTGCTGCTGACAATCGATCGATATCGTCCGTCTTCGCTTATCCCGCGTATCTCGGACTCTCTGGAACTCGTTTTCAGAGAAAAGCTGTCAAACCAGATTTCGCACCGGTAAATCCAGTTCCGGGCAGGTCTCTTTCTCTCTCTTTCTTTTTCCCCCCTCGACGTAAGACAGGGCATTCGGTTCATTTGGCTCGCTCTATAGAAACCCGCGGGAGTTCTTGTATGCTATGAACGGCTGGGGGATAAAGAGCTGGGCTGGTGCACAAAAGAACCTGTTTTGTAACAGGTACAGGATAAGCTTTCCGCGCCGGTAACGTGCAAAAGCGTCGTCGCTCTTGTATCAGATCGGTTGTAACCTGGTTATAATACGTCTGGTAGTCTCCCTCTCTCTTTCTCTCTCTCTCTCCTTCTCTCTGGTGCCACTGCTGTCGAATAGTTCCCCAGACTTCCTCGTCGCATCGACATTCCGCGCACAGCCGATTCCTCGAAGCGCAATATGTTGCGTTGCATACGCATTTCCGGCAGATCTTTCTTAGTTGCACGCAACGCCATGATAGCTTTATATCTCGCTGATGTGTTTCTTTGGGATGTCTTCCTTTTTTGATGAACGGATCTTATTTCTTATCTTATTTCTCGATTAATTTTAAGTGGATCTTATTTCACACAACAAGAATTTTAACTTTGACGTGAAGAAGTCTGTAGAAAGAGAGATCTTTATGAATCTTTCATTCTCATCCATGTCATCACGCTGCTATTATAGGTGTTGAAAATAAAATTTTAAAATCTAAAAAATAGATAACTTATGGAAACTAAAAATGCGAAATCACGAAAATGGATAGCATCCGGCTACGTTATAACTATTAAAACTAAAATTTTAGAAATCACGAAAATAGAATAGCGTCCGATCGAGTTTTCATAAACGAATATTCCGTTTATAGGAAAGAATATATATTCTAGTTTTCTATAAAAAAATATTCATCCAACAATAATTTATCGTCGATCTAGTATTTATGGTATTTCTGCACGAGCGAAGAAGTAGGTCACGTTGAAAGATATGCGCTGAAACCGACCTCAGCGTGGTCGACAGCGTGTAATCTACTTTGTTAAGGCCGTTTAAGCGCCCTCGACTACCGTTTCCAACATCGCGAGCTTTTCCCGCGGCGAAAGCACCGGTGCTGATGATGCACACACGCTTCGGAAGAACCGGCCCGGCTACAATGCAGGCGGAAACAGGTTTTGGAAACGAGTCCCTTGAAATGCCGCGTGGCAGTTTGCCAGGTCCGTAATATGTCTGCACCTAATGTCCGCTCGCCCCCTTCTTCCCCGTTTCTGTCCTTCTTGCCTTTCTCCTCCAGCTCGTTCTCCTATCCCGAGATGTGTACGCGGCAGTTAATCCTCATCGCGGCACTCCTCAACAAGCGACTCATAAACAGTCCGTTTTTATCACCCACCTATGCAGCTGGACGAGAGCCGTCGACCTTGGCGATGGTACCCAGCATGATCGAAGCATCCCGTCGCGACTATTTCGAGCAAAGTTGAAAGAGTTATGCCATTTTCGCGATCTCGCCGATTTTCCATTTGGGCAACGAGTAAATTATTGAGAAATTTAAGAATCGAAAATATTAATAATGATTAATTGAAGCACTAGTTGAATGCAATTCCTTATCTTTACGTGTCAAATACGTCGCTTTAAGTAGAACTTTCTTTTATAAATCTAAAAAGGTTTACAAAAGGATTATATAAGTTAGTTTAAACAAATAAAAATTTTATAGATTTTTCTTTAAATAAAGGTTAACGCTTCTATTTTGATCCTAATTTCGGAAAAGTCGAGACAAAATTGGATACGACTACCGAGGTAACTGTGGAGTGAAACTTTTTCGGACCGAGACCGGAACCAGGTCGCGAGAAGTTTCATTTCGGAGTCGGGAATAGTTTTCTCGGCGGGAAGGAAATGGTGGTAGGCGGTCTTATCCGTGACGATTTCGTTGATTTAAAATGAGAGAGAGAGATAGAGGGAAACCCGGAATTCCCAGGACGAAAACGTCCTAACGTTAGTTCTGAGCGCTAAGTAACTCTTACGGTGGCGATTCGGCACGTTGACGGAAACGAACATCTCGATTTAGATCGCCTGGAAACTGGGGCGACTTCCTATTTTTGTTGACACACTTCGTGACAGTTGAATCAGGTGCACTTCGTAGATAACGTCGGTGAGCAATTTGCGAACTCCAGACGATGTGCTTTATATCCTTTTTGCTCGTTTTGCTGAGTCACTTCGCTTTTTGTTGTCGACGTGACCTCCGATTATGCGAATTTCTTGCGCGTACGCAAATATTTATGCGTGACAATGATAATTCGCGCATATTAATCGTTTTCCTGATACGAATTGATCTGTCGAGAATGAGAATCTGGCCTCGAGGCGCCTGTCTGATCTCGCTGTGAATTAACGACTACGAGATATCCTCGCGACCTCGAAGAAACCAGTTATATACATATAGGGTGATCGGTAGACATTGTTTCTTTTTTTAAATATAAGCTTTTAAATATAAATTAGATATTAAATTTTGATATATAAACGATAACACACAGCATAAAATATCATCTATAATATTATTGATTCGAATAAAGTAAAAAAAAATAGAAGGATATTTATCTGTTTGTTATTGTAATACTAATACGCTTATTTAAATTAGAAAAATTACAAGAAATAACAATTTTCTGTATAAGATTCTTCAGAACTCTTCATCCTTAATTTTAATAATGGCTTTCCTAATGAATTTGAAATCAGGTTTCTTTCAAGTAAAAGTTTAATGAAGACTACTACATATCTTGGTAACTGAATGCCGAATTGAGATTCTGTTAAAGTTAATTCTACTTTGAAATTAAACGAGGAACGAGGGCCTTATCATCTCTTTTGCATCTCTTCATTTACCGTCGACTCCGCTTTCTTCGATCGGGCGCAGTCCGAGAACTGTTGACCTTTCGACGTGTTTGCCAAGGGCGAATTATTCGAATCTTTGACGCGCCCGAACACCCCGTATATCGCGCCCGCTTAACGATGTAACTCGCAGTTACCGATAACGACCGACCGACCGACCGCCCTTACGCAACGTGCTTAGAGTGCCGGCAATTAGGGTAATTGCATTCCGCGCGCGCAGTACGTAGGCGAGGAAGAAAAAGAGGCAGACCGAGACGAAAGAACGAGCGCGTGGAGTGATTTGCAAGTCAAACCTATCTACCTACCTACCTGTCTCACCCGCTCGCTCGCTCGTGAGAGGGAGAGAGAGAAAAAACCGGGAGAGAAAAACTCGACGCTATTCGGCTCGTGTTTTCTAACGAAGACTTTTGCGGAACAAGAAGAATACCGCTATGAAAATTATTCTCATCCGATATCTTTAAAGAGAGAGAGAGGGGGGGGAGGGAGATCAATGCAGAACCTTTCGATTCTTTTGAGTATCGAGCACTCGGGACTTTTCAGTCCGATCAGTTCACGACTTGTTTGACTGTTTGTCATCGACTCGTCACGACGTGTTTGTGCTCCAAATCGACGTGATGTTTCCTCCTGGGAAACGATCGGAGGTAGGGTGAACGAGCAAATCACGGAAACCGGTAATATTCGCGACGATAAGTTCCTCGAGACAGGCGATTCCTCAACGAGTTCTGTCTTGGTCTTCTATAGGTCGTATTTAGAAATTTCCCTTTCCTTCCCCATTAATGACACTCCGGGCTCTCCTCCACCCTCATCGGCCTTTGTGCCCTATGCGATTTTATCCGCCGTCCCCTGTCTCGTTCTTGCACTTCGTACACGATCTCCCTCTCTCCTTTTCTCTCTCTCTCCCCTTCGTTTATTCATTCGCTCCGCTTCTTTCTTCTCTGTATTTCTCCACGTTGGCACGGCGGCTCGCGTCAAAGAGCATTCGCGAGGGACGAAGGGAGGGAGGAAAGAAACTGGAGTCAAACCGGTTCTTAAATGGGCACCGTAATTATTTCCTCCCTGACTCGACAAAGGAAAAAAAGAAACGGAAAAGGATCTGAAAGAAATGTGGCTGTGGAACTCACAAGCGATGTGTGTTCGAATGTGGACTCTGAAACGAGATGCGTGCGAGATGCGTGACGGTATCCCGTTCACGCTATTACTTTCTTAAAAACAAAAGTCCCGTGAATCACGAGTCCGATCTAGATTGTATAAGAAAGTCCGACATGCGTATATATGAACGTCATATTTTTTGTAAGAGAAATTACAAGGATATTAATACACGAATATTTAACTTCTTTTGAGATCTTAAAAGGAGTATTTAAAACTTTAGCCACCGTTTATGAAAGCGAAAGTTATTTCACTAATTGTAAGATTGCAATAATTACGAAGTTACTTAAAATACTGCAAATTAAAAGATTTCATGTTATGAAGATATAAAAAGCAATTTATATAATTTATATATAACACACGTCTGACTTTTTATTTATATATAACACACGTCTAACTTTTTATTTATCTTCTCTCTATAGATTTACTATAATATTTCTTTTATAATAGAAATAATTTTTCTATTAAAATTCTTCTAACATATGTATGGAATTTTTTCAACATTGTACTAATTAATAATACTTTGTGATTAAGACGTCTTTGTGGTAATCCTTGTCCGACAATGATCGAACACGAACGCATGCCGATAGAGAAGTGTTATTTTCTCAGCTATCTTCGTTTATTATGCCTGCTTTGCGCGGATAAACACGGTACGTGGAAAAAGAGAAACACAAAATCGTGATTCAAGCCATCGACACGCATTGATGGCACGCCTTGCGTAAATCTCGCAACGGTTCTGCGCTGTTTGCCCACTCCGTGGAAACTGAGAAGATGATTTGTTGTCCTCCACGAATAGCCGCTAAGTACACGTTGGAGGATATCAACCAGATTACAGTACATATTTCCAGAAAATTTCATCTGAAAAGACGGACTTCAGCAAGATCTATTTTTAAAATTACAATTTTATATTATAATGTTGAAAATTGTGATATATAATATTTAAACGTATAGAAAAAGATTATCAAGGAAAAGTCGATTTCTCAAACTGGGTTAAGTTAATCATTTATTTCAGAGGTATAATTAATGCATAATGCAACGCGTTAGAAAAGAATACTCTAATATTAAGATATAAATTATAAAAAATAAATGGTATGTTAACTGACAAATTTATTAATCGGTCTTAGGATTACGCTCAGGAAATATTTTATTAAAATATAAGCGTTGCGAGATAGTCCTTGCGAGGAATGGATGAGTTCTTTCCCTTTAAGTCAAGTCCTTATCATCT
Source organism: Aphaenogaster rudis (assembly GCA_003063815.1). Classification (NCBI taxonomy): domain Eukaryota; kingdom Metazoa; phylum Arthropoda; class Insecta; order Hymenoptera; family Formicidae; genus Aphaenogaster; species Aphaenogaster rudis. The sequence continues at coordinate 959,229 of NJRL01000007.1, read as the reverse complement.
TTTCATTTTGACATATGTCTCGTGGGGTATTTCGTAGGGTGGGCAATGGAAGGACATGCCATCGTTGTCTGGCGTACACGTGCGGGAAACATGATCGCCTCCGGCGTATCCTGGTCTCGAATGTCCTTCCTAGGGACGTAGGACTGAAGGCAATAATCTCGGGGGTTTGCGTAATCATGGCGAAGCGCACCGATACGGGATACGTGTCCGCAGCGACGCACGTTCAAACGCTATGTTTAACGCGTAATATCTTCGCGTAAACACGATATTATTCACCATGTCGTATCTCTCGTTTACACGACAACGTTTCATTAAGAAATAGTCCCGGGTATTTCCGTTTCAGAAAGTATGAGCGACCGTTTGAGAGCGGGCTAATTGCCCCGAACGTAAATTTACCGAGATAATTCCGCGCGTCAAAATCGTCTCTCGACATTTGTCCGAAGATCGGAAAATTTAATTTAAATGCTATGCATTTAAGACGAATTGATGTACGCCGAGGCGAATTTAATTTCGACTTCTCGATATAGATATCGTTGATGAATCGTTTTAATGTATTCCAGACATATATCTCGTGTGTGCGATGATAAGAATAAACACGCGTGTTTCCGCGATCGATCGATGCGATCCGAGCGTGTTGTCGACGGGCTTCCCGTAAAAATAGATAATTAATCACAGGTCGATCTCGTTTCGTTCCCGTCGCGTAATCGTTCCCATGTCTTGTTTTCGACATCTCTCCAACGTCGATCGTCGATGTGGACGTTCACGTCACTGTAGATCAACCGGTGAGAGATTCGTCAAAAGATCGATAGATTTTCCATGCCTGCGAACGGCAGACAAGGCTACGCGTCCGAATCGCCGAAATTTCGATAAAATATCGCGACACGTGATTCTCTAACCGGCTCTCTGGATTTTAACGGTCATAAAGATGGCAATCGGGCTTGATTTAGTGATGTATTTCTAAATGCACTTGGCACGTGTATAATGGTTCGTTTATTTTCTTCTCGATTTAACCGCCTCGAATCGGGCCGCTGGTACGGTTCTTAACAGTGAGAGTGCAGTGACTCATGGGCCGAGAAAGTGTATATAGGGTGCTCTAAAGCTAACATCTTTTACGCTAGATATCGGTGTTAATTATTACAACAGAGTGAAGAGTGCCTTTGTATTCCTTAACCGCAAGTCAGATTATCGAAACATTCGACGCACGGAAGTTGAATAGAGGCAATGTAGCGGACTACGATTAAAGAGAAATTACTTTCTCAAATTGATTGAAATGGAAATCGATTGAAATAGAACGCTCCGTATATTTTGTGCACCGCAACAATACCGATTCTATCGATCCTACCTTTGAACTTTCGAGGAACTTCGGACTGAAATATTTGCGAAAGTATTACCGCGCCACCCTGTCCCCCCTCGAGCACAGAGAACCCGTGACTTCGCTCTTCACCCACGGCGAAGTCGATGGCTCACGTGCCGCACGCGCAGATACACATAACCGTGTATCACGGAAAAACATAATTACATCCTCGGCAAATCGGCCGAGCCGATCGAACCCTATCCGCTCCGTCTCACATGCAGAGTATCCGTGCGGAGGTATTATATTCAAGATCGATTCGAATCTCGCCGCATTAACTCTTGCCTCCTTTCCCCTCGGCCGAGTGTGATCCAGATCGCGCGCATGGATCTCATGGTAAAGTCACGCGATCGTAATGCGGTGCCATTAACCCAGAATTCCCCGAGCCACGAGGACGTAGGAGGAGGAAGAAGAAGAAGAAGAAATCGTTCTCTTTCTCCCTCACCACACGGATTCCCTCTCTTCTCTCCCCATCGTGCCGCGACGTGTTTCTCCGTGGATGGAATTTCAGGACGGAACGAGTGAGTTAACCTTGACGAGGTATGCCAGCTCCGCTGACCAGGGACTAGGGTCTAGAATTACCACTCGACCGGGTCGATCCGAGACCGAGTGAGGGGACGGTCGGCTCTTCGGAGACACCTAAGGATCGGATCGCACTTCCCTCTCGTTTTCCTCTTCTCATCATCGATGCTTTTCTACATCATCAAAATCGGATAATTGAGCCTCCAGAGTCTCTTTGAATTATCATGCGCACGTTTTGTTACCTCTTCCGATGTATGAAATCGCTGATATTGTCTCTACACGTCTCGAAAATTATTATTGAAATTGCTTTGACGATTTTAGGTACGACAGAATTTGCAATTCTTCTCCAATTAACTTCTGTAATCTGTCTGCTTTTGTTTTTTTAATTTCGCGGTGGATAAATAGTTTTTTTTGCCATTTGAAACTAATATTAACATAAAATTAAAACTCCGTTCTGTGCAGTCATTTAATACCAATATGTGTTATAGAATTTTAAATATAACACAATAGAATTTTAAATATAATTTTTTATAATCTTGCATCTAGTTCAAAGATGGTTACGCTATTATCTTAAATTCTTACTTTATGGAGAGACTTTATGGTCTCGCAGAGCAGCTGGAAGAGATTCTGGGAGACGAGCTCGTAATCTCGTGTAACGCACGAAAAATGAACGATTGTAAAAAGAAAAAAACAGAAAAGAGAAAAAGATGCAAACCGAATCATCCCATTTCCCGGGGTTTAACGCACTCCGGGAAGGGGAGTGAGAGAGAAGTTCCCTGTCGGCGGCGGAAAATAACAGAGAGAAGCGCGGGTCGATTCGGGCCACGCGGTCGTTAAAACTACCCACGGACGACGAACCACAGACCCGGCCATCGCCGCAGGTAACGCCTGGACCTCTCCCTCTTTCCCTAACTCAACAATGTTATCCCGAATCGCCTCCAATCGAGAGAGATCAGCGGGTTCGCCGCCGCCGCCGCCGTTGGCCGCTCCGGAATCACGATCGATCGGATCGCGGGCGGTCGGAATCCGGCCGTTGAAAAAACAAAAATCCTCAAGGGTTCGGACCGAGTCCGGTGCCGGGGCCGTGGTCAATTCGGCGAAAACGGGGCCCGCGAACGCCGCTCGCCCTCGAGAAACCGGTTTTACGCGCCGGCCGGTTTGCGCGATGAAACACGAGGACGGCGATCGGAGGGGCTCCCTGTGAGTATCCTGGGTCGTGTACCTGCGCGAGGACGAACAGCGAAGGGGGAGAAGCGGAGGGGTCCTGCCTGCACCGCGTGGAGTCACGAAGCGTGGCCGCCGCCGCCGCCGCCATGAAATCGCTTCTGCGGAACTTGAGCCCCTCCCCCCCGAAAGAAGGGGCTGCCCAGGCCATTACTACTCGCTCGACGTCCGACTCCGCAGGTCGAAGGGTGCATGCCACCACGGTTCATCGAAACTCTCTCACAGGGCTCGCAGGCAGAAAACGAGACTTCGCCTGAGACAAGGCCGATCGGCCGATCCGACACGCAACAACTCGACGTGTGCACGCGCGTGATGAGAAGCACGAATGCGTGACGTGCCGAATCGTGTGCCTCGCGCATTCTTTTTTTTCTTTTATTTCGCAACAGTGACGTACGACATCTACGAGGAAGTATCGACTATCCACGTAACGATAAGATGAAGATTAATATTATCCTGTCTAGTGGAATGCAAATTTGTCTCTGGTTCGATTCAATACACGTCACTCTCGCCCACGTATCTGCAAACATTAAAAGTTATGTTAACGTTCAGGTGTTGCGTCAATAGCATTGCGACATCGTTGCCCGATTTAGAAGCGATTCGTCCGACATTAATTAGTTCCCGGCATTTTACCGGATTACTATGCCCGATTAATGGAAGAGTGTTGCTCGCCGCGGCCATTGCGAGGGGATGCCGCGTGTTAACGTCGATTCCTGAAAAGCATGATAGCGGATACCGCTCTATATGACCACCCGCGTTATGGCAAACGAGCGTATCCCGTTGCGACCGCGGCTCGTAAAGCTCGGTATCGGTTACAGCGTTACAGCATTACAAGGTGTTCGATGCGGCATCCGATGTCGCAAAACTGAACACACGTCCGATGCGATTCAATTAGTAGTGCGCCAATCAGAGAGGATTCCGTTGTCTCCGTTGCATCTGGCTCGATTACGTTTTGCATCCAGCGGTAATGTATGCGCATTGTGCAAGGACAGTATTTGCGTATTCTATACGTATTCCATACGTGCGCATCCTACGTCCTTTCTTGCAGCCTTTATTACGAGTAGTTGCCGCTTGACAACCATACGATAGGAAATTTGACTTTTAGTTTAGTAAATCGAGAATTGTGAATTGTGGAATATTGAAATCGAGAATAGAATTCGCGAAGAACGTAGGCATGTTGGAAATATTAATAAATTATGTAAAAATATAATATAATAAATTGATATAATAAATACAATGTAATATAATAAATTATGAAAATATCGCAGCAACATTATTTAATAATCGTGTTATTATTATATTATGATTTAACATTAACGTATGTGCAGGATTACAAAAGTCTTTTTATTGTAATTATTTTCTTCTACGGCTATACGCTTTATACGGTAAAAGATATTTAACACATTAAAAACTTCTTTAGTATTTAACCAAAAGAAGCTGAAGTTATAGGAAATATAAAAAAATTATAATGATTAAAAGTCCAATTTTTTATTGAAATTTTATTCAGATTGATTTGATATGATTATCGTTTTTTCTTTGCTTTTTATTATTTGTACTTTACAAGAAATTACGGTCTTTTCTTCGGTTGTTTTATCCTGTTAGATATTAAAGGATCAAATTTTTAAACCATCAAATTTAATCCAATTTCTTGGATTAAATTATTTGGTTATTTTTAACTTATACTTGGGTCGAAATTTATTATTTTAACATAAAATATGTGGTTAAAAAGCAACCATAATCTAATTGTTCTAGTTAAATTAACAACATATTGGGTAGGAGCAGTGGCGACCTATAGGAATGGTTATAAATGAAATAAAATGAAATCAAATTTGGTTCAATTTAACACTACAAATTTAACGGTGTACGAGACCATAGTTTCCATGCAAGGATCTTTAGTCTTTAATAGGACGGCATTTTTAATTAGACGTAGGAATATAAAGAGTATAACAAAATATATCTGTTAAAGTCTATTAAAAGCACAAGGCCAACGTTAGTCTGTAAAAAACTTTAACGGCCGCTGGTGAAACGACACATTATTCTCGATCGCCGATCGCGCGCTCGCGCTGCATCCTGCGCAGAATCGCGACCGCGCGCGACTCTCGCGCACCGCGATTGCCGTCCGGCCGTTCAGTTTCCTCCTGCGATTCCCGCGAGACGCAGTCCCTCCCCCTGCCTCGCGACGCCATCAACATCAACGCGATCGACGCGGACGCGGCGAAGAAAGCGTTCGCTTTGTTAACTCAATCCGACTCCGAGTTCTTCGCTCGTCCACGCGCGCGCCGCTCTCGCCTCGCTTCGGAAATCCAATTAATCCGTAAAGCACCGAGGAACGCGGCCGTTTGTGATTTCGCGCGACGCGACGCGACGCGACAAGTGTCGGAATTCCACCCGGGCTGGCGAATCGCGAGTCACGTGTCATTATCGCTCGTTAATGGAGTCGCCCGCGTTTACGCGCGTTCCGCGCCCGTCCGTGCGCAGCGTTAAAAGTCTCGCTGACGGTGCCGCCGGCGTTTAATTACGAGCGAAGGAGACGAACGAGCGGAGGCTCCGCTCGACGAGTCTCTCCGCCCTCGATAAAGACTTGGCGATTTTTTGCGACTCGTCGGCCGTCGGCGGCGAAGGAAGAGATCGGGCCGACGCGCAACGGACCTGCCCGGCTTCGGTCGCGCTCGTGCCGCCTCGTGGATCCTCGGGCGGGTTCGCGGGCGTTCGTGGCCGCGCGCTGACGACCGCCGGCCCGACCGCGAGTATTACCTGCAAATCGGAGTGATCGCGACGCGTCCGCGCTCCGATCCGGGATTAACGGCGTTTCCCCGTTTCGTTTTAGCCGCCCGTCCGCTGGCGAGATCGCGCGCGTCCGTCGTGCCTCGAAAAAACGCGTCGGAAACGCGAGTGCTCCGAGTGCCGCGGCTCGGTCTCGAGCGATTCGCGAACGACACGAGGTGGTGCGACGTGGTGGTCGACCAGGCCCGAGGAGTTCTCCCTTTTTTTTTTTTTCTGTGACGTGGTGATTACACCGGCAAAAACGGATTACACGTCCGCCCGCAGTCGTCGCAGTCGTCGGGGCAGCGCGCCGTCACAGGTAACGCACGCTCTTAATATCCCCGCGATCCGATTAAATCTCCGGGTATGACGTTCGGAGCGGCTTCTGTGTGCTCCGCGAAAAATATGGCGGTCGTAAGCCGCAAGGTCGCGGCGCGCGGAAAAGCGAGAAGCGGAAGGATCACGCGACGTGATCGGGGATTATTAGCAGATACGGGTTACGTAAGAACGTTTTTTTTTTTTTCATAATACCCGGTCGCGCGTTAATTGCGCAAGACGGATTACGAGATAGGAAATACCTATCTCGCGACGCGGCGCTCGCATGTTTTCTTTCCTGAAGTTGGTTACGTTTGCCGCGAAGCGTGCTCCGACATATATCGATATGTGAACTAATTCGTGAACTAATTCTGATTCACATTCAAACTTAGATACTCGTCATCAACAACAACTCTTATGTCCTCCCCATCGCACATCAAAATTTCAGAGTGCCTTCTCATACACTGCAGGAAAAATTTTTAATGCTCTCCCATCCGCTACACGCTCTCTGCCACAGTTTTCCACTTTTCATTCGGAAACAACTCGCTACATTGCTTCGCATTGCAATTAAATCGCCTGCTTTCCGTTTAAATGTATTCTTATACTCATTTCATAATACTTGTAACTGCGTCTTTTTCTTCTCGTTACATATAAATGTACATTCGTTCTATACTCTTTTTGTGTATTTTATACTAATTATTATCGCACACTTCTTCTATTTACTTGTAATGTTAATATTGTGTAAATGCGTCTCTATTTTGTTATATATATTCAGTTTGTGTCAAACATATCCACTTCTATATCACTGCTCAGGTATGGCTCTTTAAATCAGCTCTCAGCTGTCGCCACGCCTATTGCGTGCAATTGGTGCAATCAATATTGTATATCCATCTCAAAAAATTTTTTTGTTAACCACTGCACTCAATAAAGTTATTATTATTATTGTTATTATTATTATATTCTGTTCGAACGTATGACCGCACGAATAGAATAAGTCTAGTACAGCAAGATTCGAAAGAATTTGAAAAATAAATTCGGTGAAGATTCACGATTGTAAATTATGCACGTGGAATTTATTATAGAAAAAAATGTCCTCGTAGTCCTTATATTTTAGTCCATATATCTAGGTAATACATTTAGTGGTGATCCTGGCGTAAGAGTTGCGCAGCTGCTTTCTGTGCCAAAGAGACCCAGGTTCAAACTTACCCAGAACATATCAAATTTTTAATTCATCACCACCTCTCGGAAGGCAATGACAAACCACTGAGAGTACCTTTACCAAGAAAATCACCATGGAGCACCATCACTACACATTGTTTACGATGTTGGACTAATTGTAAGAAGAAGAAATACATTTAGGTGTCAAGGAAGAGTTTTTTTGTATCTCAATTACTTCTATTCCAATGCTGATCTTTACAAGACAAAATCTCGAATAAGTTATTAATTATTACATCCTCAGAGTATATTAGTAGAGTCGAACAGTGAAACTTTTCTTAGAAAGCCAGGGATTCGTAGTTATTAGGTTTTCAACATCACTGTATCACACCACTGACAACTCCAAAAGTCAACAGGTATCGCTTTCCCGAGCACACGCAAAGGGATACTTTCCTTTATTAAATCTTCCCTGCGGTAATGTTATTGACAGCGCGTTCTTTCCGAGCCCGCCACGAGTTTGACGTCCAGCGGCAGAATACACTGTGAAAAAAAAAAAAGAGAATGACAAGAGGGGGGATGTCACGCTCGAAAAGCTAGCGCCGCGCCGCGTCGGACTTTTATTCACGCGGGCACGCTGTTGCGTCGCTGAAAATTAAAACTTTCACGGGGAAAAGCTCCGGAAGCACGCGGAGAGGAGAGAGTTCTTTTATGAGCGCGCGGCCGTGCTCGCGGTTCGCGGAAAATAAACGACGACAAACCCCATTTCGCGTCGCGGCTGCATTCATCTCCCTCTCCCTCCTGTCTCCCATTTGCATCACCCCCGCCTTCGTTCGTCCGTCCGTCCGTCCATTCGTCGAAAGGGGCGGAATTTATATCACGTATTTCCCTCCGGACTCCGATATGAAAAGGAATATCGCGCGCTTTCGCCCGGCGCGATATTCAATCGACTTTCAATTGTTGTCGAATGGAGACCCGTCGAGGTCTCGAATTAAGTGCGCGCGCTCGGTAGGGCACGAAACAAATACAGCCCCGGGGATTTAAAGTGCATCAACCCTCGTCACGGACGAGGGCGAGGGCGGGGGTGAGAGGGGTGCGTAACAGTAGAGGGATACGGGTGCAGCGGCAACCAGCAGCAGCAGGTGGTGGTGCAACTTGCGATTAACAGAGAAGATTGCCTTGGCGTGCCGTCGAAAATCCGCGCGGAGGTATTTCCGCTCGCTCGCATCGGCACTTTGTGAATACGTGATAGCGTAACGAACTGATGCGTATAGGTTTCTGCGAAAAACCCGGCGAGGCACATATCTCTCTCTTTTAGCGTTGCAAAGCGGCGAGATTAGATTAGAGCTCGCGTTTCGAAGGCAAGCGGTGCGGCTTACCGTTCGAAAGTTGCAGAAAATGCGTGTTTGCAGATAACACACACAAGGGCTATTTTTAAATATTATCAATTCAGTAAAAGCGATAATATTCGCTTATTTTATTAACAAAGTAGACGTATCTTCGAGATATCTTGTTTCCAAGTCAAGTATGTTGAGGATATATTTAGAAATTAGCGGAACCTGCTCGTAAATATTCTACATATAGCGAGAGATATTATCGTTCTTGTCTCCTTGCGCGAAGAATACACGTTGAAATATGTAAAATATTTCGTGCACGAACCGTTTATTTCGACGTGGATCGGATCTGACGGAGGGAGATGAACTTAATGAAGACATAAATCCCTGTAATCAAGCCACGAAAAGAATGGTAGAACCTGATTTATATTTGACGTCATAAAGTCGTTTGAAAAATGAATGACCTTACGACGCCGCTTTATCGTTACTCGTGATTTTTAACGAGACGTAAATCCCATTACGCAATTCGCGTGTAAGGTGCGTGCAAGGTGTGTATCATTTTTTTCTCCGCGTATTATTTTTTTCCTTCTCCCTTCTTCCTGAAGGGGTTCCGAACTCGGTCGCGTCCCTGCATCGTTCAGGACCTCCGGCGAACCCAGAAGCGGTCGTCCTTCGGCGAAATAATTGCGGAACACGAGCTAGCTCGCACGCTCTCCTGGCATTTAATGGCGGTATTCGCGGCGCGTACACGGAGTAGTCGTTATCCTCGATTTATGATCAGGTCCGCCATGAATCCTTATGCGGCATTCGGTTAGGTGCAGGTTCGGCGAAAAGGTGCAGAGGGACGCGCAGGGGGGGCCACTCTGCCTGAGGTGGGAGCCGGGGAGCAGATCGTGGGTCCGGTATGGCCGTTACTCTCCATTTAGAGTGGCGCCTCTTTTTCGCCGAGATCGATCTCGCAAGTCAATCGTCTCATGGTATCGCGAATGGAAGCCAGTGTGCATAGGATGCCCTATAAATTCCACAGACTCTCTTTCAAGTACGGATTCTTCTAGATTAATTGGGAACCGATGAATTTATCGTTAACAAAAGCGTTGTGGTACCGATAAATTTCGATTTGTAAACCACCATAGATCTATAATTTATATGTTAATTAAGCTTGGAAGATACAGAAGTATAATACAAAATTGTATATTCCCCCCTCCCTTCCTTGCTTAATATTGAATGGACTTTTTTGACAATATTTTTATTCGAGGTTTTATTATACAAAGATATTTAAAAAAAAATGAAAGAGATTTTTATTCCTCTCAAAAAAATTGACACGATCGTTAATAAATTATGTAAAGCACGTGCGCGAATTGATGATATAAATTTTCTCGATCTTTTCCCACGATGGCACGTGGAATATTTCTCGTGCGATCGATCGATTCGTTTTTTCTCCCGTTAGCCCGGCAGAACCTTTTTAGATAAGCGACATTAATGATTACTCCTTTTTCTCTATCCGTCGACTGAGATCAATCGAAGACCTTCGATCCCAGGAAATCCTCGGTGGACGACACGAGTTCTTTCCGTTGCATAATTCACGCGTTGACCTTTCACTCGAATAATTTCGCTGCATCTCACGGAAAGCGCGAGACTGACCGAGTTTCTCAGTAGGAGATTCTTAAGAGATGTTCTCGGAAATTTTTGAGTCGGACAGCGAGATCAAGGATACGCGTGTGAATCTTTAATAATATCAATTGCTTATCGTCACTTAGAGAATGGAGATTGGCACGAGTTTTACAGAAAACTCGCTGAAATCGATCGAATATGCATTGGCCATAGCCGCGATCGCGCTCGCTCGTTCAAGTATCCTTGAACTCGGCTCAAGGACGTGAGCCTGGTACACGGAGGAACGTGCCGGCGAGAAAATACACCTTGTTCCAGGTCCGTCCTGCTCCTTGGCTGGGAAACCCAGCCGCGGTGTGGAATATGCATTGGTTCTAAGCTTTCTTTTCAGCGAACGGTTACGCAACGCGCCTCCCTTGGTGCTCGCGTTTTATTCTATGAATATGCGATGCGGTTGCGCTCCGGTATTTGCGCGGACGCCCACTTATTTTCACGGCAATCCCGAACATGCTCGCGCACGTGAAACCAATTCTCGAGAAAATGCATGATGGGATCGTTCGTGCGGCGAGAATATATGGAGAATATCGCCGATGTGATAGCGCGCGTTAAATTCTTCGTTACGCCGTGCGATGCAGTTTGATAACGAAGTTGCATCAGTTTCAGTATATTCAAGCCTTTCCCGTTGGACGCGTTCCCCGTAAAAAGAAAATTCTTGACGTATAATGGACGCACCACAATCGTGTTATCGCGAATACGAAAGCAGAAAAGCTCGCTACGCTGCATAAATTTAATTATTTTATACTTTGGTTAAATTCCATTGCATTTAAAATTTTAGCATATTTAGGAAATATTTAATTACGCATTTAATTACTCATTTTTAGCTTCAGGATTTGAAGTTTTGGTTCAAGTCAGAGTAGCTTACTGACATATTTTCTAGAAATTCTGATGATATTGAGATCTATCCCAACTTTCGTAAAACTCGAGTATTATAATATTACGATTAAATTCCAGCGAATTAATCCATCCCTCTCTCTCTCTCTCTCTCTCTCTCTCTCTCTCTCTCTCTCTCTCTCTCTCTCTCTCTCTCTCTCTCTCTATTTTGTCTCTGCTCGAGAAAGCAGCACTGTGATTTGAATGAATCTCGGGTTTTCCACGAATATAATGGACCATATACGCAGACTATTGCTTATTCATGCAGATATTTCGCAAACAAAAAACTCTCGAAAAGAAAGAGGTATTTCAATAAAGACCAGGAATATAACAGCGACGGAACAGGTAAATTTATGGTAAACGTTTGCCTTGCCTAATTAAATGAAGCACGTCGTATCGTTCTTTTATGGCATTTTCTCGCTGCGAGTGATGGATATAGCCGTGCGAGAATAATAGCGGCGGGGTGGAAGATTAGGCAAATAAAAATAACGCCCCCGCCATCACCAATATCGACGCAGCTCTTCTCTTCCCGAGATTAAAGGAAAACTACGATCACGCACCGTTATTATTCTCTCATTGTTCGCGAATTTTTAGCGAAAGCTTTCGCGGGTATATTTTGCGGAATATTTTACGATGAAGCTGAATCGATCCGCGTCATCACATTGATAAGTAACAGATAGTAATGATTAACGTAAAATTGCCTGACAGCCGAAAAAATTGTTATTAATGGAACGACTCGAATAATTTTAGCTTGCCTTTTTATTTTGGTTTATTTAAAATATTTGCGAGGATTCAAAGAGGGAATATTTTTATGATAAACCTATTTTTTCAATCACTTTTGGGACATATATATTCCATTTTCGGACTTTTCGTAATAAAAGTTCTGTATTCTAACTCATACATATTTTCAAACTGATTGCGCTTTTAAAAACGCATTGGATAGAGTAAAAGGGTTAATGCAAAAAGAAAATGGCGCTTTTATCGGCAAGTTAATTAATGTTGCAAATATAATTACATTCTCGTATGCATGCAGAAGAACAATAGATTTCGATTAAACGCTATATATATCTCCTATCCCATTTAATTAAATCGCGAAATACGCGCGTGGTACTTGCGATATTAATAGCGTAATTTAGTTGAGTTGAACTCGTTGCTAATTATTAACTCGTGTTTGCGAGTAACATAACGATATTACAATTGTTACGAAATTGATAAATCGGGCGATTTAGAGTATCTTTCGCGAAGCACACATACACATATAGGACAGACCTGGTTGCAAACAAGGTCAGATCGTTGGTCAATTTCGATTGGAAACAAAATGATGCTTTATGCAATTTCATGAAACGAATATTACCATATGCTATAATATGTGGCGATTTTGGTATAGGTACATAACGAATGACAAGTTACTTTTGTTTGAATTAATTTTAGTTAAATGTCCGAACACAAAATTTAAAGCAGTGACAACGTTTATTACAAGAAGTGTAAAACAATTCAAGTTGATTTTACATTATACCTACATAAATATGCCTGAAAATATAGTAAAATTTGTCGCATACATATTCGGACTTGTGCTGATTTTTTGTTAATAGTTGTATTAATTGATGCTTTCTGATGGTAACAAGGAGAATAATTAAATTATTCCAAAACTATATTTTTATATAAAACTTATTTTTTGTTTTTTTAAATTTTAAACAAGTCGATCTCTTCTCTATCGTTTTCCTGTTATGTGTGCAGTATCTGAATATATGAGACATTAACGAAGGCTATTTGCTTGGGATTAATATGCAGTGGTAAAATTGATCCGAGGTAATTTTATTATCCGCTTAATAGTAGAAGGATTAAGTCTGACCGCGCGTAAATCTGCTTAAGAACGTAAACGCCACGAAAGCGTGTCAAGTGAGACAAAACATTCGAGCCACATGCCACCTTATTATTCGGAACAACTTATGTCGGACATTTCATTGGTTCAGACGCTTACGCGCTTGTGCTTATGTTCTTATGCAAATTCGTGCGCGATGGGCTTAACGTTCGTGTGTAACGCCGCAGATACATCACAGGCTTCACGGAGAGAGAACCGGTTCTCGTGTCTGTGTCTTGCTCTCCTCGCCTTCGCCGTCTGCTTGCGGCCGTCTTCCTCTCTTGCTATCTATCGCGATTATAGGCCGCAAGGAAGGGAGAAAAAGAGAAGGAAAGATGACGACAGAGCTCAAAGAAACGAACGGAGTTTCGTTCTTTTCGCCGTGGCAACTTTCTCCTCGCGTAATCGCCGCCGGGCTTTCTTCTTCTTCTCTCTCTCTCTCTCTGCAGTCGCAGAACCGTCCTGGAAAGCCGCTTGGTAATTCAAGTACCGAGTTCGCGTGAACTTTACGCGTAGAAATCCTCGACTAGCGAGAAACGGAGATTGCATTACTTTTTTCGCGCTCCGGTAATGGCCAGATTGTCTTGGAGTCGGTGAAGACTAGCGGAAGTTCGCATTCAGTGGAAAATCATTACTAATTTCGCGTATTTTTCAGTTCACCGTTCTCGTAACTGTCGAACATCTTACAAAAAGTGAAATGTCGAAATCTAGCGCACTCTTTATTTCTTCCTGTATGCTGTCCTGTATCCAGTTACTCCCTGCGTTGATTCATTGTTATTCATCTAAGTTTAACAATATCCTCCGGCCTCCGCCGTCTGAATGGCTCCCGGAGGAGCTTGTCGGGTCCAATACTCTCGACCACACTTTAGAACTCGATCGACCACTGGAACGCGCCGATAGTTAGATAGAGCAAGCGAGAGAGAGAGATAAAGAGAGATAGAGAGAGAGAGAGAGAGAGAGAGAGAGAGAGCAGGGTCAGTGACAGCATCGATCGGTATCTTGGTGTCGAGGTAGGCTTCACCTTGATCGAAATGTCCTCATTAGTTTAATTAAATCGATAATTGTATAACAGAGAGATCTGCCATTTATTTTTCTCTCTCGTACTCTCTATCTCTCTCTCTCTTTCTGTCAGATAAATATATGTACTGAAAGAGCGAAGGGCAGCGCTGATAGATCAGAAGACTGTTTGGAGGGCTCCGAACCCAACTAGGTTTGCACGGAGCGACACATTGCGTCGCGTTCCACCCGTGAGCGCGTGCATGCACCGCGAAGCGAGGTGCACTCGCAGGATAGCGAGAGGGAGAAGCCGGGCACGGCGTTAGGCAGGCAGGAGGGAGGACGTAGCGAGGGTTTAGCTTGTGACTAGTTCGTGAATAATGCATGCCAGCCGCGAGCCCACGCCACGATGCTATATACGAAGATGCCAGACACGCTACTCGGAACCAAGCTTGTATCTATATGGGCACATAGAGTAAGAGGGGGAGAGAGAGGGAGAAAGACAGAGGCATATGTGCCCGCCTATATACACGCGTGGGCATATACGTGCTATCCATTACGCCGGCTGCACACACAGAGATGCACTGATGACGCGTATGTGTGGCGTGCACCGCAACGCGCGACCCACACAGAAATCTACAGACGTAAGTGCCGGTGGTATTCGCTGATGTGGCCGGTATCCTCTCTCTCCTTCTACGCCCTCCCCCCTGTTTCTCTATCTTTCTATTCGCCAGGAGACACACGTGGAGAGAGAATTATTCGCGCTCTATCCGAGATGGACTTCATCCGCGCCGCTCGGTCTCGCGATGATACGCGTGTTAATACGCAGGAAGGAATGTTTTAACAGTTATTAAGCTAGAAGTTATTTGTGTGACACCCAGTGTTATGCGGCGGTTCCCAGATATCTCGTTTAACCTTTCTAATTCCTAATTTTAACTTTTCATTATAAATTTATTCGTGAAGGAACGAAGTAACGTTATATGGACAGGAATTTTATGATGTAGAAATAGAGAAATTTATGTTTATTCAAAAATATGAGGATATGTTAATCATGATAATTAGGAAGTCTTCTATATATGCGCATTCATTATTTCAGAAAAATATATTTGTTAAAAACTTTAATAACGCATACAATATTTTACGACGAATAAGCGTATGTTCGACGTTCGTGAATTTAAAATATATTCTCGGTAAATTAATGAATTAAAAATATATTCTCGGTAAATTGATGCCGACGCACGGCACTTGCAAAAGACAATGGATCGTGTCTCTTGCAGGCTGCGAGACGCTGTAAGGTTAAGGCGATATATTCCGAGACCTTTGCCTTAATATTTCCACGTAGAGAGGCAATGTCCGTGATCGTGTATGAGTCGAGACTGTGCGAAGTATTGAGATACCCCCGATAGTTACTCGCGAAGTTGGACATGCTACATGCGCGAGATTGTAAAGGAAAGTGCACGCCTGGTTGCGTAAAGTACATGCAAATTTCCCTCCGGGGAATTGTGTGCCAGTTCCGTAGGCAAACATAGTTGTGTGTATACCCGACACATACACGCATCCCGCACACGGATATACGCGTACAGTCTCGCGTCGCGAGCCCATAATACCGAAAGCTCCCGCGGGTTGTAAAACAATGATTGCTCGCGTCCCCGCCACAAGATACGGCGTCTACTATAATCTTGAACTTCGTGAAAGTTCGCGATTCCCGAGAAGAGCACAAATTATTCATGAATGCATTGTAATAGATTTATAAGCGAATCTCGTGATACTCGTTAATTACGCTGCCCGATATAATTACATAAGTTAGCGCAAACAAATAGCTTGGCCCACTATTAATAATTTTTGGCATATATATTTTGGAATATTTTTATACATTTATATATGTGACTTAGTTGGCAATATACATATTTATTAAATAATATCTTCTGACTAAATTGTCGAGAGACAAATATTCTCGTAAGACTTTAATTAAAAAAATGTATTATATGTTTAAAATATAAATAGATATATAAATATAGTTTTTAAATATGATCTATTCTATAATATATCATTAAATATATCGCGCACTTTTGAATGCCTTCTTTTGTAGGCAATATGTAACAAGTTGCTATTCTTCTAAGCACGTGGGAAGAACTCTGTGTAATTGCTTCTCATCCTCGATCTTTTCACACACATAGCAACTGGAAGTGAAATCATGAACAATCTCGCTTCGAGCAATCGCGTGCCAGATTCGCCGACCGCGCAATTACTCTCGGCGCGCACGATTCCAGCCGAGCTCGAAACGCGGAAGAAAGGTGCAGCGGAATGCACACGCACTCCTGCAGATCTTCAATAAAGTAGATACAAGTTCAATCTCAACACATTTTGTAAGTTAAATTTGTATCAAATAATTCGCTAAAAAACGCTCTTTTCTAAGTTCCTTTTTGCTCAAGTGCTCTCCACGTGATTTTTGGAGAAATCTTTCATCCTTAGGTGGATACAACCGCTCCTCTCCAGTTATCCCTAGGCACCTCCTCAATCCTCAATCATTAAATGACTACTTTATACAGTCCCTTCCCTCCTCCTCCTGCTCTCACTCGGTTCTCCAACACTTCCTACACTCTGATCCCTGCACGGTCAATAAACTCCACTTTTTTCAGATTAATCTGTCTGATATATACAATATTCTTAAATCGATAAAGCTCACGTCTTCAGGTCCGTATGACTTTTCTGGTCATATGCTTCTCCTCTCTGTCCCTGGTTGCCTTGAACCATTACTTGCTCTGTTTTAACATAGACTCCCACTCAAATCTATTTCCGGACACTCGTCATCGATATCAATTATCATGTCCAACTCTCCGTACTTCGAAGTTTCAGGATGCTTTCTCATATACTGCTGGTAAACTTTTTAATCCTCTTCCAGCAACTATGCGCTCTATACCTCAGCTCTCTTCATTTCGGCAGAATCTGATTCGATACGTCGCAGATCATTATGTTTGAGTTACCTGCCTCATGCTTATTCTTGCTAGCATTTATCGTTAATACTAATCTGTATGTCTCTTTGTTTTCTTGATTTTCTCTCTGTTTCCTGTTTCTTGTAAATGTATATTTCTCTGATATGGCTTCAAATCAGCTCTTCAGCTGCTGCCCCGCCTATTTCGTGCACTTGGCATCTTTAAAATTTCTTATATTTGTATCTTTAAACTACCTTGTAAGTCGTGCATCAATAAAGTTATTATTATTATTATTAATTCGTTATTTAACCTGAAGTATTATGGAAACGATAGAGCCAACTTGATCCTAATTAATATTATAATTTATGTCAACACGTAAAAAATAACGCGTCTATTTTTCATTTTAATAATTAGAAGAAAATAATACACACGTAACTAGAAGTTTTTGCAAGTCGCGAGAAACGATTGATCTCTCCATCTCGGCATTGTATTAAGTTTTGTTGTTCAGAACCCGCGTTTTCGCGAGTATTCGGAAAAGGTCGAAATATCGCGGAATTCAGGTAGTCTTGGATCTTTTGAAAGTTATCGAAAGTCGAAACTCAAGTTTAAGGCATCGTGAGTTCGATGCAGTAAAGTTCTCCCATCGAATCACCGTAGTCGATTTTCATCAAAGTTCTTGACAAAGTTTTTGATGACCAAAAATGCATGAAGTGTTATCAAAAGTAGGGTTGAAAAGGGGATGACTAGGAATTAAAACGTCGTTTGTCATGATTCTCGACATCGAAAAGTTTTCTGGGGTAGTCAAGTATTATAAAATCCTACAGATAAGTGTCTAGATATAAAGATTTTTCCTAATTATTTATAATTTCAAGAAAGAATTTGACAAAAGGTATGAAAGTTTTTAAGTATTTTTAATATATATTTTTGTGATATATTTATATATCACGAGATTGTTGCCTAAATATCTATTCTTTATTATTGCGTTATTTAATGCATTAAAATTCGAAATATTTCTCTGCACACATAATTCAATTGTGAGAGTTGATAGAAATTAATGAGATAATTGCGTTCGTTTTGTTAAATTGTCCTGAATTTTGTAAATTAGTGATAAATCCATTGATACTTTTGTGAAAGTGGAAGAGATTGTATCGAATATACACGCAATTAGAAAGATAAACTTCACCCGCCACTCGCGGGTAAAGATTATTCACCTAAGGTACTTTGCTGTTTGCAAAGATAATCCGCAACTTTCCTCAAGAATTTTCTTAATTACATTGTTGGCTGTCGGGGAACGATAATTAGATAACAGGTTGCGAGGTCTATGTATCGCGTCGGTAATTCCTTTCGCGCGGGAAGTCCAAGAACTGGTGAATAAATCACGCGGCACAGCACCGCGCCAACACCACGATGACGACAACGGCACAACGAGCGAATAAAATCAATTAAAAAGTTTCACGCGCCGGGGTTGCGAGTTTTCGTGAAGTTTTCCACACCGCTTCGGGTATATATAATACAACACACACCCACTCATATATAGTTTCTAGCTACCTATACAAAGAGCTTGTGCATTGCCAATGGAAGTTCCGCTATAAACCGGGCTATATACTGACACCACTTGCCGGTAGTTTCGCTAACTTTCCGACTCCCGTGTCGAACTTGTTAATGGCCCTTCGTGGCGTCTCTGTTGCCGCCGTTTTCTCTCGTCCATTTCCCTCCATCCACAGTAGACACCCTCCGCCTCTACGTATACGTCTCTGTTTTCTCGTTCATCTTGCCACCGCGTTCATCGTTCTCCTCATCTCTTTCCGATCCTGCATCCTCGTTCATGCGCGCTATCAAAACTTCTATATCGGATTCAACAACTTTCTCTCTCTCTCTCTCTCCCCCTCCCTCCCTCCCTCCCCCCTTTCACTCTTTCTCTCTCTCCTCTTTAGCTTGTTCGCCGACCCATTTACTTCGTCCTCACGTTTCTTCCTTCAAAGTTTAAGTACTTCAACGCCGTTGTCGATGCAGTTGAGTTGCTACGGTACTTCTCGAATAGATCCAATCATACGCGCCGAATAATTGCAATTCTTATCAAAACTGAAAATTGTTCCTATAAAACGAATGGCAAATCTAAGAAAAGATCGATATCTCCTTCTGACGATGTTGACACTCTTTTCAAACTTTTCTGACCAATATATTATTTTTTTGTTGCAGGTAAGAAGACATCTCTCGCGGTCCATTCTCGTGATTTTAGTCGCGAGGACAAATCATCAAATCGTGAGTTGTTAGTGAATCTCGCATTTCTTAAAAAGAGATATTCCCATTCCGCAAACGTGCGCGTTTCGTAACAACGACATCTCGAATTTTTATGAGGCGCAGGTTTCTCAGGTTACGCTTATCACATGAAAACGTGCAAAATGAAACGATATATATGCCAGCTCGGTTCCGTTCCCTGCAGTCTCTTTTTTTTACGAAAATCGCTGAGCTAAGGCGTGCCGAGCGTCCAGGAAACAGCGGTGCACGATAAGCAATTCGGTTATCAAAGCGAAATGCGATTATACCACATTCCTCGCGTCTTGTAAGATTGAATACAAAATGGCATCTTTTGCACTTTGTTTCCGTTGCAACGTGTCATCGCGTACTCAGAATATCGCGATTTATCAGTTTCGCTTTGTGGAAAAAATATGACGTCAATACGTGTGTTGGTATCGTTACAGTCTCGGAAACACGAAGTGTCTACATAAATAAAGAAAGGCTTTAAGCACCAAAAATAAAACAACTGAGAAGCTACTTCTGTAAACAATATATTTATCCATCTGGAAGAAGTAAAAAAAGATACTTGTTTTTTAGCTACCATAAATATCGTTTTAAATGATGACCTCGGTTTTTTGCAGTGATTCTGGTTCTGACACAGATTGAAATTTTAACAAAAAAAGAAAGATATTATTTTATTTGCGATGATACGTATAGTCTTTGCATTAAGTTTTCAACTAACACTCGTGGTTATTATTGATTTCTTATTTACAGTTATAATGCATTTTCTACTCGTATGTATTATTAGTTGCGAGTATTCCAGAATTTATTGGAACATTTATAAGCAGGAAATGAAAGATCTATTTCTTTTCGTATGGAACATTACAGAGATTTATCATTGTTAATTGCGAAATCAACAAATTTATCGTCATCATTATGCACTCGATTTACCCGGTGCGTTACAACCGCGAACGAATTTTCGATCAGTTTTCTGAAAGACTTTAAGATGATATTTTCTACCATACCATTTTAGAAACAGACTAATATGCAATCTCTCTCTCTCTCTCTCTCTTTTTCTGCAAATTTTCTGTAAATATCTCTCTTTCAAAATCGAGAAATGGCTTTCCTAGATCATCTTGAGACATAGATAAATATTTCGCGACTCTTTCGGAGTCGGATTTATCGTTGACAATAAACAGGGTATTTATTTTGCATAAAATCTGCTTAAAATAATTTTTAAATTACTATTTATTGGTCGTCGGATATTTATATCGTTTATTTCGAAAATAGCATTATTTCATTTTTGAAAATTTATTTATAATCTATAACGGATTTTATTTGAAATTCCTAATTTTTCAAAATTTTCTATCATTTTTTTGAATAAATATGGATATTATATATTTCTTATTATGTCTAAAATTATGAATCTATTACTTATTGATTTACCTATACATTATGCATAAACTTTTAATGTATATTTGATAAAATTGATTCTTTATATTGAAATATTAATTTTAAAAATAGATTTACTTATTTTTTAAAAATGTATCGTTTATACGATAAAAATATTTTATCTACAATCTGTAAATTTACATAAGTGCATTTTATATTTCTAATACTCTCAAGGAAATGACCGATGCATGAATTGTTACTATTTGATTTTGATAATGTTATCACTGATGACATTTCGTTGTTTTAGTTCCATCAGTTAATCTATCGGGAATCTCTAGCCGCATGTTAATTCTAGAAAGCTAAGTCAATATTGACTCGCACCAGATCTCATATATGTTAGCGATAACCTAGTTTTCTCGAGGATAATATTCTATATTGAGATAGGTAATTCTCTCTTAAGGGAGAAAGAGAAAGTGATATCGTTTGAGTTCGCTTTAATTTGTTATCCGCTCAATCTCACAAATGATCGATGTTTTGCACAACAATAGAAATGGCAACGCGTAATGGCGAGAATTAATCCCACGAACTTCAATTGGTTATACGTCGTGAAACGAGCAAGAAGTTGCATTAGTGGGCAACAGTGAAAAAAGCAGCCATCGCACGTCGGCGGAAAGAATCGCCTTAATTTCAGCAAAACGCAAAATCCCTCGTTGGCCGTAGACCTTTTTGTTGGCCGCTTTTTGCCGCGGCCATTCATATCGGTAGACGTGCAATCAAAGCGAAAGGAGGATTTTGCGGTCAGCAGGAACATCGCAACGGTTATTTTAATAGCAGGCGGTAATATCCGGACATAAAGAAGACGAGAGAGAGAGGGGGGGAGGAGGAGAGAGAACGGACAATAAGGAGCGAGAGTAGTTGAGCGATGTGGACGCACCAGCTGGCCCGGGTCCTCACGTTTACACGATAGTGATAAATTATTTATCTTGCGACGTCTGGCCAACGGCCAAGATTTTCTGTCGCCTCCTTCGTCTCTCTATGACTCGCCACTTTATCTATTTATACGTGTATCTACACGACGGTGTATGTACGAACGCGCTCTTTCCATTCCTTTTTCCTCGACTACTTCGCCGCACTCGAATCCCTTCGCTTCCCGCAACCCAAATTCACGCGAGCCTTCCTATCATGAAGACAAAGAATGTAAAAATTGCATTGTATCGCGCTGACGCATTGACATAAAAGATCTCAAGGTTATAATAATCTCAATTTAGTTTATCTTACCTTACGGTGTAATCCTTTGATTTCTCTGCTCATTTTTAATTGAATGGAAATTATTATAGATATTCTCGCGTTGCTTTCTTATTTTACTTGAGAATCGATTTGAAACGCATCTTTTTTTTCTTATTTTGATCTTATCTTCCGTTTGAAATAAACAATGCTAGATAAGTCACAAAAAGCTCATTCTTAAAATATATTTATTTCTAAATAGTATAATTTTATTATAAGTCACATATTTAATTATTTGATCGTGTTGGCTTCGAAAATTTTGCACAATATTCTAATAAATTAATGAACAAATGCAAGGCCCGCGAAATGAATACTAAATCCTCTCAACGATTTAGTGTTTTATTTTCGAAACGATTCATTATATTGATCTAGCAAATCGCTGCATGAATAATAGCAATTACAAAATTGATCTCTCTCTTTGTCTTTCTCTTTTTCTCTGTTTTTTCTCTTCGAGGCATCTTTGAACTACACGATAATATACCTTCTCTCATCTTTGTACGAACAACCCGGAACGCCTAGTGCCTTCAAACTGGTTTGAAAGAGATTCGAAAGTTTCTCGTTTAAGTATCTTCAAGTGGCAGTCACGGGAACGTCTTCCTTTAATTTAACAACGCGTCATTACTTCAAATAGACCGAGCGGCACTTGCCAGCATTAACGCGATCCTTGAGTATGGTCAAGATCTCTGAAACGGCAGCGATTATGATTAACTGCCGTGTAATCGCAGCTCGCATCCGACTAATTTCACTCGGCAATAATCGCTTTCTTTATTGCGCAAAGATTGCAACGACTAGCGTAATGTTTCTACGCGCTTCGTGTTCCTGTAAGCCGATTAGGGCAATGTCAGTGCACCGAGTTTCGCACATATTGCGAAATAGTTGCGAATTTCAAGTTACGTAAGTTACTTAAGAAATAACTAGTACATAGATACCGCGATTAGAATTATATGAAATATGGGTGAAGTTTTATCCAGAATTGTTTTACGAACAAAAAATCGTTTTATGAAAAGATTCTGTAAGCCTTTCTCTCAATAATCATTGCTGAGTTTGTAAGTACATTCTATTAAAGCGTCTTCTGCATAAAATTCCCCGAAGAACAAAGTTTTATTGTGTACTTGTAGTTCTGAAGCTGAGTTCTCTCGTCGAAGTTGCTCGATCCTCAATATTGAGTGGCTCTACAATTATACTCTTCGCAAAATTTTCGAGAGAGAATGAATCCGCGATTTCAGAATCTGGGTGGGGAAGTGCACGATTGCTAATATACTCTGTATACTTTAAATTGGTGTGTTAACAGCAAAATTATAATGCTCTCTTGAGTCTCGTGCTGCAAAGCCGTCGTCGTAGCTCCATGCATATCAACGCGTTTCGAGGGGAAGAGAGAAAGAGAGGCAGGGAGAGAAAGAGAGAAATGGAGTCTCCGTCGCTCCCTCTCATGGTCGCTGCCCACGGACGTTACACCGCAATTACTCGACGGTGTATTGATCCGGCGGTTCGCAGTCCCACGGTTCGCAGAATCCCTCGTTGGAGCAACCCTCTCTCTCTCTCTGTTTCTCCGTTACTCTGCAGCAAAACACCCTTTCATTTGAGAAAGAGAAAAAGGGGTAAACGAAACGGGCACGGAGAAAAGAGAAGTCAGAGACGAGAATGCGTAAGTTCCCTCGGGCGAATATCCATAAAATAACGTCGGAGTTATTTAGCGTCCCGGCGAACGCTAAAGAAACGGTCTTCAAGGTCCTTTGTCGCAAGAAATATTTAATCTCTATGTGAACCACGTGATACAGCGTGACAATAGCGTTTTTTCACAGGAAGATTTATGAATCGCTTTTCGACGATATGAATTTATAACTTGTAAACATGTGTACATACATATTAATGCATTAGTCTGGTCTTTTTCCGTACAAAATGTATCGTATGTATAAAATGATACGCCTTAGATCACATTGGAGATAGCAATCTATAATTTTTTATTCACAAGAGCGGATAGAAACTTTTCGTACAAGAAACATTTATATTTGTATCAACACTATAAATTTAACATTAAAAACGTCACTATTCTTTCATTGCGAAAATTATGTTCAATATCTGCACGAAATAAGAATCGGAATCAGTATTAACAATTTCGACTGTGTTCGAGGACGATTACGCGAATTTATTGACCAGTAAAAAAGATAGGATTTATAGACAGACCGATTTATTCCTGGAAATGCCGATTTACGTTCGAGCTTTAAAGTAGAGAACGCTGTGAGCATTGAAAGCGAATTTTCGTCGTAATCGGCCGTGCGTGTACATGCGAGAGTGCGAGTCGCAATCGAAGTCGTGCGGAGTTACAACAGCGAGTCGTTTTATTTTGACGAGAGAGGCACGCACGCCCGCACGCACGTCCGCACGCACGTCCGCACGCACATGTCGCAACGGCTGCAAAAGGAGCAAGGAAACGTTCGAAGAGATGCGGTTGCAGGGCCGCAGGCCCTCCGCGAGGTCGCCGAGTGTGAGTATTACGGGACCGAAGCAATTACCAGGGACTTTCCTTTCGCGCTTCGGCTCTCGTCTTTTTTCGCGTATTCCGTATTATCGTCGAGAGGGAGGTGGAGGAGAAAGAGGAGGGCAATTCTTGACTCCGGCAACACGAAGATCGAGTCAGCTACCATGGCTTTTTAGTCGCGCTCGTGCGTGCACACAGATGCGAGACGGATAAGGAGGACGGAGTGGACACGAAGAGGAAGAGAAGGAGGAGGAGGAGGAGGTTACAATCGGGGTTTAATGAAACCAGTTGAGGTCCGTCAAACCGGTTCCGCGAGTTCTCTCCGTTCGCCACATCATCCTCTCTCCCCTCTCGTGTGGAGAATTGGCGAGAGAAGGTAGAGCAGAGAGGTCTGTCGACCTCTGTCTGTCTTTGTCCTTCATCATCCTCCCCTTTCCTCTAACCGTGATGCATATCTGAAGTAGAGATCGCCGGCACTGACTCTTGCATTCGTTCGTGCTCGTGCGTGTACGTGTGTATACGTATGACCGATCGAGTCAGTGCGCGTGCGGGTGTGCACTAGTGTTGTGTATGTATATACGAGATCCCCTTAACCGAGAGTACACCCACAGCGACTGCGACGAGAATTGTGGTACAAGGAGAGGGGAACGGGACTCGTATCCGCCCCTGTTTGATAGTCCCATCGTGATATAGACTCGCCAGGGAATCTAACTTCTCTTTCTCTCTGTTCTTCTCATTCTCCTGCTGTTCACTGTCTCACAGTGTCGACTAACTCTGTCACTCCTCGGTATATTTTGCGCCCAAAAGGAAGAATCAGAGAAAGACAAGATAGGATGGTATATAGACGAGAGGAAGGAAGCGAAACACTCTCCTCGCGGTCGATCGTGCACGTAGACGCTCGTCTGCGTGTGGTGGTGGACGGATGACGGTGGAGTATGGTCGTGGATTGCGTCTTAAGAGTGCACCGTCGTCTCTCCTGACCCACTCCACGATCATCAGCTCCTTTTCGTCTTTTTACTCTCGCATTCCTCCTCCTTCCCTTTCTCTTCTCGTCTTTCTTTTCTTCCTTCTACGTGCGTTTCCTCTTCTCTGTTATTTATCCCACGAGAGATACAAAACCTGACGAGTCAGCTTTAGATGTATTACGCGAAGTACCTGTCGAGGAACGCCGACTGACGGAAATATCGAATTCCATATATTTCTACTAGACGTAGGAGCATTTCTCTCATTCGTACATTTATATACATAAAATTTTGCGTGTAGAAAGTTGTTGTTTTATTATCTAATAAGTAGATGTATCGTCGATGATACTTTTGCAAGAGAGACATAAAGTCGCGTAATTAACTCGAAATATGTTATGATCGTTGAATATGTTGATTTTAACTCGTTTGGTAAAATTAATCGACCATGAATTTCCGATGAAAGGAGAGAAATGTT
The DNA here is from genome assembly GCA_003063815.1 of Aphaenogaster rudis. NCBI lineage: Eukaryota > Metazoa > Arthropoda > Insecta > Hymenoptera > Formicidae > Aphaenogaster > Aphaenogaster rudis. The sequence goes on along the minus strand of NJRL01000007.1, from coordinate 933,413 downwards.
TCCAAGGATCGAGATGGAGTAGTTCGACCACGATATAAAACGTGGTATAGACGAATAATCGTGCCTTTTCAGGGCTCGTAAAGCAAGGCCAGAAAACTAAGAGATCTCTCGAATGACACGCGGGGAAGCTTCTGTCGGGTAAAGGTAGTTTCAAAATTGCCGCATGTCGCCGCCATATGGCGACTTCCCTCCGACACGAGAATGACCGTGTTGCTGGACGACTCGTTCGTTTGATGTCTTCGTCACACTCTGTCTCAGTATTTTTCAACCAGCGAAACGCTGTTTCTCAAGCATTCTTTAGATGTTCCGCTAAAATTCCTACAGGAATTGTATTTAGAATTTGAAAGAATAGTTTTTTATTAGGAATATACATGTATCTATGTTTACAATTAAATTTCATGATACATTTTCCGAATAAAAATATTCTTAAAAAAATAAAATTCTACATACAATTTTATACATGTATATATCTTTCAATGAAAGCGTTCTGTCATTATAAGAGGTTGGAAAACGCTGTTCTACCTCTTGAATTCTTTACACTTTCTGCCCTTGTTCATTCTCTTTTCTTTCGCCCGTTGATATAAAGTCAGCCGGGGTTGTCAGTGGGTAGTAAAGACACGTACATACGTGGCTAGCATACCGTTTAGCTTCGAAGAGAGGCATGACTCGCTTACCGAGTCTAGGTATCCGCTACGCGTCATCAGCCCACCTAGATGAAAGCGCAATGACTCATCTCGCTGCTCTTCGCACAAACCGGCCATGGGTCACAGAGAGGTCAACCGCCGCTCATCCACTTCCGAGATGCGCCGAGTCCTCGAGTGCTTTTGACGGAGGCAGAGGGAGCACGATGATGATGATTACATGGAGTAGTCCGAATTCCATTCATGTATAGGGGGAATTACATAGCGGGAATTAAAACGATAACATCGCATTCAAATAATCAAATAACGATTGAGTGCTTTACAGTACTCAAACGTAATATAACACGATATAAAACGATTTTAAATACAACATAATTACAAAGAATTTAGATAATCAATACGAGTTTTCAATTTATAATCACACACACAAATTTTGTTCTTGAAGATTAAATTTGGTCAGGATTACTATAATGTCTGTTAGTCGATAGGCATGCACTGCTACAAGAGCTCATATTGAGGTATCGATTTGCTTTGGTAACCATAATAGCAATTCAGAGTCTAGTACGAAAACGCAACAAGCTAGGCATTGTGAACACCACAATCTCTGATGCAAAGCGCACGAATGTCCCGGAGACAAGGGCGGGTCAGTGCGAGAGGAGCCGCGATAACCATCTAATGACCCGTCGAAGATATATTAGCTTCGAGAAGTTAATCTGGCGCGAGCTGGGTGAGTTCCCGCCGAAAGACGCACGACGTGAGCACTCGCTCGTCGAATACTGAGAAGTCTTTGAGGCTAACGACTGGCTGCGCTCTTGGTCGGCTCGGTTCCAGAAAAAAACAAGGGAGACTTTTCGGCGTCGGGAAACGTCAAGCGGCAGTCCTCCTCTTTTCTCCACGCGGCTATCTCCCTCGTCGTCTCTTCCTCCTCCTCCCATCTTCTCGCGACAGGAACTGTCTTGTCCAGGAATAACGACTCCCGCGGATTCTCCCGAAGCCATTGGCTCGCGTTAAACTCACGGAGCGGCCTCAAGAGAGGTCAATTGGTTGTGACGTCATCGGCGCAACGCAATAAAATGTAATGGACGAGCCAACTTAAGCGGGACACGTGAGCAGATCGTGACCTGAAGCGGCAGACACGCCGTTTAGAATTGCCCTCTGCCTTGTCTCTCTTTCTCTGTTACACCCGCTTCGTCATTCGCGTAACATCACCTCTTTAAGAACCGTCTCGTCTTCGACGAGCGCGTCTTCCCTATCAGCTGTAAGAGACTCTTTGACTTCGTCTCTCGATACACGAGGGGAGACGTACCTGCCGACGACGATAACGACGACGACGGTGACGACGATGACGATCGCACGCTCGCATACACTCCATGGTTCACCAGAGGCGAAGACTCGAAGCGATGAAGCCCCTCAAGGTCTTCGGGTTCTCGAAGAGGCGTAACGTAGCCTCGCTAGTTCTCACGCTTCATCGAAAATGATACTCTGCTAGTAGAGATAAGGCACGAGTCGTTGTGCGTATATTAGCTTTCCAATGGCCTGCGATCGGTGTGTCTCGCGAAAATTCTTTCAGACATAGTCGTAAAAGTGATATATAATTTCCAGATGACGATAAAATGGACTTTTCTGGGAAACGGTTTGAAAATGATTGACACGTATTGCTTGCATTACTTGAATGACAAGTGTATTGATTAACGCACGTGAAAATTATAATATTTTAATGCTTAAATTATAAGATATCTTTCAATCTTTAGAATCAATATTGTTAGCATGGAAACGCGAAATTGAAGTGTGGTAAATTATGGCAGATGGAGTCATTGCAGATAACCGGCTGATTAATAGATGGCGAGAAATTCAATCAAACTATAGATTTACCCGGCACGGCAAGAAAACCGGTTTGTAATTCTTACAACATACACACCATAAACGAAGTTCGAAAAGGAATAACTGTTTGCTTATTCACGTTCGCTTGTTCCATTAAATGTTTTATCTGCGACTGGATACAAACCGGTATTGGACGTGCATAATCAATATGCGCAGAATATTCAAAGTATCACGCAAACTATAATTTCGAAACAACATAGATATTTAGATTAACGTAATTCAATAGTCATAAAAGAGCTGTTTTCCAGATAGCATAAATCGGGAATTGTTTTTGTAGTGTTGGCTACAAGCTTTTTATCAGCGTTATTTTTAATCTTATTATACATTATTTAATTGATATATTAAGTCTCTCGTTTATAAATCATACCAGCTAATTTTGAGTTAAGCTTTCTTTCTAATCTTTTAATAAACGGTTAATCTATTTTTTATGCGTTCAATTTTAAGAAAATTTTAATATAGATATCCGCTACGAATATAATTATTTATTGATTCAATAATGCAATACTGTGCATTTTAATGATTTAGAATTTAAGAATTATAATTATTTAATATTATTAATATACCACTGTGTGTATATATAATACCTAAATATTACGGTATTAGTTTTACCAAATTTATTAGACCAAATTTTCGGTCAGTTCTTGGTCAGGTTGGTATAGATTTCGATGCACTTTTTAAAGTATACGTAAGATTCTTCTTTTCTAAGAAGAAGATAAATCGAGGGTTCCTTGTAAATTGTTCCAAACTACCGGTAGCTAACCCAGAGGTTGCGTCATGATGTGCAGGTATGCAGACCACAACCTGCTCATCCGATTCGACCGTTCATGGTGGCTCATTCAGCGTTTACGGCTTGTCATAAACCCGAGTGCCCATCATGACCGGCTGGGCGTTCACAATACCCTCTATATTATCCGGGCCTTTCTGTACGAACCAGCGACAAAGTACGCTCTAACGATCCAAGTAAATCGACGGGCGGCCCGAGTAGAAACGGAGCTGGTCGTCATTACGTCGGACACTGACCTGTTAATCGTCCGTGTCATTAAAACGCGTATCGTTGCCCCAGATCGAACGCGACTCCGCCAATTGCGTCGCCGGCCACGACAGTAAGCGTTTTAAATCGCGTCGTGTCGCGTTCCGCAAGCGCGATCCCGACCGTGTGGGTAAGGATTCCGCAATCGTTGTTGCGTGACTGACGGTGAAATTACACGTACTGTTAGATTTTCAAGGTCCCGACACTTGGAGCGCGCCGCATTGTGCACGAGACAGGCGTATCTATAATGGACTCTCGTGTGAATTTCATTTATTGTCACATTTATTTTTGCTGCTCGCGTGGGTGCTCTTTATAAATTGGTATAAATATGTGTCGTACGGAGGTGTTGGTGACTATTCGTGTGGATATATAATTATTAGAGAGAATTTGCATCCGCATAAATAACCGAGCGAGCCTTTGCACATCGATTCGCAAATAAACAGCCTTATTTTTTATTGTCTTCTTTTTCATCTTTTAGTTGTAAACATCGCGCGCATGCTTACGTCTGGCAAGGATTGAATTATTTGCAAGTAAAATTTGTGCAGAGGCAAGTAAAATTTTAATGACTAATCAATTTGCAAACTTGTCCCTGTTAATTTATGACATTATTTTATATTCATTAGTAGGAAAATAACAGAATGGGATAGCGCAACAGTATTTTATTTCTGTTGATTTAGTGATTTCATTAGCATCGATTCTGTTAAAGCTAAATGACGATCAGAAAGAGAAAATATTTTGTTGCGAAATCAAGATTCCCAAAGCCTCGAAGAGCCTTGAACTTACCTGGTAAGAATCCGGACGGAAATTGCACATAGTTAAGACCCATTCAGTATTCCTCGCGATTATGGGGGTTAATGGCACAGCGCTTTCGTTTGCCTCTTTCGCGTCGCGGATTATCACGCGGAGGGATGGAAAGGGAGAGCTGCGTTTCCCCATTGTTCCTGAATTATTTATTAGTCGTAGCCGAGCCCGCAGCCTGGATCGTAACGATTGAATGGTCAGTGACCGGATGTGTGACGCGGCCGCGGGACAAGATGGTCGGCGACGATAATTACTCGCGTGTTTACGACCGATAAAGCTCGAATACCGTGCCTCCCTTCTCCCAAACGCGCGAACGCCGGCTTCGTGTGTACACGCCCGCCCGCGCATTCAATCACGTATGTGTGTATTACTTGCGTGTACAAAGTGTCACGAGCACGACTCCACCAATTAAGCGCAGCGTCGAGGGATATCCGGTATAATCCGACGGCTCATTTGACACGATGTTATCGGCATCGATATTTCTGCGTAACATCCGTTGGAACTGTCGTGAAAGTAAGGCCAGTCGATCGAGATGTTTCCCGGATAAGGTCGAGGACACTCAACAGAGATTGTAAATTACCGCTTAAAGAACGACGAAAATTGCATCGTATCTTTTTATCGTTTGAAATAAAAAGCTTGTATTACGTCCATTATTCTATAATGAGTAAGAAAAAGAAAGAAACGTATCAGTAAAAATAAAATTTTATTATACACAAGCGTTTACTTATCTCTTGGCATATGTACACTGATAATAAAATCGATGATAAAATTGACTATAATTGCATGGTTAAAAAATTATAGTCGAGATACTCATTTTTATAGTAAATTCTATTATAATACTAGTAATATAAACCATATATATGCATCGTACCGAGAAGCAATAGAACTGTTTACTATAAATTGTACTAATTTCTAATCTTATATAATAAAAGATGAAAGAAAGGAATAGCACATAACTTAACTATCAAAGCGAAAAGACAACGTGCTGCTGCTGCTGCTCACTTGCGAGCAGTACGCGGCACCGTCGCCAGATGGACGCGGCAGAGTTCTATTTCTCGTAAATAAAAAACAGCAGGAGATGGAATAAAAGACACAGTATTATGAGACTTTTTATTCATGTTCTAGTGATGACTCTTGGAAGGAGAGTCTTCAAAATTGGGCACCAAGAGTAAATATTATTTTGACATTACAATTATAAAATTAAAACGGAAAAATATCTAAAAGAAAATATTAAAGGAAGAAAAATATTTTTCTTGCAGGAACTAAATAGAAGGGACCAAATTTTTTGGTTGGAGTAATTAAACATTTGATTGAGCCTATATTAACCAAATTATTTGGTTAGGTCTACCAAATTTTGATTATGACAACAAAATTATTTTTTCAGTGCGGGTTACTATTAATATATAGTTACTCGAACTTTGCAATTTTATGTATTGTTTAACAATATATTTTAGTAATGACAATCATAATCATATGGTTATATGAAATAAATATTATGATTTTACGAATTATATTTTCACGTTATACTAACTATATTTTTTATAGTAAAAAGCACTATTCTATATGCTTGGCGCCTGAAAATACTATAAATTATAGTGAGATTATAGTATTTTCAACTATATTTTTTTATCAGTGTAATACTTTCGATGTTCCTTTTATAGAATTCCAAAAGTGCTGCATACATAATTGGTACGATCGGATTTTATGGCAGATACTGTTACAAACTCCTTTATTTCCAAACGAAGAAAACAAGAGTTGGATGCACATTCTTGCCGCATATGTAGCGCACATGTTGCGCACGTTGTTACCCCACGTTGACATTTGTCATATTGGATTAGATCATTTAAAGCGAAGCGGCCGTATTTGGTATTAAATGTGGCAGCAAGTGCGGTACCTGACAGGTGCAAAATGGACTCGATCGTTCTCATCCCATCACGAGTACCGTAAAAGTTTTCGCCGCATATCATGCCGTTTCCGAGGAACTCGGGCGATTCCTCGGAGCTTTTATCGCGCGTAAAAGGCGAGCGTGAATAGAAGGCTAGAGAAAGGAAGACGTAGACGCGCGTGTCAGGGTGTGACGGGGATAAGGAATCGAGGCCTTGGCTTGCCGTCGCAACGTCGTAAAGATACAATAGAATCGCGCAGCTGCGAAGCCCTCTCTGGGTCCAGGCCACCGTGGATGCTGGTGGGCGTTTCTCTCATCCTAACGGCCTCCATTTCCCTTCTTCGCAGACTCTTTCTCCTCTTCGTTTTCTTCGTGTTTCTTTCTTTCTTGTTTCTCCTTCTTCTAAGGCCCGATACGTGGAAACTCGTGAAGGGGAGCGGAAAAAAAGATAAAAACGAAACGCGGGTAGACCGGGCCCGTATGGTCGACACATGACGAATTCCCGGTCGGTCCTTATAGATCGTCTCATTCTTTTTCTTTATCTCCTTCCCTCTATCGCTTCAGTTTTGCGTCTCGCTTCTTCGGAGCAAAAACCTCGTGGGCCGTCTGCTGGAGGTTTGACCCACGTGTCGACTCGTCACCGTTACCGAGATCAGGTTTAAAAGCAGAGAAGAGAGAGAGAAAGAGCGAGAAAGCGAGAGAGAAAGACAGTAGAAAGCTACTCGGAACGTTAATTAAAGCGTCGCTCTCATGGGAGCAGAACTCGCCTGACCTCGCCTGGCGTTAACAACGATCGTGAATTATGTCACTCTCCTTTGTCGGCCCAATACAGTAGCGATCTCGTCGATACAGATTTCTCACTCCTACGATTTACATGCAGGACATCGCATCGTTACGTAACGCACAGGCGACCAACGCGATTCACGATCTCTTCATGCGATCGGAATTTATAACTCTTCACGTAGATTCTGACGTAATCTTTTATGGCGAGTATTAGTCTTTATGGATATGCTGATAGTATTTCTTTTCTCATTAGTTCAATGCACGAACATTGAATAGACTTTTTGAAAGATTTATGTTTGTGAGAATACACATGAATCTTTACTCTTTTATGCTGAATCATATATTTATATCTGATTATGTTTGAGTTTCTTATTATTCTCTCCTAAAATCGTCGTATCTTTTATTCACGTAAATTAATCTTTTAATATTGAAGCATATATATAGTTTCCAAAAAGTAGCCTTATAAAACTGAAAATTTTAACGGTTTCCAGGAAATAAAAATAAGATCTCATTTTAGAATTGTACTCAAGTGAATTTTAGTTTTCATCACAAGATCGCAAGTTGAAGTTCAATTATCAAGATAGATAATGTTAAAAGTTGGGAAGTTATCGCGTTCAAACTATCGTTGAAGAAAACTTTATTACACAGATCGAGCAAATCTATAGATAATGGAAACACTTCAGGGACACTGTATATGTGCGCGCAAGAAGTCGTTTAAAGTGAAGATCATGCGGAAGCGCGCGGATCGGTCAATCGTTCGTTCGATCGCTCTCGATCTTTCCGGCTCGTCGATTCCAGGCGACAATATCTCTTCCACGCGGGCGATCGGTCATGCGAGACGAGACGCCGATATCGATACCATCGAGAGCACTTACACAATCGGCGTACAGAGAGCGTGCATTTCTATTACTTCCTCCGTTCTCTAAATCGGTCGCAATCAATCTCGATTTATCGCTCTATTACTGTCACGCGCCTTATCTGTCGAAGCACACAAATGAACTCGCTTCGGCGACGCGACGATTAAATATCATTCCAAGGTAAATGCGCTATATACGATCTGTTTATTTGTTCGATAAAGTTGATTGAATTAACGAAAATTTAAAAAGATTTTACTCGGTTATAAAATGCTAATCTTTATGCAAAATATCAGGAAAACTATTTTCTTATCTGGGGCCCAATTCTGTACACGCTTACCGACAGTCGTCGGTGTCGTTAGCGAGCGATAGCCTATAAGAGTTGCGCTTTTCACCAAGATTGTCCTTGCCATTGGCTGTTGCTATTTAACGACACCGACAACCGTCGGTAGCCAAGTACAGAATAGAGCCCCTGAATTGTTTGCTGTAAAACGGTATTTATATTTTAATACGACAACAGTGATCGAAAAGAATCAAACTCGTTTGCTTCAGTTTTCGACTCGGTTCAGTGATGTTTTAGAAAATACGCGCCCCTTTAATTTGAGCGGGCGGAAATATCTTGTTTCTCTTTGAGATAAATTGTTGATCAAGTGCAAATTAATTCTGTTAATCGTAGCACGTTATTTACTGCGCTATACTGCATATAGTATTGACCTTCGGCGTTGGCTACTTGATGTCATGATGATTACGTGTTTTACGGAAAATATCAATTGTAAATACCTACTTGCTTATTAATAGAAACTGTTGACACGTCCACCGCATCACGACGCACAGTGCTTTACTAAATGATAATGTAGATATGTGAATACCGTAATGTAGGCTACGCGATAAAGAAGCGATTCTGGCCGGTTCTCTCGCGATCATAAAGTGTCCCAAGGCCGCGTTATAACAGCTGCGATCGTGTCTCTTATGTAAACGAGTATGTTTGACAAGAATGCAAAGTAATTCAAAGCTAAATCGCCATGAGTTTATTTTTGAATTTAGTAAAATTTATTCTGAAAGTTCCAAGTCGCGTTATCTGTACGAACCATATATAATTTTTATGTGATTTTATATAGATACTTATAAATGTTTGAGATATTCTCTTATTCTTTTTTATTTGCCATTATGATATTTTGGAACGTAGATATATATTGTTGAATATTTTGGGGAAATAATATGTATTTTGAGAACTCGTTGAATTTTTAATATGTTGTTTCACTTCCGTAAGTCGAAACGTCCCGTTTATTTTAATATTGGACAAATATAATTATCGAAAATTATATCTGTCTTGCTCTTTTTTAGCCTTTTAATTATTTGTATTTGGAGTGGATTTTAGTTTTGATCACAATTTTCTATTTATAATAAATGTGATCACTATAAACGCGAAATGTTTAAAACGTTGTTCCTTACAAGTACGTACAAGTGAAAGCAACTACAAAGTAAAGTACAAGGTGTCTGTTAATCCCATAAAGTACGGTGGCTGTGCCAAAGCTTTATTTCGCTATTACGACATCCCGAGATGTCACATGTCGTGCTTAGCGTAGCGTGTCTAAACCGAGCGATGCCCCGTCAGCTCTATCAAACTTCCGTCAGGATCGACGGTGACTGCGAGTAAATTAGGTGGGCTTGACGCCGCGCGGGGTCTTGGCATGGGGTCTAGGCGTCTCAGAAGCGGAAGAATAAGAAGATCGGGAGAAAGAGAGAGAGGAAGGCCTGGCGGTACGCCAGAACTTTTATTCTTGCCGGCTCCTTCCACGTCTTTAAGCTCACCCCGGGTCCCGGATCTCTTCAACCCCGTCGCCATTTTTCCTCGTCACCGCGATCTCGTGGCACGAGTTACTCTCTCTTTCTCTCTCTCCCTTCGTCTCTCTTTTCTGCCTTCGCTTCTGCCACTCCGCTTCGCTTCGCTTCGCGTTCCGCGATGTTGGAAATAAGTTTATCAACAAACGCGCGAGATCTTCGTCCATAGCGCCGCCGTGGAGAGAGCATCGGCAGAAATAGCGGCTCCTAAAATAAGCGTCGTGGAAGACGAGACGCGTCTCTTCGAAGAGACACACACGGATCTTTGCGCGAAGATCGCAACTCTTACTCGTCGGCCAACTCCTTCATTCACCCGTATCGCCTTTCGCTGCGCGATAAGGTAAATCATACAACTATTAATCCTTCTTCAATGCTAGATTATTGTCATACAGCATTATAACTAATATAAAATAGCCACATGGAAAATTTATCAGATTTTATAGAAAGGATATTATCATAAATATCCAGCATCCGAATATCTTATTACTACTAAAATATTACATAAATATATATATTGTGACGATATTCATCTTTAAACGTAGCAATGAATAAATATATATCGCTTAATTAACTTTAATGAGCTCTCACTCGAATTGTGTGATTCTTTCGTAAGAATTGCACTGCTTTTTGATATATGCGCACATGGACTGCCATGTATAATCCCTTGCATCAGTATATGCCAGAGCATTTATCTGGTTTTCCCTCAAATGAGCTTAATTGATCAGCCTAATTATCAAAGTGCGGTATCGTGCATCGCTAGTGCATAAATCGCTCTTTCGCGCTTAAAGCACCGCATTACGTGCGCTTAATCAGTTGCCGTATTAATTTCAATACACGACGTTTTATTGCCGCACCTTTACGTTCTTCCGTTTATACGCGTATAAAAATCTCCATCCGAGTTCTAAAATCAATGTTATAGAATGAATGTCGCAATATTTTATAATGTATTCCATCGGGGTGAACGGCAATCTTTACAATTGCGCAGCGATCCTGTTGTATTAACATATACATAAAACCTCGTATTCATGCCGCACATTTAGCGCTTAATGCGACTATCTAATTCTAAATCCATTATTCATACGAAACTCGTGCGCGTTATTGCGCGAATGGGACGCGGAACGTTAAGCGCTTAACATCCGGGATCCGCGTACCGTACAGAAAATTTGACGAACCGTTAGCGAACGAGTTAAAACGGATAAAACTCAGTGAGAATGCGTTACGAATGAAAGAGCAAATGAATAATGAAGTGGTTTAAGCTTATCGACTTCAAATACTTAATTGACAGGTACTGCAGCGCGAATACACTCTCTGTCTCCGCAAACTGTCTCCAGCACCACTATGTTTCTAAGCTGAATAGTGCAGGATGTTCTAGGTTTCCTGTATTTTAGCTGACGTTACAGCAAGCTTAGAATCAAATGAATAGGATTTAGTATTTGTATTTATGAAATTTAATTTATGAGTGAAAAGTCATGTACAATATACATGACAACAATTTTTGAAAATTATTAATCATTAATCTACTTTGCTCTTAATTTCCACACACACACTATGGCACACTTCTCTTTTTCTCTCTCCCCTCCTCTCTCTCTCTCTCTCTCTCTCTCTCTCTCGAACTTTTGTATGTAACGCAAAGTTCGAGAGAAGCAATAGAGCGAGCGGATGGCAGTGACTGATACTCGCGTTGAAACTAATGGCGCGTGCAGAATGCGGATTCAGCATGACGCGGTCGATAGTAGACGGGAATGGGCGGCGAGAGTCGGAGGAAGGAGGGTGATGTTTTGTTAACCACGAAGAGAGGGAAAGAGAGAGGGAAGAAAGGGGGGAAAGAGAGAGAGAGAAAGAGCTTGAAGGGCTACCTGCTTGCCCGCTTGTCTGCATGGGGCGTTGATTTTGACAAAGGGTTTAAATGCCTGGCGAGGCCGCCCAAGCATATCTAATTCCGCACCCCTGCAACTCCGGAGCAAGCCGACGATATCTATCAAACTAGGGATGCACCGTTGCCCCTCGTGACAAAGAGCGCTGGCGTAGGAGTTGTTTTTCACGACCTAGCCCCTTTTGAAGGGTCATGCGTTTTTAAAGCCCTCCGCTTTCCGCGCTGCCAAGCGAGATGCAAGGTCATGTAAACAGCTTTCGATCGTAGAGATTGGAGATTGCCTTGCGAAAAGATAATCGATGCGTCTCGACTGATGCGATCTGTTATTATTAATACAAGTATTTAAGATGTAAAATGATTATTATTTTAAATTACACATGTCGATTATCTTTACTTGACATTGTGTCACGATATCTTAATGAAAGAAATTAATTAAACATGAAGTTATTTGTTTAATTTTATCGTACTTTGTCTTATACAGGTCTCTTAATGACGTTACTGCTATAAATCTTTTGATTTTCTATCAGTGAACTCGTGGTAGCGCACTCGTTTTATTTCATCATACTTATTTCAGAGGACAAAAGCAATTTGTCATGCTCTGTACACACGACGATAAGAATTTACATGCAAATAAACCGCACGTGTAGGTCTTACATAATGCAACGCGCTACGGAAAAACAGTCCAATGACTAACATTATACTTCATGTTTAGTGGGGTACTAAAGTGTTTTTCTTGTTAGATATAAATATCTAATCTGTCGCGTAAGAACGTATGCGCAAACAATATCATTCATCACATAATATAAATCTCGCGATGTTTTTACGAAATGATAATCGCATGTTAATAACCTAGTTATCGCATCCGCTTATAAGATAACGTGACATTTCTCGCCACGATCTCGTAACGTTATCGTATTTAAACGTGAAATGCGGATCCATTGCGTAAATATCGTATTACGAAAAATAGATAAAAACGGACATTCGGCCAAGAGATAAAAGTATCGTATAAATATAAATTCATGCCGCGCGCCGAATAAAAATCCTCCAATTATATATATATATATATATATATATATATATACACATATTTTTTTGAAGTACTTTTCGCTTCAACACGAATCTTGTGCCAGCCGCGTAATCTCTCTTTTTTCGATATTCCGATATTCACATAAGCCTCCTGAGGGATCCTCTTACTTTCCGTTGACATTTTGCTACCAAGCTATCCCATTTTTCCATCATTCGGTATCGCGCAGAAGCTTATCGAGTCATCAAACGTTTCCCGAAAAAAATAGCTTATTAACTAAAGATGCTTTTACAAAAATGTCGCTTATCCAATCATAAAGAAAAATATATTTAGGAAATTGTTCAGAATTTTTCGCGCAATACATTTTTTTGCATGCCATTTATATGAATTACTATTATTATTTCTTACATTTTATTATGAGATACTTACTTTGATCTCATTGATAGCTACGTTATGCTTACTAACAATGGAAAGCCATCTCTCGTCATGTACATAGAAAAGAGATATCCGATAATCGCATCTCGGTCCGAAAATGATGACCGTACAGATGATGCCACGCGTGCGAGCAACAACAGCGCGAAACAAAGTACAGGATCACCGTTCAATTACGCGCGACGTAATGCATGGGTGCAACGGTAGGAACGACAAACCGCAGGTCGCTAGGAGACGGGATGCACGGATGTCGGTTCGTCGCAACGATGCGCCTCGCGTCCGTGCATCCGTGCGCCGTCGCATACACGCGTACGAATACGCGTGTGCGTGCGCGAACTGCACATATCGGATAAACACACCCCACGCCGTATGCATCGCCGTTGCCCGTTGCGGAGTGGTCCTCCCCCTCCGGGTAATAACAGTAAATCCCGAGTAATAAATCCCTCCGCCGTGTCTTCCTTCCCCACCCCCTTCGTCCTTCTCTCTGCCCGCTCGCGCGGTGGGTGTATACGCCTGTGCGTGTGGATGCTTGTGCGGGGCCTCCTCCCCTTCACCTGTTCATCCCTCTCTGTTCGTTGCCAACCAGTTTCTCCCTCGCGCGGGCGCGCACGTACGCACACGCGCGAAGATGGGCATGCAATTTCTATCCGCTCGCCTCTATTCGGGATGGGATATACGTGTATGACGTGTATTGTTGTAAATTGCTCCCATGCTACGGCCGTGTACCTACCGGATTAATCTAAGACCCCCTTGAACTCCCTTGAACTCGGACTAGCGCGACGGGAATCGGAAACACAGTTGAATGTACAGCGTACTGCACGATTCCTCGGACGCAATGATCCGTCGTTGTCGATCCGCGTACAAAGCTCGCTCTCGATCGAGGTCAGTAGACAAGATTCATAACTGTGACTGAACGTACTACCATATCGCCGAGCATCCACGAACATTTGAAACGACATACGATTGCATGAACAGCGATTTCGTCTAATAAATTAGGAAGCAATTTAATGTTGGGCCAATAACAATCCTTTAGCTTACACCAGGTTATTATGGCGACTATTACCGATGCTATCGGCTTTTGGATGGGCGCCAATTGAGCAGAGGATAATGGTATTACATTGTTATCGTGATTTATACTTTAGCATTGGAACTCGAAGTATTACTCGACTTCAGAAATAATCCGCGAAGTATCGCTAATTATATGATAAGAATGTTTTTGTAATTATCACATTTTAACTTTGAACAAGATTTAAGTTCAACATCGTCTCTTTTTTCAATTTCACACGTCAGTGAATTTCTTCATCTGAACGAGAGTGATAATACGTCAGAGCTTGACTCGCATCATTCAACGTCAAAGGTTTCTCTGTAACTGGCAATTTCGTGAGACTTGGAAGACAAATAACTTACGGAAGAACATACGAGAATTGATATATTGAATTATGCGAATATCAAGTGAGGGTGGAAGAAGGGGGTGGGTTGCCAGGGAGGCTGCTTTATATAGCATCCTAGGGTTACCGAGTTATGCGAATCACTGACTGCGCACATCAAAGGGATTACCTCGGTAAATCAGCTCCATAATCTCTCTGGACGGTGAACAGCCGATGTACCGGACAGCTGTAGGGATCGATCGATTGCGCGCCACAATTATGCAGTCCGATCAAGGGTATCGAGATAACCTTCGTGTACAGGCATATCGAGCGCGCGATAATCTACCGTCGTACCGTCGATAATTTCAATAATTAACGGCTGTGCGGGTCGTTCGCCAGCTTGCGACGTTCTTTACGCGTAATCAGCTTCCGTCGCGTAATATTATTAAACATGTATGCACCGACACGTCATCGTTCAAAAAAATCCGGAATGTTCGGTAAACGAAAAGAAAACTATGAATGAAAAAGTTTCGAATTAATGTCGGTTTTTATAGGAGTTTGCTGCAAAAAAGGCTGCGGGGAAAAACATTAACGTTATGATCTATTAAAAACTTCAAGTTAGAAGCCATTTCTCGTCAGTAATGTACAGCTATCATCAGAAATTACGTACAGTGCTATAAAGTACTGATTTACAGTAATATACGGTTACTCCCCCCCCCCCACAATACTTTACAATATTATAGTATTATTACGAAATTGGGGCATGTAGTACTAAAGTTGTTAACTCTGAGACCGAGTTAACGATTCGCTATCTTTTCCTGCACATTATAATCCTATGACATAGATACTGGAAATAGGAACAGTTAATTTAAACGTGTTTTAATGTTAAAATTAACTTTACTGCACTCGATTCCAAGTTAGCTTTAGTATCAATTTCACTTTCTGATATGTATGCCATGCATCACGCATTCACCATTCGCTCTTTCTTGTTTCAGAGAAGAACAATGCCCGTAACAATCGACGCCGACGCGTGAGCGAGGGTGCCAGTCGCGAGAGAACAGAAAAAGATTCGGCGGAGACCGCGTTATCTACGCGGCAACAGGAGGATCGCGAGAATAAGGGTCCACCGTCGGGCAAGGTAAGCAATCGTGTTGCTCGGCCGGTGTTGGAGGAAGCGAACAGTGCGTCGGGAAGTGCTTCGAAGCTACGGAGACGCGGCACCGCGGTAAAGAGCCCGACCACCGACCATCAGGGTCCGGCGCAGCATCAAAGACCGGTACGAAGAAGACCGAGGCCAGGAGGTGGTCAAGAAGTCAAGACAGACGCAGAGGGAGAGTCTGTCGAGCATCATCATCGTACCGGTGCGAGAGCCGACAAGGACGAGCGCCTCGGTAACAGATCGGAAGAAGAGGAGGAGGAAGAGGAAGAGGAGGAAGAGCGTCTCGAGGGAGAGGATGAAGAGAGTCAGGAACGCTGCGATCCACTGACTAAGCGGCTAAGAACAAGCCCCGTCGGCAGAAAGCTCCGGTCCGAGAGTAGTAAGAGCAAAAACGCCGAGGAAGCTGCAGCGGATCAGGCCAGGAGGTCGGTGGTGGAGGCAGAGGGGGAGGACGAAGAGGAAGACGACGACGAGGACGACGTCGAGGAGGAAGCGGGAGTGGAAAAACACGACGGGGCTGAACGAGAAGTCGGCAAACTTGAGGAGGACGAGGAGAGTCAGTCCAGGGAGCGGGACAGAGAACCTGAGCCACCACCTCCGGACAAAGTCGATCCCGGAGGCGAACCGGCTTCCAAGGAGGAGCAGCAACCAGATAACAAATCAGAATCCAGAAAGGACGCTCGCACGACCGATTGGAGTGCAGATAAGATCAGCGAGCGCAAGGAACAGCAACAACAACGACAACAACAACAGCAGCAGCAACAACAGCCACCGCAGTTACTCGTGAATGGATTGCACGTCGACTCGCCGCTGGTCAGCGATAAGACGAATGCCATCCGCGAGGGCAGCCCGTCGCCGCTGAAGTCGATTCGATCAAAAACAAAGGGTTTTGCGGAAGAAAACAGAGAGGACGTAGCGGCGGCGGCGGCGGAAGACGAGCGCGACGAGAACGTCAGTGAAGAAGAGGTGGGCTCACAGCGGTCGCGGCGCACAGAGCTGACCACCACCGAGTTAGGCACGGAGGATAGCGTGGGTAGCGTCGGCGGCGTGAGGGCGGCCAGCGTCGAGTCGGTCGTCGAGCTGCTGGAGTCGAGCAGTCAGGACTCAGGCTCCGTGCTGGAGAGGCTGAGTCCGTTTAGTAGTAGCGGCGGCGGCGGCCCCGGCAGGCAGAGCAGCCTGCTCCTGGAACAGCAGCGGGAGCAGGAGCGTAGTCGGCATAACGAGAGCCCGATCATCCTTGCCGAGAGACTGAACAAGCCGCCACCGCCGATCGCCGGTCATCATCACCACCATCATCTGCAACCCTACCATCAGCCGCATCATCAGCAACAACAGTTTCACCATCATCATCAACAGCATCATCAGCAGCGTTATTCTGCCAATAGTCCGGTGATCCACCATCATCACCAGCAGCAACAGCCACCGTCGCAACATCATCACTACCAACTAGCGAGCAGCCCACATCAACATCATCACCATCCCACCGCCCGCCTGACCCCATCGAGCCTCCTCGAGGTGCAACAGCAGTCTCACACATCGAGGGGCGGCGATGAGGCCGGCCTCATGGAAGTGGAGGCCGGGGCCGGTATACCTGGAGCGGGCGTACTCGCTGGTGTGCCTACGGCGGTCGGCGGCATACGGTCGTCGGGAGGCAGCAGCGGTGCCGCCGGAGTCATCGGTACTTACGGCGACAGCGGTTCCGACAGCGGGGTAAGCTCGCTGAAGAGCGCCGGTTCTGGCGACGAGAGGAGCGGCAGCAGGAGCTCGGCGCTCAGCGTCGAGGAGACGACGTCGTCCTCGACACCGTCTGCGGTAGCCGCCGCTGCCGCTGCTATCCCGGCCAGGGTCTGGCACGTGCAGAGCGTACAGCACACGTCTTTACTAATGGCGCATCCACCTCAGGGCGCGCCCAACGCTAGCGCAAGTGCCGCGGCCACGGCACCACCGGTCGGTTACCACAGCCCAGCGCCCCCGAGTCACCACGCCGCCGAGATGCTCTGGAGACCGTCCAGGGCCTACCCGCCGCTCTCGCACACTCTCTTGGGCCCACAACAACCCAGTCCGGAGGAGCTGCTTGAAAGAGACCGCCATGATAGGATGCTGCGGTGAGTCAGATTTTTTTATTGTCTTTCAATCCTCGATAAAACATTCCTGCGAATCTGCGAATCTACATTTCCACGTTGAAAGTTTTCAAAAAGCTCTCAAATTGGAAACCGTTCTTTATGAAGAATAGGTTAAAAGGAATTTTTAAAAATTAGCGGAGATTTTTTTCTGTAAAGTTGTGTCCTTTTAAGTTATAAGGGATGATAAAAAGTAAAAAATAAAATGGATCTCTTATAATCGAAATATAGTATTCAGTTACATTGCTAAGGGAAGCTAAGTTCTAGTATATTGGAAGTGAAAATTTATAGAAAAAATTCAATAAGTTTTAATATTCACTTCTGATTTCGACGATTAGATGATAAATATTCAACTTCACAGAAATAAATTTTCTTCAATAGATTTTAATCTCTCTTTACCTCGATATAAAAGTACTGAGTTATAAAAGTGTTTGAGAATGCAGGCGTCGATACGTACCCGCGAATTCATGTGGATCGAAAGTAGATCCGTGCCTCGATAAACGGCGCCTTGATAGGTTTGACGTTGCGTTACGTCTCCTATAATCAGCTCGGTCAATTGATGGTTGCAACGTGATATGTAACAACGATAAAAAGTTTATTTACCGCGGCTACTTTTCCGCTCGACTACGCGCGCCATTAATAGCGCTGGCACATGCACGGGCGATTTCGAATACGCGCATAATAATGCATTAAACAACCGCGTGACGATGTCATGACTGCGTTATGCCAGTAATCTGAACCCTAGATTCGCTTTCCCCGACGTGAATTGTCCACCGCAATCCGTGACGTTTATCGTATTTTTATTATTTTTTTTCGCTCGATCAGCTGCCTCGTCGATAACCTCGGCACAGAAATGATCTGAAACATGCCAATAACACATCGATCCAATATCACGAGTAACACGAATCGCCACGCTTCGAGAAGTGTTTTGCCTTTTATTTGTTCCGAGTTCCTCGAATACTCGCGAAAAACAGGCGTTTTGCCCGTTTGCGTAATTTACTCGCTCGCGTGTCCTCGCGACGAAACGTTCAGCCGGCCGGTAGATCCTCGAAGGAAACGAGACTATCGTCCGGCATCGGGGAAGTGAATGCCCGACCGTTGTGGCAGCTGCATTCGGCGCTTTCTCGCCGCCCGACGATTCTAGCCGTCGGACTTTCTTTGTCCGACTGCTCTCGCGTGACTACATCAAGCGTATACTCGCCATTCTCGTTTCTCCTCCGTGTGCGGGGTGGGCAGACGGGCGGATGCGCCCGGAGGAAAAAAGAAAAAAAAAGAAAAGAGGTGGACGGGACAGGCTCGAGCGTGCGTATCCACGGCCAAGCGTTGCGCGCGCGCGACTTGTATCTACGTGCGTTTCCGGGCGCCAGCTGCGAGCCGTTCCTCCGACTTCCGCCGGATTATCGCGATAGAGACGAGGCTCGGCCCGAGTAATCGAGTCATCATTCGCGCGGCAACGCCGACAACGAGGCGGTGACCCGAAACCGTCGCTCTTCGTATAAATATAAACCGGTGGAACACTTACCAACACCGACGCCGCCGCTGATCGGCACGTGTCGATGACCCTGCCAGTCGTGCGCGCTGTGCCTCGCTTGACCTCACCGAAGGCCGCCCGCCGAAACTTTCGGTGTCGACGATTTCTATTATGCATGTCCCCCCTGATTTTTGCATAATGAACGAACTGTTTGTCCCTAAGAGACAGGTGAAAGTGATAACACCGAGAGCGCATTAACATAATTTTTTCAACGTTTAATGTACTTATGGTACTGAATTACAGATTTTTGAATATAAGACAGTTCGCATAGAGCGAACTTTGAAGGTTCGTTCTATTTTATAGCATTACGAATATCCTTTGTACGATAATTGATAAATTCTTCTCGCGAACAATTCCGTTTCGGTTTTCAATTATCCATAGTCAAAGTTCGTCGGGTAGGAAGTTATTCTTGAAAGTATAAAATTTGCATGTACTTTCTTCATCGATAACAATGGAAACATAGTTCAAGATAGACGTGGAGTCGGCCATGACTCCACGTCTATCAATGGTCGTACGCTACGTTTCGTTTTAGCGATGCATCGATCGGGAGAGGCGGTATGTAAGTCCTGTAAAGTACGGCTAACTAAAAGTTAAAATGTTTGAAACTAAGCACGGCGAACTTTAGATTACGAATAATTCAAGCACTGTTATGGAACTGTTATCACGACAGAGCAAGCGCTGTAAATCGGAAGCTATTGATATCGTGTGGCATTTTAAGAAAAGATCAGCTCAAAATACCCGTCCTTAGAAGTACGGTCGTTGATTTTGACGTAGTTGGTATATGGCTCGGAAGTATTACTTTTACTTTTATAAAGAGTGACATCACAATTCCGTTCATTTTAGCTCAATTTCTCGTTACATGTATCATGTCATTTTTTGTATCCTTCAACTAACGCTAACCGATCTAAAAATCGTCTCTCTTTCTCTCGCGTGCTTTTAACGCGTCATTGAAGGTAATCCTCGCAACAAATCCAGCGACCTGACCCACGGGACGAGTTCAGCGAGCATCTAGGTAGGGATAATTAATAGTCCGTGAACCGAGAGCATGACTGAGATATTAAAGCTCTTCTCGTAAGAGCTCAGGCGGAAAAGGGCGACAGAGGGTTTGGGTTGGCAAGCTACTAGACGACGATGATGACCTCCTACATCGTCTGCTACTGCTGCTGCTCATGTTCGGGAGGGAGGGGACAGACAGCAGAGGACGTGCGTCGACTTGACAATATATTACATCAAGTTGGTGCCAAGTCCCTCTAAATATCGTCCCCGAGTATTTTTATGACGTTGAATGTCGGCTACATTACGACGCTTTTTCGGATCACAGTATTTTATTTCGGACGATAAAGAGAGAGAAAGAGAAACTTACGGTCTCTGCATCTCGACATTTCGCGCTTCTTTTTGACTGTCATCTCGTTATTTGTTCGCGGACAGACATTCGTGCCCGGTTGGCATCTGATTTATTTACCGTCTCGTATAAAATATTCATTCGTTTCCTAAAAAAATAGATTTTTATTTGTGACGTTCATAATAATGGAGCTGAAAAATAGCAAGGATCGAATAACAAAATTAAGATTAAATTTCTGTTAGAAAACAAAAAAATATGATCTATCTACAGCTGTCAACAAATATGGATTAGCGAATTAATGAAATTGATGATATGAGTAAGAGAATTCGCATAAAATATCTTCAAAATTCTACTCGTTTAAAGTAAGACTTCTACCGTATATAATTGCTAATTCTTTTCGCTTATGCAACGATGATGTAGCTCGCTCGCTGGTATTCCGCGAAAATTAGACTGGCTAAAATTGGAAGCAACAGTTTGTCGGCAGACGAGTTAATCGTCTTCGCATCCTCGAGACGTTTTCAAGGCCGAAGCTGTCCGATAGCATCCGAGAACGGGCGCTCTTAGTTTTCCCTTTCTCTCTCGTCGGGGTACAAGCGAACCCACGGGGAGAACGCCGCAAAAAGAACGAAGATCGCGGTGAGAGAGCTACCCTAATGACCATCGTGTAGCGACGAAGGTTAACTACGCGGTTCATCCTCCTGCGATCGATATCCCACGTTCTTGTGCGTCTCATCTTCTCTCATTCTGGGATCCCGCCGGAGCCGGTAGCACTCGATCACGAGGTATTAAAGCTTGATTGATCGATGCATCTTTTTTCTGGCTCAATCCTGGCCTCGACGATGAGTCACGCGAGACCTGAAATGCGTTCCCGAATACAAAGGTATGGTTAAGATTAATCGTGCACGAGCGAAATTATTCTCGTTCCAAGAAAGGCACCAGTCTCGGCACCGCTCGCTATGAATTAGTTTCGACAAAAAGCAGTATAAGAATTTATCAGAAAGATTAACGTTATTAAAAATATATCACAGGACCGATGTAACTTTAATTACGTTGTAGAACCCGTTTCGAAAATCGCACTAAAATCACGCAAAAATAGAAACTATATCACACTAAAAGAACGAATACGAAAAGGAGAAGAAAGAAAAATTTATAATGTTCTTAGTGTCTTGCTGTAAAATATTTCGCTAGCTGAAGTAGCAAATATATAACCGCATTACATCGTTAGATAGCAACGTTACGAGCTAATGTCGTTCATTAAGGAAGCAGGCATTAGGACGAGTTATCAAGGCTTTACTTCGCGAAAGCCATCCGCAAATTAAAGAGCAAATTTACCCGGGATATCGATGAGGGATGTTGTTGCGGAGTTAGCCGGGAGAAGTAATCGCTCGTTACGTGTAACGAACAGGTGAAATTGGAAACTTGATAAAGTGGAGATACGGATCGGCGGCGATCGCTTATCCGCACGAGAGGACGTCGCGGAACGCGACGCTGCATTTGCCGATATCACGCGAGCCTTTTACGCGTCGACTCGAAACTTCCTGGAATTTCCTGCGGCAGAAAATGTCGCGGAGACACGCGCATACGCGTTCCGATGCTTTTTCGCGCACGTGGCGTGATCACGAAACAATGGTTCCGGTGAGGTTGGCCCTTAGACGTAAATAGGATCGATCTTTCGTGTCGGAGTTGCAAAGATGTATTAACGACTGTTACTTAAGTGGGCCATCATGTAATTAGCAGACCGGTTTAAGTAATTTAAGTGTTTTACACGAAAGAAAATTACGCAGCAATTTAAGTGATTCAGGTGAGAAGAAGATATTATCTAACTAGTGTACTAATTTAAATAACATCAACTAGCCTTTTTTTGCTTTACCCACAGAATGTCTCGAATCACGTGCAGCTCGATATCTCTGCGATCAAATATCCCTGCGGCACATTCGCGTAATTATTACATTTTTTACCAACACGAACCGAAACTGGTGCGGATGATCGGATAGCTCGTTCGCAATTTTGCCCTTTTTTCAGAAAGCGATCCTAACGTGCTATTATCCCGTTCTAAATACGTCCTATTATGTGCTCTTTCTCTCTCTCTCCTCTCTTTCTCTCGTCTCTCGTGTAACGACCGCGATTTAACGCTTATGCAAGCCCGACCTCTCCGAGAGAGGTAATCAGCTGGCCACCGAGTGCGGCAACAGAAACTGGCATTTGGGCACAAGGTCACGCGCAGCTTCTTTTTTATCTCTCCCAGCTTGGCTCTCCATCTCTCGTCCCCCTTGATCCTGCCTCCTGCCTCTCCCCCTGCTTTTTAACCTTCTCCCTCCGCAGCCTCGTCCAAGACCGTTTGTTAACCGGTATGAGCGAGGAGGAGAAAAGGACGAGACAAACAGGAATGCATGCAGCAGGAAGCTGTAAAAATGTATATCGGATGCCCGGCAACTCGTTCGATGATCGCGTGTCCGCGTCAGAGCATCGTCTAACAGGATAATGAGGGACTGGATACCCCAGCCGCGACGTCATATTTGTATAATAAACCATTGATTATAGATTAATATAATAGACGTGCTAGGATATAATAATTTCATATTCTGAGATTATCTCAATTTTTTATTAAATTAATAGCATTTTCTATCTTGAACGTATATAGATTCAATTATTGGTTACCAATCGTTCGTTATTGCTCATATACGATATTATAACTACTGTTCATTCTCTCTCTTTTTCTCTCTTTAATAACGTCTGCCATTTATGCCAGATATTTATTCTGGAATGAAAGCCCGACAATATAATTGGTGCCAAAGTCTTTATCACGAGCGGTCGAGTCGTTGCGCTATTATTATCGCTATTTAAATAGCTGGTTGCTAATAGTTTCGCGTTTATGGTCTGGAATGTGTCTCGTAAAAAGTGTCTTCTATCGTCCGTCACTGATTTATCTCGAGGACAACGCTCGTCGTTTTTGTGGTCGCACTCTGGTAGCCGCGTTCGCCGAAGGTGTGCGTGAAACACGTTTACAAGGAAATAAATCTCGTCCGTGCCTCTAACTCCTCCGGATTGCGTCACGCGAGTCTGAATCACACGCTGAGATATCTCACGGTTCACCCAGTTTCATCGCCGAATCGAAAGTCTCGTACGTTTCATTCGCGGCGTATCACGCGCTCCTCGTCCAAGGCCACCACTGCTTTACGCGACGAAACGTCTCTCTACGGACTGTAGTTAATCCTATCGTACACTGCTCGATGTTATCTTATCTGCACGCTGCGTACAGTATAATTAAACGTGATGATGTAGGAGGGACGTGAATGAAGTAACATCAAGAAATCGTTACTCATATCTAGTGTACTTTTAATAAATGACGTTGCGTTTTTAATATACTATTAATTTGTTTTTTATCGCTGAAACTTTCCTTCTCGCTTTCGCCAAATTTCAAACACATATATCTATTTCATTTTAAGCACAGAGAGTGTATACAGCTATAAAAAACAGACCTTCCGATACCGGTAACATTTTTATAATTTATTGGAGACATACGTCGCGCTCGGATTGAAACTTCGAGCCAATCCAGCGTGCACGGTGCGATGGATCTCGACGTCAATCGATCGAAACGTTTCACGTTGAATGGAGCGTAAAGCCCGGGTACATCGCGTAAAGCGTGTGATCTACGAGTCGATTAGTCAACGCGCGTCCCGTGTACTTCTTCCGCCTGGAGCGATGCAACCGACGCCTGTCTCGGACACCGTCGTTCACTCCGAGAGAGTCGATCGGCCAACGAGCGACACGGACGAGCAATTTATCTCGAGGTCATCGCGTTATCTTCCCACCGGGGCCGCGTACGGAACGTTCGAGAGTAGGCGAAGTACCGGCAACGATCGCCGTTCATTATGCAGTTCACGTGGCACACGTCCGTCAGCTCGCCGGCGATTTACACGCCCGTCACGCACACACGCGCCACGCGAAATCTGCCCGGGACGGGATCTGCTCGCTCGCGCGCATTCAACGTATGCACATAGATACACGCGTACCGTCGCGTCCCGTATCTTCTGATATCTCCTCTCCGCCGTTATCTGCAAGCGCAACGGCGTGGAGATTAGAATTCGCGCCTCGCTCGAAGATATCGTTCCCGGGAGTGATGGCCACTCGAGGCCGAGGACGCGAGGATTCTTCTTTGGAAATACGAGCGAGCGAATTTTTTTTCACTCTAAAAACTCGCCTTCGGCTTATCATTATTTCTATCTATTTTTATCGTGAAATTTATACTCGACATTTACCCTAGTCACACTCAGAGAAAAAAGTCGTATCAGCAACTAGAAATTTGTGAACAAATAGCGCCTCAACTATGTGCTATAAAGTTGCAGTAACAACAACCAAATAAGTTATATGAACTAAGAAAACATAGTAATATTAACTATTTATAGTAAATCGTTGGATAAACTACATATTTGTCTAAATATTTGTCTAAACAGGAAAAATGTTGTTGTCATAATATCTTACTTGTATGAAGTTTATATAACTGTGTAATTATAGTTGAGTCGCTATTTTACTCTCAATTAATAGTTCACAAATGTAGTTAGCGTGACTATATTTTTATAGTATTCAGTATTACTTTAGTTCCTATTACTTCGTAAAACTAGTTGCAACTACTTAAATTTCAGAGTTGCCAAATTATAGTTGCCAGAACTATTTCGTTTTCTCTCAGTGCAGTTATATTGAACGTATTGGCAGACCTATTTAGTAAAATATTTTGCAAATTAACAGGCAATTATAATTCAAGTATACAGAAGTATTCTATGGTATTGAAAGAATACTATTAAAATCAAATCTTTGTTAATCAACTAAGTGATGTTTCATTGATATTATTAGATACCGAATCCATGTGTCTACACAATTTGTACTTCAACTTACATTTCTCCTAAATCTTTCTTCTTTGAAATCTCCGACGCCTATGCGTCATTATTCGGTCTCGCGGATGCGCATTCACGGACTCGCTCGCGTACTATCGAACGTACATGCACGTTCATGCATTAGTCTCGCGTTACGTGCTACATATCCTAAGTGAACTCGCTCTCCGGGCGGGATTCGTGTACACACGCGTGTTCGCACGCCGAGCACATTGGCGAGCGAGCGAGCGTGCGTAGGCCGTGCTAACAGTAAATCCAGCGAAGCGGAGGGCCTCGCTAGGGCATAAGGGGAGGAGCGGAGAGAAAGAGAGGAATGATGTAACCTCTGTCTGGCTCGTTCGGTATGTAATCGTCGTAACAAACGAGTCGTAATTCAACTCAAGCGTGCGGGAACTTCTCCAACATTTCGAGTATCCAAGGTCGAAACTTCGCTGCTCGCCGGTATTCACTTTTTTCAAATCGATGAGATTTGAAATGTTAAGAGGAGGTGCAAATCGAATGCTTTGCCACTTACGTTTTCGTTGACATATTCTTGAGTCTTTTATGTATTTTTCATTAAAAAATACCTACCGGTATATTTAGTCTGTACAAAAAAGATATCAGCTTTTGGTTCTATAGTTCTATAGTTCTCGCGTACGATTATCCTATATTTGATGAAACACCGCGAGTCATATCCACGCATTTCCCCGAAACTAATTAATTATATAAAAAATGATAATTAACCAAGCACCTGTCACGGCGCGCAATACGAGTGAACGGGACTACGTCGAGCGTGACATGTGAATGAAATAGCTTTCAGCGTTCGTTTCGTTCGATGCTGCAAAACGCCCGGCTATTTCGCAAATTGCGAGCGGCGTGGCTGTGACATCATAGAGCATTCGCGGATCTGCGTATCGATGGGCGAGCGATGCCCGGGGAAAATTTCGTGCATTTGTGGCGAACCGGCGATACCACCGGTGCGCCGTCAAAGGACCGAAGCCAGACGCATACCGCGTGTTCGCGAACGCTCTCGCGGCCGATTGATCGACAATGTGTCAGAAGGTGCTTTCTATAGGGTATTGTCTATACAGGATATCTCACCGCTCTCTGCGCCGGATGCGCTTTCAGCCGCAGATTCTTTGACAAATTTGAAATCGATGCTGGCAGGTACATGATGGAGAATCGTAATTTGCCATGATTTTTTCACATTTAGCGTCAACGGTCCGATAATCGGGACGCCAATTAAACTTCCATCAAGATAGATTTTAGTTGTAATTAGAGTGGGAAGCAAATTTTATTATGCATTTATAGTCTTGAAGAGAAAAACGAGCAAAAGCTTAATTCGTCAGAAACTCCGTCTCTAGTTCAAGATAATTTCAGATTTTGTACTAATAGAACTATCTTATTTTTACCTTAATATTATCAACGTTAATATTATCTCTTT
>NJRL01000007.1:864821-906391 GCA_003063815.1 Aphaenogaster rudis | reverse complement strand
TCTCTCTCTCTCTCTCTCTCTCTCTCTCTCTCTCTCTCTCTCTCTCTCTCTCTCTCTCTCTCTCTCTAATGGCAACGTCGCGATTGATATTTGTCGTTGAGTAACTGTCGACGACCTATCGTTAAAGCAGTCATTATTATTCTGAATTATTCCATCTTATCAACTTTCAGAGTATTCGTATCTGAGAGTCACATTCGATCATGACATCGCGATATATCAAACTTTATACGTAAGAAGATTTAGCTAATTTCCAGGATTTTAATCGGCCGAGGAAGCGACGTGCGTCGAATAGCAAGTTAACACGGCACAGTTTCGAAGAATCGATCCCGCTTGACTTCGGAGACACGTATTATGCGATATCTATACCTATTTCCTGCCGCGCGCTTTAATCGGGTCACTGACTCTCCGGCGTCGGCTGGAATTCAATCGCAGGAATGTGTCCTCGCAGCCAAATCGACCAGACACGACGAACGCGACCGGCGGCCGTATAATAGGTCGCGATGGCTATAATAAGTCGGTATATAATAGCGCGCTATAGACGTTGCGCTATAGCGAGGCTAGAATTGCCGATTCAACGAAATCGTATGCGTGAATACGCGGCTCCTGCACAGTTCATCGCAGTCGGATGGCTCTGTTCATCATGCCATTATCATGCCGTTAACGTCGCCATTATCGTGCAGATGTCCCGGCTCAAACTGGTTCCGCGCGATCCCATACTAACATATTTTTAACGCAGCCGGAAAGCACATACGGGTTTGCATGATTCAGGTTCTGGTCTCAATGGAGACTAGAATACTCTTTAATTGGAGCCCAGTATATTATTATAATAATTATAAGGATCTTATCGTGATACCATTATAAGAATTTATTATTTCCGGATGAATTTCTTTTTTTATCTCTTGAAGAAAAAGATATCAATTTATTGGTTATACCTCTTTATCGTAGGTATTTAATGCTATAATTATACTGGTTTCCAACATCTTCACGTTTCCCCGAACTTTTTACGTCCAATTTGCTATAAATATGTACAACGGTCAAAAGTAATTAGCTTTCCTCTCTATTTGTCGCGTAACAAAACTGCCCCGAGAGACGTTAACCGACCCGATTTAGCGCGAATAAATTTAACGCGACACGATTTCGTACGGGCCGTACGCACTTCGCACACAATCTGATATTATGGTAGCTAGTTGGACGCGAAGCATAACTCAATTTCTCGGCAAACGACTGCGCCCGCCCACGCGCGCGTCGGGACACGACGGCTATTCCAACAATTCCGTACTCCCGTAATTTGGCTCGTGAATAATTACCGCCGGGGGCGGCGTCGAAAATAACGATATATTTCCGGGATTGCGTGACGGCGCGTAAACAAGAAACAAAACGAGACCCCGTTCGTTCGTTCGTTCGTTCGTTCGTTCGTTCGCTCGCGCGCTTTCCGTTCGTTTCTAATTCAAGAAATCCATTAAAAGGATGAACGCTCGCCCGCCTTCGTGACTAACGCTCTTCTTGCCAAAGAGAAGGGTAGGTCGAGGCTTTTCAGGCGTGGAGGAACGCGCTACGAGATTTGCGTGGCCGAGGGCCATAAACGCACACGCGTACACGCACACGCAAGTGCACCTGCATCCACGAAACTCACACGCACGAAGCTCGAGCGGCGCCGTATGGATCATACGACGCCGCTAGAGCTTCGCGCGTATGTGTGCATGACTCCGGGTGCTTCGAGTGGCGGACCCATTAGCGTGGATCATAAAGGTCCTCAACCTAGTGAGTCACTGCGGGTTAATAATTACTACCGAGCACCACATGCAAGTCCGTGCTCTCGCTCGTGTTCTCCTCTCGTTCTCGTCCCGTTCCAAGCTTGTGCAACACTCGCGCACATTCATGGAGGCCCCAATAGCGTAATCAAACGAAACTGGTTCCGCGCCGCTCTCGGAGAGAACGTCTAACAGGACGTTGCCGTCAATAGAGATGACCGACTGTCTCGACATCTCGCGATCTTTGAGACTGATTGATTGCTTTTCCGAATAAACCGCATAATAATTATTTTGACAATTATATTTGACGAATTTTGTATAAAGTTATATCAAGAACATATCTAATATAATATTGTAAAGAAAATGAAATGGATTATTTGCTTCCAGTAGCAAAGTCACCTAGGAATTGACATAATCTCATTGTTGCATTTTTTTGTAAAGATTTCCGCCTGTGTAACGGGTTATCCTATTGCTTGCCGTATATTTAATCCTTCGATGGAAATGAAGGAAACACATTACATCTTTTTTTCGAGAAAAACTATGAAAGTGTCCGTATATGCCGACGCCACTGAGGAGATCGAGTGCGTGCGACACGCCATGTTGCAGGTTGCGTCGACGAGCGACGGCCACGACGACGACCACGACCACGACGACGACAACTTTTGCCTGACGTGACACACCAGGTGCGCGTCATGCACGCGAAGACACCCGCCCGGATAGTATGCACCCGATTAATCGTATTTATATCCCCGTACACAGTGTATACCTTTGCGCAGTTTTCCCCTCGTTCCGTAAAGCAAAATGACGTAGTTTCGCAAAGGAATTAGCACAGAAATAGAAATATCGGTACTGCGATCCCCCGCACGAATTTCGCGCGTCCTGCATTTCCGCGCGCTTCTTGCTCGAGAACTTAAGCTTCACTTAGCGTACATCGCGAACTTTCAAAGAACTGCGCTAAATCTAAAATGTCAAAAATCGCGGCTTATTAGCGCTATTAATTTCAAGAAGTACAAAGTTTTATGGAAACCTCATTTAACTCACGAAAGAGTAAGAAAAATGATCTTAGAATTTACGCGAACCACATCCTAATGCAATTTGTTATTTATTAATCTTTTTAAGTATTTGTTCCAAAACTTTTTTCTAAAACTTCTTAAATATTTGTCGTAAAACTTCTTTAAATATTTGTTTAATATCTTTTGACAATCTCTTGGCAATCTTTAGAACTTCTTTTTTCATTTTTTACAAGTCAAGTTTGAGATTAACACACACATACACACAGATCATGACGGATCGCAGCAATCGTCGAAGTGAATGTAAAAAGGGTCAAATCCGGAGCGCGTTACTTTGAAGCGACCGTCGACCGTAAACGGTTAAGTTATGGCAGTGGCATCGCCGTGTTCGTGCGAAAGAAATCCAGTTAGAAACTGGGAGTCGCGAACTTCACCGTTATAGTCGAGCGAGCCATAGTTGGACGTAGTTGGAAAATAGTTTGGTGCTCCCATGAATTATAGTTGGAACGTTAGTTTACGTAACTTTAGTCCACGTTGGTTGTACGATTTGCGCCTACGTGAGCGAAATTTTAACTGAGCTCTTTCTTTACTCGTTTAAAGCATTTTAAGACGATTTTTCATCGTTATATGGATTATCGATAAGTATTACGATGATAATAGTTTTGTACATAAAATTGTCAGCGTAACATAGATAATACTTAAAGTCGCTAAAAGAATGAATCGACACATACAAATGTATGATAAAATATAATGTCCATTGTTGCTAACGTATAAAATAAATCAATTTTAAATTAAATAAATCAATTTTTTAATTAAATTAAATTTTAGTTTTTAACGTGCAATGTCTGTAACGTTTCAAGAGTGCCTCATTTTTCTTATTTAAATGATATTCCACAAGTTGAGATTTAAAAAGATTGATTGAAAGTTAAAGAAGACTGAATATAAGTTTGGGGGAAAGTTAAATTTGAGACGAGACGGATGATAAGAAAAATGAAGAAGGAGGGAGAGTGCACCCTTTCGATATATCTACGGCAGTGCGAAAATTTCGTAACGGAATAGAGTATGATTGGCCTTCCGCGCGGACTGAAACAGACCGGTCGTTCCGCTTTAAAAGTTATCAAGCGGTATGCTTTTCTAGCTGTAAAACGTGCCAGCTATCTACCTCGTATTCGTCGACGCGATCGCTTTGGCTGGTTCTCTCGCCCACGGGAGAGAAGCGAGAGACGAGCGAAGAAGAAGAAGAAGAAGAGGTATGAAGGACGAGGGAGGTTGGGATGAGGGACGCTAAAGTCTGCGCGATGAGGAAGTTTGTTGCAAACTTTACGCGACTCCGGAGCGAAGCCGAAGAGAGATGGAATCGCGCCCGCCCGGTTTTATGGGTCGTTCCGTTTTACTTTCGTCATAAAAATTCCTCGCGCCGCCGTTTCGCCGCAAACTATTCCCCTCTCAACAAAGAGGGCGGGAGGGAGGAAGAGGATTACTGGATGGGACGAGGAATGTCTGCGAACAACAGCAGAGTGCACGCACGTTTAATCTGTATGTATTCCACGCTGATAATTACGGCAGCGAGTTAACGTTTAATGGCCTCCGTTAAATATCTTCTTAATGCCTGACGAGAGATTATTCTGACTGTATAATTGATTAATCTCCATCATGAATATTAATTTGTTTAATTTTAATATGAGACATTGAGATCGCGTTCTTATGAAAATTTATGAGAAATTATGTCAAACCTTTTTCAAGCCGAGTATTTTTATTAGCATAGATTAACCGATAACATACCTATAATCCAAAGTACGCACTTACGTGACTCACGAAAGATAACTTTTAATGCGGCAGCGTTGCGGTATGAAGGCTAGCGTTTGAAATTTAAACGAGCATGCTTAGCAAAACCGGTCTTCAAGAATACGCGGACAATCATAAATTTGGTTGCCGTAAAGATTCCATTTGCGTGGAGCTTGCATAACGTGGACGATAGTGCACGTAAATGTGCTTGTAACATAAAATTACACAGATGACACATCCTCCGCGATTGTGTATTATCTTTTCTTGGAAGAATTGATTAGTAACTTGCTATTAGGTTTCATACAAACATCAGAAGCGACTACGACAGGCGTTAGAAACGAAATATCAACTATTCGCGAATTTCTCTTCGATAACCGAGTTAAGAACGATCATTTCGCTGCACGTTTCAATCATCTTAGCGGAAGAAAAGGAGGTTTCGATGCAAAGTCACGACACGCTACAATTTTAGAAACGAGAAGCGCCGTTATCCGCTCGTTTAAAAAGCAGATATGACGGCTTGTCATTCTTTTTGATTTGCTTTCGGATTGAGTAGCTTTTAATATGCAACTCAAGGCCCGTTAATGCGACATATCTACACGGCACTGACATTCTTAGAATTCACATATCACGCATTGATATTGTGTACGGGCCGCGATTCATATGAGACGCTGACTGCTCGAATTTCGAGCGACGTCAAGGGT
This sequence comes from Aphaenogaster rudis, assembly GCA_003063815.1. Classification (NCBI taxonomy): domain Eukaryota; kingdom Metazoa; phylum Arthropoda; class Insecta; order Hymenoptera; family Formicidae; genus Aphaenogaster; species Aphaenogaster rudis. The sequence continues at coordinate 901,144 of NJRL01000007.1, read as the reverse complement.
TTCGTCCGTTCAAAGCCATTATACTTGGTCATACTTGCAATTCAATGAGCTGATTAATTGCGCAATTTGCATAGGCCATTTGATCGGTTGGACTATTCCCGGGCGGTCTAAAGGGACCTTCGCAGTTATTTAAGCCGTGATGAATAATACTGGCTAATAGACCCCACGCGTTTGTATTGCGTCAAATCTACGGCATTAATCTTTCATTAGTTTTTATTTATTAATGAGTGCAGTCGGTGACTCGAAAATAATGTTATCATAATTGTCATGCGATTATCTGAATTTGTCTCCGAGGTATCGCAATTTTGGAAGATTATCTATTTACGGAAAGTTCAATCCCTCCATCAGACTCTTGAAGGGGTATTATTTATCCAAGCCGAACCACGAATTTAACTTATTTCAGCTCCCCATTTTCCGTGAGTTAAATACTTTACGTAAATAAAAGCAAGCTGGGAATTCTACCTTTTGTTATGCCCAACGTAAAGTTGGCGAAAGGACGACAAAGTTAAACGAGGCCGCGTACCATTGTCCGAGCATTATCTCTTTACGAGGCGCAGTACCCGAGTTACACGTAACGATCACCGTCCAGGAATACCTTGAACCCTCACTAAGTCAGTATAGTGCAGCTAGTATAAAATTAGAGCGACCGGGTCGCGTTATCGGAAACGATCTTTCTCCAGGAAGGAGGAGGCGCTACCACGCGATCGCCGATAAATCCGCCGTTAATACAAATGATCGGCGTGACCGTAACCCCTTTACACGTTCGTACCGCGGAAAAAGGCGGCGGCACGGCGAGCTGTTCTCTTATATATCGCGAGCTTAAAGCCGCCTCTAAAAATACCGACTGCCTCGCATCGAGGTCGTCACGGACGAACGGGGCGCGATCGAAGAGAAAAAGAAAGAGTCGCGCGGGAAAAACGTTTGAGATTCATCCGGACGTTATTGAGACACACGGTGTGTAGGTGGGGATTGAAAGCGAGCATCGTGTAAAAATTATTGGAACCGCGGCGAGTCGAGTTCGCTCTGGAAAAATCGCCAAGGTTATCCCTAAGAACAGTAATAATTGAAGAATAATTACGTTTCTCACATGTCCTACCTCTGGACAGCAGTTGCCAGTTGCAATCGTGATGTGCCAAGGTACTATTTTTTTATTCTTTAGGAACCTTAGGTTTTTGTGTGATAAATAATTAAGATCGATTTAGGAAAGGTAATTAACGCGAAATCTTCCGCATGGAAGTATATATATAACGTTTTTATTCAAAAAGCAATTTTATATTTGATGTGTGATTGAATATTATTGTCATATATATGTCGAGATTTATATATAGAAATAAGTTTTAATAAGGTATAATAAAATCTTACTTTATATATAAAAGCTTACAGACTTAAGGTACAATTAACCGAGATTCTCTGCGAGAGTTAGGGTGATCCGCGACGATTTTAACCAAGAGATTATTATTCGTTTAATTTCCATTAGTGTTTCAAATACGCTTGATAAATTTTGAGCTAATAAAAGATTTTGAGGTTTATTTAATAAATGTCTCGTGGATCTGACAGATCCAATGTTATCGCTGACGGAAATACCCTTAGCTCGGGGGTTAATATGCGCATTATCCGTTCGTTCATTCAAAATTAATTACGATGTCACGCGAAGAGACTGTAGTCTAAATTGATATGCGAATGAAATACGATCTCCCGAAATATGTAGCGACGTTTTCAAAAATATATCGCTAATGTTTAAAATTGCTATTAATGTCGATTAGATCCCGTGTAAAATCATCCTTGCCAAAAATCGTCAGCGTGCAGTTATCGCAACAGTGTCGTTTGGTCGTGACAACGTGTATACTCGGTGTATTTATAGTAATGTGCACGATTTACTCATTCGTGCGCGCGGATCTCGTACATACTTGGCGAAGCGGCCAAGTTCTGTTTATCGGCATTAGCATACCCGCGATTATTAGCATTTGCGATCAATGTCGTGTCATTATCACAGGTCGTCAAATTTCACGTGACACACATACGAAGTTATCGCGTTGGAACGCAAAGTCGAGATGTCTCTGGGGCCAATTGCGATGATTATATTCTCGCTATACGCCAACAAATATCGTTTTCAGAGATGACCTGTTGGTCCACGTGATACTTGCGGTATAAATTGGCGATTAATATTAACGTGGCACAAGTTGGCAATTAATCGTAACGATCGTGCCAGAGTTTGATGACATTACGAAGCCAAGTTTTCGACCATCTTCGATACGACGAGTTTTCCCCGGTTCTTAAATCTGCAATAAAAGAGGAATATATAAAAATAGGTACGTGCGCGCGGCTTTTATCTTGTGTGTTCTGCAATATTATATCAAACGCCTGGAAATCGAAGATGTTCACCCGCAATGTTTTCTCGTAAATTCCCCTTTTATAATCGAAGGAGATGTTTACGAGAATCGTGACGTAGCAAAATGCTGTTTGAACCGCAACGACGAGTCCAAGTTATCTCAATTTCGCGAATACCATCACTTGGCCAACGTTGCGGACGTGTTTCTCCGTATTCGCGTCTCTTTAAATCGATATGACGCGGCACTTTTGACGCCGTATGACAATGTATGAGACGTATAATTAAGACGAATAGAAATGGAGCTGCGTTATTTGTGGTTTCCGCAAACGTACCGACTTCGCTCAGGAAACTTCGCTCAATTAATGGGAGATATGATTATGCCCTTATTACGTTTTATACGCTGTATCATAAAAATGGAAGGAGCGGAAATACGTAATGGGAAAGCCTCGAGGAAACTGTCGCGGTAGTCGCATAAGGACGTGCGATTTCTCGCAAATCTAACCGCAAATCTACCGATGATACCGTAATTAACCTGACATTATTAGAGGAATTAATATTTATCTGTCTCTTGGGTTTCTAACTTAAGTCGATCAAAAATTAGTTACAACATCTTCACTCAAATATAGCCATAAATTATTAAAAGACTGCCAACTTGATATATTCGATCTCCTCGATATTTCATCAAACGTTATTTTTGTTTATCAATTCTAAAATCTCAAAAATAACACTTGTAATATATAATATCATCGCGATGTGGAAATGAGATTTATAATCGTAACATATTTTTGTGCGACTGAAATCTTATTTCTTTATTCATGACTATCTTAATAACGTTTCATTCTGAGACTATCGATCCCATCTCAAGGCTCTCCTTCGACCATAAATCGTCGCGCGGAAGTAACATCACCGGCATCAGGAGTGGCCCCACCGTAATATATACGAACGAGTATAATCGGCCACCACGTTGCCTTCCACTACTTTTTGATCGCGTAACGCGATTTACCGGCCGGTGGATCGATCGGGGCGTATTAACATTTAAAATATGACGTCGGTGACGCAGGCTACATACCCGTTCCGACACGTATATACGTATACATATGTATATACGCGCTATATACCGGTCGTACCAGTCTGCGGACGATGGAGGGAGAGGCATCCGGCGTCAGGCGTAACGCCAGAAACTGGAACGACCAGTTATTCGACTCGCGCGGAGCGTCTCTCGGCGCAAACTTTCCTCCCCCTGCCCCCCCCTCTCTCTTCCCCTGTCTCTTCTAAGAAACAAGTTGAAACTTAGCATCTCCCAACTCGCTGTCGCGACGATTTCCGAAGACATCGTCGGTTTACACATTCTTAAGCACGGACGCGGGTTTAAATCCCCCAGCGGGTTTGCTGCCGCGTTACGAAGTTCGACCCCGCCTGAGTGCTTCAGCACGAATAAGTAGCGCCGGGCTTATTCGTGCCTAGTCACCGAGAAAATTAAAACGTCGTGCGTATATACGCACTGGAGAAAAAAGTCGATCGTTGTGCGGTCTTTCAATTTGCTCGATAACTAGCTAGTAAGCCTGGCGCCATTCACATTGAAGGCGGTCAAGCGAGGTCGAACTTCCGTAATCCAGGCTGATTAAAAGTTTCGTGATCAAGAAGTACGGATTTCCGAGACTGTATAAACTAGCTGCATAAACTAGCTCCGAAACAACGATACTCCTAAATACAGGCGAAGCCAGTAGCGGTTCGCTCGGTAGTCCGTTAAACTTTTCCCCATCGTAATCGCGGCGCTCTCGATTTAAGTCGTAATCGGAGTTAAAGGATTACAATCCCCGTCGTTTCGCGGCGAAATGTTCCGAAAGTTGCTCGAACGCAATTCCCGCCGATTTGATAGAGCCGAAATTAGGGGAAACCTCTGCGAGCGTGTGTGTGTGTACGTGTCGGCAACGCCTTATAAGCTCGGCCAGCGCCGTGTCTCGCACCTTAATCCGTTCCCAGTCTCCGACTAGCGCTTAGGAAAAGTGTTCGGGACGCGTCCGGAATCCAGAATTCGTTCGCACAACCCTCACGCATCTCAACGGGACGGAGGGAAGTCTTGACCGTAGGAACGAGGGGCCGAAGGGCCGGAGGGACGCGATGCCTGGCACGTTCCGGCGGAATGCCTGCGCGAGCGTCGCTCTAGGCGATACGTGCGGAATACCAAGCGCCGTGCACTCGTGCTCTAGCGCGCGTTCTCGCGCCTCCGAGTGACGTCCGGTGTCGCCGCGTTCATATACCGCGCGCATGACTTATCCCTACTCTTAACGAAAAAGAGGTTTTTCCGCATGTCGCGGCTAAGCAGTTAAACTGACACAGATCGCCGATAGCGGCGAGACGATAATTACACGACGCGATAATTGCTAACTGTTTTTTAAGACGTTTCCCTGCCGTTATCGCGGAGTCCAATACCCTGGACTTGGACACATGTACCGCGCTCTTCGGCAGCGAGAGAGTCAGAGGAGGTGCCCACCGTTTGGATTCTTCGTGGACCCGACAGGAGCAGTCGGTCGACCGTCCTAGATATTCGCGACCTTTGCCACGCTTCGTGTGCAATGTTTAGATGGACGAGGTGCAGCAAATTGCGGCCGCGCCGGCCGTAATTGGAGTGCGCGAGTGCGCGCGGCGAGATGCCGGCGGCGATGCCTATCGTTTTCAAGTAAATTAATCCTGAAACGTAACACCCTACTCCGCGAGTACCAATTAACGTAACGGCGCTTCCTTATCGGCGCGGCCCGATCTTTAATTTGTAAGAAAACGGCCGACGCGCTCGCTCGCTCGCGCGCTCGCGAAGCCTGGATGCGCGGCCGCGCGCTCTTAATTTCAATGGATAGGAAAGCGTGGAACGTGCCACGGGAGTTTCACGATCGATGAGCGCACAGAGTGTCTCACGCTGGAGTACTTATCGGAGTTTCTAATCGTTTCCTCCTGAAATCGCGCGGATTTCATTTCTCCGCGAGCATTGCAGCACGACGGTTCCTCGTTTAAGCGGCGAACTTCGAATGAGAATTTCCGTCAATATCGAAATGCTCGAGACAAACTTCTCCTATGCCGTATTATTAATTTATGTTTATTTTATACGTTTCCTACGTTATTAAGTTACGTTTATAATACGGATTTCCCAATCGAGTCGTAGACTTTGTACTAAAGCTCATCGATCTTTCTTTTATCCTTTTCCGTGGAACTGTAATTTTGAAGGCGAAACGAACACGACAGTTTAATGAATGTTGTTAGAGTCTTAAATGCGCCCTTATTTGAAGTTAGGATTAAACGTCTTCGAGAGCCGACTATAAAAAGCGGCAGCATGTCCTTTGGTCACGGAAGCGTTATATCTGCACCGGTTGGCGAAACCGAGCGAGCTTATCTGCCTCGCTTTCGTGCACGGATCCTGCACTTTTATCGTGTCGCGCTGTGATAGACGAGCCTCTCTTCGAGTTTCCAGAACGCGACGCCATTTCCAGGAAGCACGCTGGAAGATCGCGATTGTCTCATGTGACGCGATATCGCGAATGCTCGTATGGAAATAGTCGCGATATTTCGACGTGCCTGCGATTATACGAGAGCTGATGGCGAAGACGCGAAAAGTATCAAACGAGTGGGCGAAAATATTAAAGACATACCTTTCTCTTTCTACTTGAAATCGTTAACTGACTTCTATCCATCCACACGAGTTGAATGTTAATCTTCAACATGTTGATTTTCACACGCTTTATTTTCAAAGCTGATATTCCCGAAAGGTAAATCGGATCTTTTAAAATCATCTTCATAGTTTAGGTATGGTTATTACCAGGAAAATGTCGAGTCGGGTTAATAAAATAAAGTACTCGCGAATTCTCGTGTAACGTTGAATTTTAATCGCTCTGTTATTGACACGTGCGTATTGGACAACATCTGCGAGTCGACTCTGCGCTCCTTGGATCGATTACTTCTTAATATCTGCTTACCTCTCATTTTCTCGATCTTTCCTTTTGTCTCTAAGTATTATTTCGGCAAGGACGTTACGAATTGAAACCAACAGCCTATTATTATTCGTTAGCTGATTTTATTAAATAATTCCCGGTTAGCTACACGCCCTCGTAGCGCATATAGATCGCTACTAAAGAGATCGATGCATTCGCGGGAAATAATGCATCCGCAACATTGTATTTGTGACTGCTGTATGAAACGGAAAGAGTACTCATTATTCGTGTTAACCGATCCACGGGCGCTGAGTATACCGTGTATAAATGTATATGTGCTAGTGTATCGTTTTTATAAGTAGCTACATATGTATCAAAATAAAGTGCCGTTAGCGTCTTTTAACTATGAGATCTGGCACGAGCGTTGTGGCTATGTAATCGCCACAATAGAAAATAATATCGCTAGGAGGTATCTTGTGTGGTATATCTTGTTAAACAGATATATCTTAGATATATCTTGTTAAACAATTGTCAAGTAGTTTATCTCAGAGGAGAACCAAGATTAAAATTAATGTTGAAACACTGCAGAGACTATCAACGTTCGAAATAAAACGGAAGTAACGACAATATTGATAGCATTGATATAAACATACCGTTTCTAGGGCAGAAATCGATATTCCACATTTAGGATCGCGCTTGGCATACAAAGTCCACTATGAGTAAAGCACAGGCGGCGAAAGTTATGCACCGCGGACAATATTCCCGCGGAAAGTGCATTATAGATGAAACGGCACGGAAGTTCACCGCGCGCGCGAAGGCGGAGTCGCGATCGTAAATAATAAGGCAAGTTTTACCGTCGGGCCGAACAAGGTGCTCCCCGGCGTGACATAGATACGTTAACGCGGCCCGCGATCTCGGAAAGCCCGCGAACTCGTGACTCTAACCTCCAGCCTTCCTTCCTCCTCAAGGACGACATCCACGAGAGCGCCTCGCGTATTTCGCAACGGTCGTGTCTGCGCGAGCGTAAACCTCTTTTCGTGACTCATGCCACCCGCGGTCTCGCGTGGCAAAAAGAAAAAGAACGTGCGCGCAACCAGCATATTTTTATCGCGAGTTTAGATTTCATCCGTGGGCCGGATACGAGAGCCGGCAAACCCCCCTTCCCCCCTCCTCCTCCTCCTCCTTCTGCCTTCTTGCCCTCGTGAACGCGCAAAAAGATCAAAGGAGGAGTCGCCCGTGTAAGACCGGCAGTTACGTAAAGTCCGCGAAAGTGCAGGCCTTTATAGCGACTATAAGAACGACGATCGACGATGGACTCGTCTTATCGTTAGCTTGAACCGAGCTTTCAATCTTATTCCGTTGAAGCTTTCGCGCCGTATATTACAAGAACATTGTTCGTACAGTCGCTACGATGATCTCGACGCAAGTAGACGTGACTTATCGACGCTCCTGTTGTAATTAAACTTGGCACGGTGTATAAAATGTAATAATGGAGCACGTAGTTCTGTTGCAATTAAACTTTACTTACCTATTATGTAACTTACAATAAGGATTACAAGATCGTAACGTTGCACAGAGAGCATGAAGTGTCCAGTACTATTTTTATATTACATCAATTAAATTAGATTCATGTTTAACTGCCTGTTCTAAATTGAAAATTATTCAAATATGTATACTCCAACATGTATAATGTAATGATGATGTGTACGTGACGTTATAATGCGAAATTAAAGCGCCGATGTGATTTGTACGCGTATACACAGGGTGGTCTGATCTCGCTCGAGAATCGTTTCTGCTATATAGGTCTTTACACTCCCACTCACGGTATTCCGTCCGTCCGCTATTATTACATTTCTTCACGACACAGCAAGCGCATAACGATCTAATAAACCGGTCCCCTTCGATCTCGCCCGGCCGGAATCTCGAGGCCGGAGATATTCTCGGCGGGCGTGTAACGTCAGGACGAGAGTGAAGATCGCACAGAGGTCAGGCACGGGGACCGCTTTCATCATCCGGCACGTTGCGGTCCGCTTCCTTCCCCTTACTTTTACACTCCCGCCCCTTACCCCGCGCGCTCCCTTCTCGAGCTCCTCCTTCAATCCGGGCCCCATCTCGCATCTCGCTGGGCCCGCCAGCTCCGTTCTCCGTCTCTTCCTCGTCCACTTTTTCCTTCTCGGTCCCCCCCCCCCCCGATACCTCTTCGCCGAGCTACGGCGGATACACGCCGTAGTTATGCGTTACACATACAGGGGGACTGCATAATACATAACGACCCGACCCGTAGGTAGGTAGGCAGGCAGGCGCTACATGGTCAGGTAAATGGGAGCCCGAACCTGTCGAACCGGTTTTTCTTCTCCGCCTCCTTCTTCTTCTTCTTCTTCGATGGTTTGCCCCGTCCCCGTCGCCGCACCCTCTATCCCGCACTTCTTCGACCACCTCCTACTCCGAGCCGATGATCGACTGCCATCGCCATCGGCAACGACCGTCACCCTCTGCCCACAGCTCTTCGTGACCGGAGGATGAGAAGGGTCCGAGGGGGGCGAAAGGGGGAAGGGGATTAACTCGAACTGCGAGATTTGTGCTCAGGGACGTACTTCCCGTTGCGTTGCAAACCGCGTGTCATCATCGACATCATGTTGCCGGGTGTATCGACAGAATGCGAGTCATCGTCCATCCTTGGTCACATATTTCGTGGTACCTTGATGCAAAAGAAACGATAAACGGTGTGGAAAGAATGCTCTCATTGTTGAAATAGAATGTATTGGCTAATCATGATTCACATAGTACATCTATAGGAATAATATCGTTACTGTTTCGTCTTTCATTATATTCGTATTATTATTCTTGTAAGAGTTACAATGTAGTCAAGATGTCACGAGTGCTTCCAAAGATCGATCTTTCGACTGAAAAAATGATCTAAAGTTTTCATTGCTTCTGAATACCAATAAATAATAGTATTTAATTCTCTGAGAGTCATTTTCATGTTTCTAAATAATAAAATTTTTCTCTTTCAGTAGCTTTTGTAAAATCAAATGATATTTGTAAACAGATTTTGTTTATGATGAAAGATACATCGTATAAAATACGTAATTGATGATTAATAATAGTATTTTAGAAAATGATATAAATTATTTGGAGAATTTTCTATAAATCTTCTGTTGAACAGCTTATACATGTAATTGTTTGAATATGACATATTCTGAAAATATTGATTAGATACTATTTGAGATCGCTTGATCGGATATAATTCATGAGTTCTGAATGACGATGCTATTTCGCGACAAAAACCGTCGGAATTAAACTGTTCGTGAACTAATAAAAGTAGGTTAACTGTAATACATCTTCCAATACGGATCTTTTATAAGAGAAAAGAACTTTTAAACGGTAACAAATTATTCCTTGTAATAATTTCGAATATTTACAAAGAGCAACTTACAGACCACCAAAATGCTTCGTAAAATTTATGTTCGTAATACATAATGTGAATTATAATTCCCGTACTTATGAATAAAATTGTATAAGATAACATTGAAAGAATTTGACAATAGTGAGAAAAGCCATAACGAAATGCGACACCAGTTAATTAGTCTCACAAATTAGTAAGCGGCATAATGGCAGGAAGATCGTGGGTAACTTCCAGGAACTTTCTGGCTGCGGGTTCAACACGCAGGCTGCGTTTGACGTCAACTTTGCGAGAGAGAGAGAGAGAGAGAAGAATAATTCGCCTGCAAAGGGCTGGCAAATTTCGATTACGTCTTATAATTCCGTTCTATTACTTGAACCGAAAAGGGAGCCCAGCTTCCTCCCGCTTGGCGGCGAACTGGCCCCGACCATCCGGCCCTGTGTGTGCTTCTTGTCCCGCGCGCAGCTTGCCTAACAACACACAGGACGACCCCCTTTTCCGCTTATGAACACACACGCGACACGAACAACGCGAGCGCGCCGCCGCAGCGTGGTCGCGTTGTTGTCGGACAAAGCGCACAAAACTCGAGCTGCGCGCTCGCGTGTTTGTGGTGTACATACGAGATCCGACGTTTCCTCTCCTTTGTGCGGCATTAGCTCTCCTTATTTGGCCCTTCGTCTCTCTCTTTGGCTTTAACCCTTTCGCATCTCAAAGCGGACTTCTCTCTCTCTCTCTCTCTTGCTAAATCCTTCTTCTCTTCCTTCGTTGTTCCTCGCGTTCGAGCAAGCTGCATTTGAAATTCTAGTAGAACAACTGGATGGCTAGAAGATCACAAAAAGAAGAAGCAAAAGAGCAAAAGGGACGTTTTGCTGGAAGATGGAAATTTTGATACTTACTGAGCCAAGAGAAATTTGTTTCGAGGACTATTTAATATGATTGAATTGTAAATATTGGTTCTGTTGCAATTACAAACAATTAACGAAATTCAATTACAAACAATTAGCGAAATTTATCCAAGTATATATTTTGATGATTTGTTGATTAAAGTCCAACATTGAATGCAAATCCGTTAAATTACATTTATCGTTCTTGGAAATACTCTAATTTATAGCTATAGATATGATTTTGCAGCAATAACTAACAATAAGATGCATTAAATAATGTGCAGAACAGTATATAATTTAACAGAATTTCAAGTCCGCACTTGTATAGCATTGAGCGTTGGAAATTAGAAAATCGGAGCACGGTGTTTAAAATTTATCCGAGAAGATATTGACTTCATATCTCGGAGAATCTGACCTCTTACGTAGTCTGTGTCCTCACGGCACAAATAGGTCGACTCACGGAACCCATGCAAATTGTTCGAAGCGAATCACTATGCCACCATAGCGTTGCCGTCATCGCATAACTTAGTGCACGAACATAGAACCCGCGGCACTCCGCCTTGGCCGAGTTAAGAAAAATGGAATGACGACATTCTTCTCTCAACACAGCAATCGAGAATTATGTCCGAATAAAAGAGGAATCTTAATTTTTCTTAAGCCTAAACTTGACAATATCCCATGAGATATATCTCTGTTCCGCATTGCTATTATTATCAAGAATTTACGAATAAGCTGCATCTTTAAAATTCCTAAGATTCTCATGAATTTATGTAATTGTCATACAGTTTTGTTCTTACGATTACTTTTTTGTTTTATGAGTAGGTTCAAAAAATGTTCTACATTTATTATTATATTTGCAAATTCTACCTTTCGTTTTTCTATCGTTTTTCTACCCTTTATATTTTTTATTGTAGCGTGATTTCCAAAGGAGTAAAGTGACGCTTTTTATTTATTTCATAAAATTTGGAGTCAATTGTTGAATAAAATTTTTTTTATACTGAATTAATATTTCAGTGATTTTTTCTCTCTTTCTTCGCATTAGTGCTAAAATATGAGACTTTTTGCTGACTCCGAGTGACTATGCGAACCGCTCGGAAAAATCCAGTTACCAGCTGATGCGTGTTGGACGCACGTTGCATGGCTCGTTCGCGTGATATTACGTCGCGGGAGAAAGCACGCGCCTGTGTGCCCCGAGTCATTTCTTCGTGATATTCCCCGAGGGACGCCGTTAGAAAGTTTAGGTAACCGCGGCGCAGCGTGTAAAGCTGCCCGTTACATTATTTTACGCCGGCCCACTGCGCGCACCTTCACACACATGTACGACGATGAAGCTCAAAACGAAACACGTCCCGCACGTTGCATTTTGCCGACTCTGTACGCGCCATTATCGCGGCCCCTTTATCTCACTACCGCGCGAGCATTAGTCACGCGTATGTCCTGCGAGTGTTAATTATTATTATGAGTTATATTACTTTTATTTTCTCGGCCGCGCTCGTCGTTAACCCGGTCTAAATATTTGTACCTGCATCTACGACAGTTCAGATATAATTATTATTATTAGTTATTTAATACGTACCTACGTAACAGACAGCAACAGTTTCGTAATAATAAAGACGTAAATTTGTAAGCATGACGTCGAAAAAGAATATATGTGGACACGTTTATACTATTTTTATTTAAATTTATCTCGTTTATGTCTTGTTTAAGGGAAATGAATCTTCCGATACAAACGAAAATAGTTATCACGTACCTATAGAGAACAAGTTAATAAAACAGTAAAATCACAGAAAAAGTCAGTTTATCTTATAAAATAGATACATGTATTCTTGATGCACGTATCTAACATTAGTTCGACGCTACATATATTTTTCTCGCCGCACAAGTATATTTTAACAGCTTTTATAGAGATTTAAATTTCTATTATATTCTCTTCACTGCCTTCTTCATTTTGGCCTTTTACCGACCGCTTTTTGCCATGTCGCTACGCGTCATTTATCACTTATGCGAATACACGCGTGCGTCTACATGGTGTACGATTTCTTTCCCGCAACGAATCGGTTTTCAATTTCGTTCGACTAACGAGCCAATGAATCTCTCTTTCTCTTTATTTCTCTCTCTCTCTCTTCTCTCTCTCTCTCCCTCTCTCTCTCCCTCTTTCTCAATGCGTTCTGCTATTTGATATCCGACATGTGCAACTCGCTCGTTCACTCGGCGCATTTATTTATTCTCTTTCTCCTCCACGACGGGGTTATGTGAATCGTCTTAACTCCATTAAGCGGATGTATAGGCGGCTTGGAAGCTAGTCCTAGAACTATATTAGTAATTAAATTGATCCATATTTAATATCTCATTTACATCGAGCCAAGATTTAAACTAGATTTTACACAACATGACATTCTAATAAAAAAGAAGGAAATTATTTTTGCGCTGCAACAGTTATAGAATATAAATTTTTATCTCTCTCTCTCGTAAAAAACTGACATCTTTTGAATATATGAAAAATAATTTAAAAAGAAACAATATCCGAAGATTTTTTCTTTTACAAAATATCTGTCATCGTGGAAAAAAGCATTCAAAGCCTGCGCTTTCTGTGGTATCAAATTTGCGACAAAGCCATCGTTAAAATAAATTCTATTTCGACAGAATATCCCGTTTCATTTGATTTCCTACAATTCAGAATACTTCTTTGAACATATAAAAATCATCGTTTAATCTGTGAATTTATATTTCTGCCTCTCTATAATATTGGATATTCGTATTATTCTGACATTTCGATTACCATTCTTTACGCGATAACCTCTCATATTGTTTGCACTGTTGACGCAATAAATCTTTTAAACCTAGAAACAAATATTTTTGTAATTGTTTTTACTGTACAATACTCTCTAAAATTAATTGAAAGCATGATTAAGTGCAAAATTAAGAAAATGCTGATATAGAAGATTAAACAGATTTGTTTCCTGTCGGATTTTTCGTTTCGTTGACTGCGCGTTTTATTCTATTGAAAGTTCCACAGAGTTTTGTCGTTTAAAGCGACGATGCTGGATTCGTTTCTATTGTTCCAGCCGACTGACAAATCGTGCCTTTTTCTTTCCCTCAATCTCTTACCGTTAGTTCTCTCAAACCATCATCGTTTCTAATTTCGAACAAATGTCGAATATTTCGTGAAAGGGTTTTGCTCAATCGCTATGTCTGTTGAATTAATTCGGCACGAACTCCTCGACTAAGCAACTACACCGGATGTCTAACATTGCCAAGGAAAATACGGTCGAAAGGTGAAACCCGCTTCTTCCCTTCACCTTTCTCGATGCTTTAAATAATTTTAATCGACGTTCCAAAAGTCGATAATGTTACAATCATTTTAATATTACACACAAAATTTTACAATTAAAAAAGCGATAATCATTGTTAATTATTATTTCTGTACTGCCATTCTTACGAGAACAAAACATAGCGCGCGATCTGTTGCAAGTAAAAATCCAAAATGTTCAGTTAAAAATGGATAGAGAGACGTTAAGTTCCTTTTGTGCAAAAAGTCATTCATTTGCGCGAGGAAGGGACGCCTGTTATCGATCCCGGTAATTACGAGCGCGACGTCGAAGAATCGATATTGGCAGTGCGGTCTCGATGCCAATCGGCACAATTTCAATTTCGCCGAGCGCGGGCCTTTGGTGTACCTTCCCCGCGTGCCTACCACAATGATTTACGGGGAAACCGATCCCGCGCGATGACCCCCTTTTGCAGAAAATCACCGCCAAGGACGGTTGCGACTGTGCGCCAGTGCTCGATAATAAACGAGATAGCGTACTGACCGAGTTATCGTGAAATGGTTCGCATGCTCGAGATACTCGTGATCTCATAAATATATATTCGCTGTTTCAACTTAAGATCTTTTGCACAAGATTCGTTTGTCGTGTAACGTGAATAAACATTCTTAAATGCGTGTAAGGTTGTTTCCCTTTTCCTCCATTTCGTTTTTTTATCCATTTATAATCCACTGTTACATATAAATGAGTGTTCGATAAATGAATATTAACTGGATATCTCTTTTTTCTTTTTTTTTTTGCTATTTTAATACGAAGCGAAGCAAACAACTTGTTAGGCTTTGTCAGCTTGTTAGCATTAACTCATAAGTGATTATACCTGGAAAGTTTACGTTTCACGTGCAATTAATATTGGATATTGAATTAATATTTGTCTTCCGTGTATTCTCCCTCTGTTTGTCCCTTCGGACAAATGTTAAGCCCGATTCGATAAGAGGACAATTTATTTCTTCGTGTAATCTGTTTTCACCAAATTCAGAGATATATCGGCAATATCGATTGGATTTTATCACGTGCCGAACTTGTTAATTCTGCGAATTCAAGAATGTGAAAACTCATCGACTCCGAATACCCACTTTCTTCTTCCGCAGTATTCGAGTTTCAAGGTCGCGCCTTCGTCTGTCGAACTTCTTTCGAGAGTCGAGCGAAGCAAGCAGCGATGGCAGTCGGAAAGTTTCGAACCAAATCGGATTTCCAACTTGGCGAGAGCCTCCCTCCCTCCCTCCCGGTGACCCGAGAACTTGCTCGTTCCGTCTCGTTGGTTTCTTCCGCACGCGCAAAAGAGGAAAGAAAGAGAGAGGGGGGAGGAAGGGAGGGAGAGAGACAGCCTATTGAAAATAGAAGCCTTCGAATCGAAGGCACCGAGACACGACCGGTAAAAAGCAGCATTTTCTCAGTCGAGATCGGAGCGACGATGAAGAAGCTCATCTATTCGAAACGATAAAAGATTGGCGAATACTGCAAACAGTTATTGCTTGAGTCTGAATCAACCTCGAATATTACTTGCGCAATTGGTCCATGGGCTTCCTCATTTCTTCCGCTCTTTTGTTAGAGAAATGTATTCCAGCTGAAGGCTATTATACATAAATCTGCATAAAAACGCAGTGTGCTCGACCATTGGAAGTTGTAGTGTTCTATATACAGGTCAGTGCTGGTTAAGTTTAGTATTTAAATGGTGATGGAGAAATACGTGACATATTTAAGTTAACTGTCCGTTCGAGAATGTTGTCGGTTTGGTAGAGAAACGATGATATTTAACATCGGCCTTCGACCTCTTTCAACAGAGCATTTTTTGTGTAGCTCATAACTCTTTTACTTTTACGATCTCACAACTTAATATCGAATCAAATGCAGCGTGATAATGTTTCCTTTTAAAACTAGTTATATTGTACAATCATTAGGACTATCAACTTTATTATTGGAAAATATCATGTCGTAATATTTACCCAATGGTTAGCGCTTTTTATTCATAACTCTTGCTGCTATTTTAATTTTCCTATGTTCGGTATTTTATGGATGTAACTGGGGAACAATTTCGCCGTGCGTCTTGTAGAAAGAAACATTTATATTCAGTATTCGGTCCGGAACGAATTCCGGACAGGTCTAAAAGAGGGAGGGCGGTGAGTCCGATGACACCTGTGTCACTCGAGAAAAGCCGAGATAAAACTCAGACAGCAGACTGAAGTATTTTCTCGCGCTTTGTGCGCCTAGGAGGAGGGAGAGAGGGGAATAGCGGGGGGCCCCGGGATCAGGTTTCTATCCTATCAGGGGTGTGTCCCGGGTTGGAGAGGGTAGCAGGTAGCAGGAACCGTCACAGTTGGGACGCCAAGGGCGGGAGAACCAGACTCTGAGAAAGGGAGGAAGGGATGACAGGAGACACGTGAATCCCACCACCCTCGTCCCTGGAATGTATCACGTCATCGCGCCGAGCCCTACGGGCCCCCTTCCCTGCCCTCTTTATCCCCTCTCGCTCTTTATTTCTTTTTTTGTCGGAATCGTTGCCCGGCGATTCCACCCTTCGATGTCCCTTCGGCGTGCCATTGTGTACGCAGCTTCGCTTCAGCCGGCGGCACAGCTGGCTCATTCGAGGAGAATGTCGCCGTCGCGACGTCGCTTCAATCGATTTTGGGACGCAATCGGGGCATTTAATTTTCATGCAGCAACCCCTTCGAGTCGTAACAACACGGCTCTCTTGTCGTGGAAGCTAGGCTTTAAAAAGTAATTCTATCTTTCAAGTCAATCTGGTAGCAGAAATATTTGCTTTTTCCACACCATATTTTATTCCTATGGACGGTATTCATAGTTCGATCTTATATTCAAAAGCATCTTAAGTCTGCTCAGGGATGATTTTAAGATTCCATCCAATGACGGTACAGCGTCTGGAGATCGTACACTGCAAATCCAAGCGTGTTATTTTTACACGCATAAACATCTAAAAACAACACATTTGACTGAAGCTCTTTTCACATCTTTCTTGCCGGTTTAGGTTATGTCATTTAACACGTTTAAACGTATTAAATTAAAAATTAATACGTTCAATCGTGTTAAATGGCACGATTTAAAACGGCAAGAAATGTGTTAGAAGAGTTTCAGCTAAAATAACACGTTTGGATTTGCAGTGTACTTAAGACGATCTTGAATATAAGATCGGTCAATGACTTTGGAATTTTCTTTCCAAGGAATATATTTCCCAGAAAAACATATTCGCTTTTATTGAAAAACTATTATTTTGGCGATATCTTTATCTTTCATAAAATTATCGTTTACCTCTTTAACTGTGAAACTATATTTTTCAGATTAACGGATATATAATTATACTCTAATAACGTCTTCAATTCCCTTATAAATTTCTTTTACTTTGTCTGCACCTTGCAGGATTTAAATCCTTGTAAGATAAATTCTACTGCGAGTTTGACAGGAACATTTTTATCTACGGTAAATATTATACGGATTGCTGGATTTTTACCGACAAGAAACCATGCCGACGCTGTCATATGGGCGCCAGCATTATATTACACGGTAGGTTTGCCCGTTTGTGTATACCAGATAGCGCCCGAAATTATCGCCGTTTCTGAGAAAACAATTTTTTTTTCTCGCGGTCGATCAAGTCAGCAAGATGTGGGCCAGAGGTCGAGCTCTGTCGCCGTGCGATAAATGGAGCACAGGGTGCCTCTTTCACGGGTCGAAAGGATCCCCGATTCGCCTCTCGTTTTCTTTTTCCTGCCTGAGCGACACGAACAGCGGCCTTTCAGACTTTCGTGCGACTGCGTTGCGCGAGTGCGACCGATCCGGAAGTCGTATCAGCTGTCTTCATTTTTCACGCGAGTTCTCGCTCGGAGGATGAATCTACCGGTTAAATATCACGAGTCTCGTATGTATTAACGGTCGAAGATTAGAACGGTGGTTAACGAGCGCGCTTGGGATAATATTTTATTCGCGAGTCACGATAACCGGCGCCGTTACTTGCCGCAAACACGAAGGTCGTAATTCGCAACACGCGCGATGGCTCGCTCTTGCTCGTGATGCGATAAGGGCCGGTTTACATACATACATGCACACTTTCGAGCGAGTAATTGGCCGATTAGGCAGTTGACATATTGGAGTCCATCTAATATCAGCATCGATAATAAAAGTCGCGTAAATTGTAATAATAGTGAGCCAAAATAATTGAAGCCAATCGATCTGTCGTAATATATCATAGTTAATATCTTTATTATGCATATGATAGCTGCAAGTGGTATCGCTTCACTGTACGATCCAGTTATTTAAAACTTTCATAATCCTCATCGAAATAGCTGCTTTGATAACAAGTTATTTATATACTTTAATCATTATGCTTTTAGAGGATCAGCTTGATCACTGTATATTACTATACAGCGCACAATGGAGAGCGTATAAATAGCACATACAATGCGGCATACAATAGAATATTAATACTCCATACACAATTCAAATGCAATTACTTGTTTCGAAATCGATTCCCAAGCTAACTCGCGTAATCCGGCTTCAGTATCTCGGCTAGCATCTCAACAGCAATTTTCCCTTGTCGGCATTCCCGATGTTCGATGACCCTTTCACAAAAAACTGGGCCTTTGAGCGTCGCGAGTACACACGCATGATACGACGGCATGCATAACGTAACATCGCGTATGCAGGCTTATCGATGCCCGATAGCGAGACGCGTAAGCGTCTACAAATAGCAAAGCCGATAACCCGATGTCAGACTTCCAGAAGAGTCGCCCTCGATTCATTTGACGAGGCGAGATGATTATGTGTCGCAGCCGCTGAGGAAACCGATCGTTAATGAACGCCTAAATATAGTCGGCCGTTATCGATATTAAATACAGTACTGAAATTGATATCTCCCCTTAAGGGACATTTTCGGTCCCCCTTGATAAACTTCGATGGCGAAAACGAACTTACGCGTCACATGTGATATTTGTATCACCGTTATTAACTTATTGACAGCTTCATTTTGATCTATATAATTCAATCATACAGCAGGATAAATAATATTAAGAAGAAATGAAGATGATGTAATAATCATGCAATGGAATCTTAAGAGATTAAGTTCAATTATTTGAGATCGAGTCAATGGAATTTTACATTTTTTATGATGCAACGGATTTAGATTGTTAATGTACATGGATTTAGATCGTTAATATTTACATTATTCAATATATTAACTAAATTTCTTTATTACACGATATTTAATAGTAATAATGATAATTTTATTAGATTAATAATATAACATACATGAAAACTAGAAATATAAACGGCACATTAGTGGGTAAATTTTGCGAAATTTTCTGTTTTTAAACCTAACATTTATAAGTTCCAAAACTATTATATATGCAGGAAAATCAGACATGCGTAGCGATATAGAATAATCGTGAAAGAGCGATAGTAACACAAATCGTTCACGCAGTGAATCTACATTTACATAATTAATTAAAAATTGATGTGACATTTACGTGAAACGTAGATATACAGAAATTTATAGCCGGTCTCAGAGCACAAATCTCCAGTACATCCGTCCGCGACGAAAATGTCAGTTAAGCTTCGTTTAACTTCGTTTCATCAAGATCTCCGACAGAGCCGCGGTCGTTTTTCACTCATCGAACCAGTTTCGTCGGGGCTTATCGAACCCGGTTCGACTCGCAGGTTTCCGCGCAGCGGTCCGAGACGTCGGGAGTTTCACCATCGCGCCGACGAGCCGGTCAGGGAACCGGCTCCGCGTCTCGAAGAAAAAAGGCTAGTCGAACGTGTGTACCTGCCGTAAAATCGGCCGGGAAACGATCGGCGGGAACAGCAGGAGAGACGGTTATAAATAACCATTTCTCACGGTTCCTCGGCGCTATGTTGGTGCGCGAAAAGCGCAGGTGGAGGGAAGTCGGGACGAGCGACGAAAAGAAAAGGCGACCTTGGATCACCCGGCAGATGAGGATGCGTGGGGAACGGTACAGGCAGGGATTCCCCCCCCCCTTTTTTTACGTTTTCTTCAATCGAATGTCTATGGACTCTTGAATTTTATTTATCTTGCAGTTTCTGATTTCTAGAGCAGGATGCACGATTGTACATGCGATATATAAAAGTGTCATTATGTGTATTTAATCGTCGAACATCTCAGGTCTTCACGTTTCTCTGAAAACTCAAGCGAATTTGATTAATTTTTCGTAAAAATACGGAGTTACTCCGAATTCTCCGAATCCTTAGAAATTATACAGGATTTGAAGGGCTGATCCGTGGAAAATGCACACTCAGGTCAAATCTCTGGACGACTGTCAGCTCACGTCCTATTTGTATGCTGATGCGCGATACGTGTGTATGTGTGTGAGGTGAACTCGCATCTCAGCGGGAATGCCGGATCGTCCCGATCCATTATGCTTTCACCGATGGACGCTACGTTCTCCGTTGCCTTCGGTAGGAAAATCCTCATTGAAGAGGACGACTGCTCCTCCTCCAGGAGGATCTGGGTCGCCGCTGTTATCCTAACGGTATATAATGAGACGCCATTGCGAGGCGCATCGCGATGGTGCATCGAGAGAAAGGACTACTACGGGGAACTGGATCCTACGTCGAACGATCGTAATCTATATCACGAAGAAGAGATGGAAGAGAGGCTACCACGAACACAATAAGTTATAGACGGAACGCTATTGTCGATATAATTACAATAGCATTGCTAAAAACAGCTGTTCCTTTTAGCTCGCTTTCATGCGCGCGCGAAAACGTAGACGATGTCGTTCCGGGACGTGCTGTGTAACAGGCGGAGCGATCCGTTGAAATGTCGTACGTAAACACCGAGTCGGAACAGAGGCGTACGTGCCGTGAATCGTGTTGGTGGGTCGCTCGGTAATTCAACGGAGCGCGTTTAACGCTCGCGGAAGGAGGAAGAAAGAGAGAAAGAGGAAGCGAGAGAGCGATACCACGAAACAATTCCGCGCGAGCCTCATCGAATCCACCTGCGTGTCGCCGCGCGCGATGCTCGCCGGCGCGGCGGGTCGACGCCCTGCCGTCGTTCAAGGTTCCTCGCGGAATTGTTTATTACCAGCCAGATGGTCGAAAGCGCGCGCGGCTAGTTTTAGGTTTGAAGGTCAGCCGTGGTCCGAAGAAACAGTTATTCCTACGCATTTATGTCTCGCAATAACGCAGCTCCGTGCCTCCGCAGTGTTTGGGGAAGGCGCGACTTTGTCACTTCGCTAGTATCTTCAAAAGAGGGGAGCCGGAGGAGAAAGAAGGCAACCTTGGTCCACTGCTGGATAATGTCAATGTTCACGTTACATTTCTCGCATATTTAATGTCCTCGTAAAAGCGGAGTAATTTCGATAATATCAAAATGAACGTATGAGAATGTCCCTTTTTGCACATTTAACATTTTTGAAAATTGTACATACATTAGGGAATGATTAATTCTGTCGGAAAATTTGCTTTGTTTATACCGCAATAAATCCAATTGGACATTGGATGTTGTTTAGAGCCACGCGCCGCAGAGATATTTCCTCGCGACAACGCCGATCCCCGAATGGACGTGCATGGAACTGTCAACCAATATCGAGTCCCGATGGAACACTGTGATTGAAACAATAGGCTGCGACTGTGCGGTCTCGCCGCACGTGCAACCGGCGTTGCGGAGCGCGTTGAACAAACCCGAACTACATTTATCATTAAGCGGCGCGTACGGAGCGTAGCGGCGGTGTATCTAACGGTTGTAATTACGTTCGCGCGCCTCGAGCCCGACGAGCCTCGCTGTCGCTGTTGTTGACTAGCAACGTCTAAACACAATTTCGCGAATTATCCGGCACGACAGTCACAGGGCGGAAAGGAATTCTGCCGTGAATCCACTAATTCACGACTAGTGAAACGAAATGCCAAACGTTCACCTTTGAAGAGCAATATTATCCTTGCTCGTAATTGTTCCACGGAGATCGTAGCAATGAGATTCAAAACGCTTTGACAATCGCTCGGACAGCCGGGAGAGAGGATGATTTTGTAATTATTTCCGATTTAAATTGAACCGTCTTTTTCTTCAATTTAATTAAAACTGGTTTCCACTTGGATCCGTGTGCGAGGAACTAGATATCATTTTGTCCTTTTTCATTTTTAAATATGTACATCAATCAGCTCTTTCCTAGCAACGATATATTATCTTCTCAGAACATTTTTATTTCTTCATTTTACGTCCAATTTATTCGTGGATATTAATATTCAATCTGATTCATTCTCTAATATCCCTGTGATTGTTCTGATTCCGATATCGTGTGACTCGCATTTCATTTTCACATTAGCAGCTGTCAGTCCAGTTACGCATTCTCTCGTCACCGATGAGCGGAAGAGAATGAGAGAGGGAGGGAGGGAGAGAAGAGCCAGTAACAACCATCGGCGTCACCGACCTTCGGCCGCCATTATTCGTCGGCATGCGCGTCTCCTCCGTGCCCGATACGTTGACCTTCTCCAGAAAACACTCTTGCCTTCATTCTTGCTCGCTAGGTCGAGACACGCATTATTCTCCGCTCCTCCCCTTCGTCCCATGCCCGCCGGCTGTCTCTCCTTCATCCCCTCTCACGTCTATACCATCTTTCCACCGCTGGATGCCATACGAGCTCCTCTGAATGCGCGCACGCACGCACGCACGCATGTACGCACACATCCGCGTCTCGGCGTGCGTGCATATCCCGGGAGAAACGCTCAAATGCGCCGCTGTGCGTGCAAACACGCATGCGTGTCCGTCTAGAGCCGAGGAGGTGGACAACCCCCTCGCGCTTCCTCCCGCTCGCCCTCTTCTCTCCCTTTCCTCACTTCTGCCTGCTCTCCTCCTGCCCCCCCGCTCGCCGCTTCCCCCTGGCTCACTCTGCTCGGGTGCGCACGTTGCGTGACGTTCGTGTGTGTCAGTGGAATACATTATCATTGAGCGAGGGCCGGCGAGAGGATGGGTGGGAGGGAGGAATCGGCGGTGGAACGGTGCCGGGTAACAGTGGTAGTAGGTCTGACGCTGGTGGTGGAAAACGGCTTAGTCGGTGGTTACTCGTGGCACATTGGCGCTGTACGGAGGCCTTTGACCTTTCCTTGTCTCTCTCTCTCTCTCTCTTCCTCTCTCTTTCATTTGCTCTGTATCGTTCTATCCGCTACGCGCCATCTTTCTCCGTCTCATCTTTCAGTTTCTCCTCTCTCTCTCTCTAACTCACCCGGGGTCTCTCTTTCTGCCCCACGGTACCCCCTTCGTCTCGTCCTTTCCGCACGTCTCCCCGCGGCTCCGTGTGAACCCGCACACGGACGCACAGGGATCGTTTGCGCGCACAGGAGTCGACCCCTCTCCGTCGACTCCTTCCACTCTGTGTCTGCTCGTCTGGTTTCGACCCCGCCCGCCTCCGTTCCCTCCGACCCCTCGACGTCGGTATTCCCCTCCGATCACCCCCCTCGATGCTTCATCCTCCTCTCCGTCTCCCCCTGCTGCGACTCTCCCGCCTCCCCTCCCCCGACGTTGCAGTCTGCTACGACCTGCATTCATCTCGCAACAAAACCTCCGCGACGGTACTCCGGCCCCGACGACGATAAACGAGAAACCGTGCACTAAGTGTATTACAACCTCCCACGTTCCCGCCGCTAAAGGTCATGCCTTAACGAGCCGCTTCTTTCCTTACCTCCTTCTTCTTTTTTTGCCTCTTCCCTCCTTTCTTCCCTCCCCGTCCGACCAACCGGCCGGCTAATCTTCTTCTACCGTCGTTCGGCTGCTCTTCCTTTCCGACCATACTGTATCTCGCCTCGCCTCTCTTCCTGCTTCACGCGATTATCCTTGCTACACCGGTAGACACTTGCCATTCGCCTAACCGCTGCCGCTTTAAGTTCGAATTTATCTGTATTGCTTATCTGCGGGTATAGTCTGTAAAGTATTACCGATACGCGGCTTTAGATAGGAGATAAGTGCCTGCGGCAGTTACTTTTGGTTAAACGTCCACTTACGAGTGCGAAGTATATAGCAGTAATTTAGATATTAGGCAATAGATAATGTCACCTTGAAATAATTTTTAACTCGGAATTTTGCAATAAGAAAAGGGGAATCTTTAAGATTATCTTACTACGTTGACGTCAACTGTCAGCATGCTAGAGATGTTTAGAACCTTCTGCATTTTTTCGTGTCTCCTCGCGAAAATTTAAAGGAGATTCTCAAACATTTCGTTTCGCTCGACTTGTTCTGCAAATGCCGACTTCGCTCTTTTACCTTTTCATCGCTCTTTTCGCATTTTTCCTTGTCGCTTCGTTACTTCCACTCGCTGCGTTCCCGATGTCGACTACCGGGGTTTCAATGACCCTGCGGCGAAGAATAGAGCCCGACCACGTAGCGTTACCGCCACCGCTTGCAACTGATGAACACGTACGATTGCACGAGTGAGCAACTGGCGAAACTTTTCCGTGGCATGCGGCTATCCGGTCCCGATGCACCTGTCGGCGAATATGTTGCGTTCAAACCGCCGTGCGCTCGAGCGAGTTTGCTCGTCTTATTCGCTCCTAAGCGACCTGACCTAAATCTCGCGCCGCGCTCTATCCGACTAGAGACCTTCTCCTCTCGGTGGAAGTGTGTTTCGATTTCACGGACTCCGACGCATCGACCACCGTGAGAAAGTTTAGCGCAACTTGGTTGGAGACCGTTATGGCGAGTGTATGCCGATAATTAAAGGCTACTTTTCCCCCTCGCGGCCCGGACGGAAAAAGTGTGGCGTAATTGTTCTTCGTGGCGCCATCGCCGGGAGGCATGCTTCTCTCTTTCTTTCTCTCTCTCTCTCTCTCTCTTTCTGTTTTCCTCTGTTACGGGTATTTTATTAAACGTTACACTTGCCGAGAACGCGCGCTTCGCCATGTGAGTGGAACGAGCGTGTGTAGGCGAGTCAGTCGGCTCGTGTAATTGTAACGTTCGCCATTATTCACCGCTAATTATTCGCGTCGTGCGCCCGAGTCTCATAATTCGAGGAATTGCATTAGGAGAATCGTTCCGCGGTTAGATCGCAATTTCTGCTACGCTTCTAACCATCATTCTTCCTTCGAACGTGCGTGGTAGCACAAAGACGCCACAACGAATAATCCACACCGTACATCCTAACCGCAATTCTATCTTTTGGCCTGAAAAAGGAATGTGAAGAATTTCTCATTCCCACCGCATTAAATTTTAATGACAGCTCTCTCGAAGTGAATCTAAATTTGCAGCCTTTTTGTCATTCGACATTAACTGTCTTCATAATTTATCGTCGAATTAATATCATAATAAAGCAAAGAGCAATTACAATTTGAATAAAGAGTAACGTGCTTTTTTTATATAAAATTTCAGAAAATGCATCGACCATTTCGTTAAAGAGATATCGATTTAATTTAAATTGTAAAAAGCAGTGCAACATTCTATATCGGCAACCGGTTCTCGAAATGCATATCAAAT
This sequence comes from Aphaenogaster rudis, assembly GCA_003063815.1. Classification (NCBI taxonomy): domain Eukaryota; kingdom Metazoa; phylum Arthropoda; class Insecta; order Hymenoptera; family Formicidae; genus Aphaenogaster; species Aphaenogaster rudis. The sequence continues at coordinate 875,860 of NJRL01000007.1, read as the reverse complement.
TTTACACCTCTTTCAGTCTGAGTCGCCTGAACCGGTTGGCGCGTCTGCGATGCGTTAATGTCGTAGGGGACGTCGTTTCCGCTCTCTTCCTCGTGAGCTGCAACCCGTTCAATGTCGTATCCGCGCTAAGGAATTCCTTTGTTCCGTCACTCATTGTCTGTCTGGCTCTTATGTAATCAGGGAACGGAATAACGAGAGCGCGGCCGACGCTGCTCGCCGATCGGAACCGCTCGTCGTGCGAGTGCTCGGGTAAGACGTGTGGCGGAGAGCGACGGTGGGAAGTTGGAGCAATTCGTTACGCCGGGAGAAGTCGTTTACGTCAATCCGTCGCGAACGCGAGCGTGCGTAATGTAGATAAATTCCCGGAAGAGCTTTCCGGAAAGATGCTCGACGTTATGGCGGCGTGGCGACGCGAATTTATGCGCGATTACTCCGAAACCAACGTCTGCGTATACGTATGTGTGTGACACTTAAGGATTTTTGGCATTTTAGAAAAATCACCTCAACGGAAACGGAGGCAAATGTCAACACGCTGCTCGGTGAATTTCTTGAATTTTTTCTCGGAGTTGATTTAAAATTTAATTTTTAACCTTTAACACGTTCATATAATAGAACTGTATTAAATTGCATATAATTAAGTTAAACAATGTTTACACAGACGCGCAACAAATCTCAACTTATTATTCGTAAAACCTTACACAAAGAATTCTGAGAACAAAAGTTAAGATATTCCCAGATAGGCATCGCTTGAATTCTTCTTCAACCGTTATTAGAGCCAGTATTTTCTGCTCTATCTCTCTCTCTCTCTCTCTTTTTTCTCCCAAAGGACTTAAGTGGGTCGTGTCTTGTCACACATTGATACGCATTGTTATCAGGGCGCCGTAGAAAGACGTGCGATTGCGAAGAGCGCGATTGCGGAACGAGGGGTCGCGTCGGCGGAAGGGAAGAGAAGTAGAGAGGAGGCCCCGTAAAGGACGGTTGATAGCAGCACGCCTAGCGATGGGGGAGGGCAGATGGGTAAAGACGAACTCGCGTTAGAGCTGCGTAGCAGGAAACACGTACGCGGCAACAAATGGTAATAATAAGGGGGGCTCGCACGCCAGCGATCCATGCCAAGCAACAATGCAGGAAGCGTGTGCGTGCGCGTACTCGTATACGCGTCTGAGAACTTCTTCTTCTTACGTCTCCTCTCTCTTTCTCTCTCTTTCTTTCTCTCTTTTTTTCTCGCTTCCTCTTTCTCCGTTTCGCGATGATGGGCACCCGGCGCAACAAAAGACGCGATACTTAACGGTGGAAAGTTCGCGGCGCGTTTCGCCCGCGACGAAGCTGCCTTCAAACCACGTTAAAACTTTTCCCGAGGGCGTTCATACGCGTCTCGTAACACGCAACGTAAGTGCGCGTTATGTTGCGCGATAATACGCTGCTGACGCGTCTACCATGTATTTGAAACTTCGTGAGTTACTTCGTAAAGTGTAACTTTACACCCTCAATTGTTTTTTCCTCGCCGAGGCAGCGTAACGGCTCTCAAATTCTAAAGCGTGTTTTACTACCGTTTTAGAATCGTTCCCCGAGCAAAATTTCCAAACGAACACTCGTCAATATTCGACGACATTCACTGTCTCGTGGTATTCTACTACCGCAGTCATATCTTTAATAAAATACTATTAATAGCCGTCTGTAGTAAAATACTACGGTAGAAGAAATAGGAGAAATCCGATTATATGCGCAAAAAAAATAGGTAGTTCCGAATTCTGTGGTCACCTCTCGATTTAGGATCGTTTTAAAAGAGCACGACTTTCAAGACCTTACATTCATTGAGAGTCACTTTCACTTTTGTGTCTATTATGGGATTTTACCATCCATAATAGTGCCAGTCAGAGCAGCAGCACTTCGTTGAGTAACGTTACTTCGAAAGTTTTACTCCCAGAATTTAATACTGCGAGGAATCCCTCGTTTTCCGTTCAAAGATGATCCCTAACTCTTTCAGAAATTTTGAACGACATTATCGATATCTCAACAGTAACGCCGATAAGCGTCAAAACAAAACGTGGGATTATCTCCACAGCGATAGCGAAACGACTTTTGGCTCGAAAGAGACGTCATCATTACTTGACTTTTATTCCTAAGCGAACCCTGGTGATCGGCAACTCATCAAAAAGAAGAAACTTTCTTTCTTCGAATTCGACTCTCTTCTTTCTCCATGTTCTTAGTCACTGATATCTGTATAACATGTCTATCATGGTACGTTGCGTGCGTGTGAACTCCTATCGCGGGGCAAGAAGACTGACTCGTCTATCATTCGTTTGTTCGTTCTTTCACTCACGCAAAGCGTATAGAACCAGGAGGCGATTTGCAACACGCTCAACGCCATATTCCGCATTGTACATACACATGAGGTCACGTTGCAACCGGCCGTGTTGTAAATAACGATGCGTCGCGCGCATCTGTCCTGCCGTGTCGCGGGAAAGACTCGATAATTGCGTCCCGAAGATACTTTCGCAGACCCGACAGCTGGCCTCGTATCTCTCCCTCTTCCTGTCGAAACTTCTCTGAAGATGTGCTGATATGAATCTCTCGTTGAAGACGTAAGAAGCGTAATTGTGGACGAGGAGGCAGACGGAAAAGATATATCGCGGTTGCATTAATTTCAGATTGAAATTCAAGAGAAAGAGGATAAAGCAATGTGCGATACATAAATATCTGTTATATATATTGCTTCAAAGCAGTATTTTAATTAGTAATCTGTAGTTTATTTCACACAGATCATTTCATATCCGAGTTAACGTTATGTCTTATATCTAAATTTATAATCCATTACTGCTAAATATTCAAATGTCTCACAGATATTTAATAGATATATATATTAATCCATTAGTTGCCACGATTCTTATTTTTAGATGACTTTTTATTTTTTGTATCCATTAATCGTTAGTCACTTTTTATCATTAAATAAAAATAAAAAGTAATATTCTAGCAGTTGACGAGTTAATTATAGGAACTTCAAAGAGACAGCTCTTATCACTACTTGAAAGGCAGCTATTATCGCCATTTCACATTCAGAGCAAGCAACGACGCTTTCAGATAATAAGGTCCTGACTTCCGGCCGTGTGTTGAAAGATTACGTGTCTGATAAAAATGGAATGTGTCTTTTTCGCGTCATACTTTCATATGTATATCCTCATAGAACAGCTCCGTAAACAAAGTTAGACACCCATGACGTGTCCGGTTGCGAATAGCGCTTTTTGATAGACGGTAATGCGCGCCGTCATTATATACCTCGTCGAGCACAATGGCATAGACCAAGCTCAATCGATACACGTAAGCCTTCCGGCATGCTTGTGGATGTACGACGCATATACATTCTCGGACGCGCCGCCGCTTCGCGTTTCAGGGTGCCTGCAATTACTTATGCACGCGCGAGTTATTTCGATTCTCCGGAGTTCGGAGCGCTGTAGCCACTAGCCAAGTTTTTCCCAAGTTCTCCGCGCGAAACTTCGACGTTCGCTGAATCGTTTAGCGCGAACAAGTTTCGCGAAATGGAGTTTCGATTTTCTCCTCTCCCGTCGGACTCGCCTCGAACGCAAGGAGTTAACTTAAACGCGACCTTGAAGAGATAAGCGGTCAGAAACTGGCATTCGATGGCGATCGATATCGTGGTAATTGAAATCCCAAGCATGCACTTCTCGTCATCAACAAACAGCAAAGAACGATATCTTATTCTAATCAATATGATTAATATGTTCAATTACGTTAAAATGTACAGTAGCGCTCAAAAGTCTTTTGACAAATAGTTTTTTGTGAATTACTTTATTAATACCAATACTATATATATATATATATTAAACTTTGTAATATAATCTCTCTTTGCATATAATAATATTTATAACAAAAATATGTCTTCGCAAATATTAATAAATATTACATAAACAACGTAATAGCCCTGTTTACAAAGTAACGCATGAAAACTGATTGTCAAAAGACTTTTGAGCGCTACTGTACGTAAGAATGCATTCGTATCAAAAACTTTGTCCTTCTCGAGAAAATGTCGAACGAGAAATATAAATTTTATTTTACAAAGATTCTCCGTTAATATTCTTTTACAACATTTACAGAGAAAAAGAGAGAAAGAGAAGACCGTTATTATTTATGAAAAATATATAAATTAAAGTTTCCGTTAAAAGTGATATATTGGAGTTTCTTTCTATACAATTTCTTTATATAAAGGAATGGTATTCATTACTTAAAAAATTTCATAAAAGAAATTTATTTGAAAATTTTACTACGGAGACTCGCTCCTCGGTACAAAGTGGAGCAAAATTAAACAAGCAAAATTCTCGCGTAGATATAATCTCGCAGCTTAAATACTTGAAAGGCAGCCCTCGCTCTTAATCGCTCGAGACTTTTATATTACGAAAGCCGGGGGGATTAAGAATGAGGAGATCGAGAAAGTGCGATTCGACGTTTATCAAGCTCTGTTCAATTACGGACTCGTTAACTCGTTTCGTCAATTGCTCATAATTTCTTCGCGATGACGGCTGTTGGGCGTTGAGGGTTTCGTGGAAATTCGAGAAGTCGCGGGAACCTCCCGAGCACGACCTTGAAGGTCGATCCAACGAGGTGGAAGTTCCGCGAAAGTTGCGAGACAACTGCAGCAGGCGGTGGTGGCAGCGAGCGTGTATTGTTGCCCGGGTTCTCTCGGTGCCATGACCTCACCAACACATTGCGCCAGTTTCGTGTTGAGCTAAGTTCGGAGAACCAGTCAGCTTCGCTTAAGAGGAAGCTGCCTGCCTGCCTGCCTGCCTGCAATCCGCCCTGTTTCCCTTCGTCCTCGAGACCCACCTCCTTTACTCGTCTAGCTGTAGACTATATATGGTTGTGTATACCTCGACCAGATACATGAAGGAAATCGTTCATCTTCTCGATCGACGTTCGGCTGAGCGCTATCGGGGAACATTTAATCGAAATCTGCGAAGCTTGCGCAAGCTTTTCGAATATGTTATTAAACTAACGCAATCTTATCCCAAGAAGTTATCGAAACAATTTTACGATAAGATTGATAATAGTAATGATAGTGTATTTTTGTATACACTTGAAATCGTGAATGAGATCACGATTTAAATTATATTTTTCCAACATATGTAAGACATCACAATGAAAAGTTTATATGTTTTCTCATATTTATACCTTCTACTGCTTTATAATTTATTTTTTTTTTGTTCTTCGCGCCGTTTATCCGACCTTTTTGATGTCTCGTGATCCTGTGAACTTCTTCAACTATTGTACGAATCAATGTCATGATGATCATGAAGTATTTCGTAACGTGCAGGTATTATAAAATCCTATTGGACACGATGACATAACACGTATCGACTTATCAACGACGAAGTCGAGATTAATCTCTCATGCAAAAAGAAACTGTCGACTGTACGAAGATAACATCTTGACCTCAGAAACTGTTAGGTACGCGAGCTTATTTGAAACAAACGCAAAATCATGTTTATATTATTCGATATTAGTAAGTTCCAATTTCAATTTGCTATATACACTGCAAATCCAAGCGTGTTATTTTAGCTGAAGCTCTTCTTACACATTTCTTGCTGTTTTAAATCATGTCATTTAACACGATTGAACGTATTAATTTTTAATTTAATACGTTTAAACGTGTTAAATGACGTAACCTAAAACGGTAAAAAAGATATGAAGAGTTTCAGTCAAATGTGTTATTTTTAGATGTTTACACGTGTAAAAATAACACGCTTGGATTTGCAGTGTATATATATATATATATACACGCGCGCTAGTATTATATCCCTGTATTTATTTATCAAGTTTTGACGCTAGAAACACACGAAAATGGTCCCCGTATTTACTCATGAAAATGAAACCGCGATAATTGGCGATGGATACCCGGTTCTACCGTTAGCCGCAGCTTCGAAAACCGAAACCGGCCAGACCTGGAATTACAGGCCCGTCGTCCCGATAATCCCCGTTTAGTTTACCGCGACACGGAAGTCTTTACGAAATGAAAGTATACACCGTGTACGGGTACAGCTACGTACGCCGGTCGTAATGCTCGCTATATACGGCGATCATCCGCAAGAAAGTAATACCGAGCTACGTGCTGCATAAGGTCATTAAAGGCTTACGTAATTACAGTTATTACATAGCCGCGTGTGGTATTATATGGCCTCGTTCGGGAAATGTACACATACACATACGCACGCACACGCGCGTGCGTACCGAGTACACGGAGCGTTGGAAGGAAGCCATCACGAGCGCATTCGCCGGTATGCGCCTTCCTCTCGTTTCCGCTTTCGCCGAAGGGACAGGAATGCGTATATCCCCCCCTCGAGACGAAAGGGAGAAAGAGGGAGAGGCGGCAGCTCGCTCGGAAGGGTCGACACCGGGAATAGGATCGATAGCACAAACTCGCACGTGTGCGCTCGCTCGCGCGCTCGCCTGCGCGCGCGCTGCCGCGACACGTGTGTGCGCACGCGACCCGTTTCATCGTGTGCGCGAACTATGCGCGTAGCCTCGATCAAGGCCGTTCGTTGTTTACCCCGACAGAACCGACGTGATTCCAATTTACCGTCGGTTCCCCCGCACTCCTACTCACCCCTTCCGCCCTCTCACCGCTTGATATTTGCACCCCGCCCGTCCTTTCTCCCGCTCGGCAACCACGCTCGCGATGCGTCCCCCCCTCCCCCCGCGCGTAAAATTACCAACTTTCGTGCGCAAGTCTTTCTTTCTTTCTCTCTCTTCCTCTCTCGCACGGTCGACGGGAACGTGGGTCGATTTTATGTCGCGTCCCGTGGGCCGAAACGTTTGCTCCATATCCGGAGAATCGACCGAACCGATAGAATTTCGTTCTGGCTTTGAGTTTCGACGTCGCACACACCAGGATGTTATCTTTAAGGCTTCCCAGTGAGCATTGGTCAAAGTTTGGGTAGCGCAGTAGGTGGTTCAGATGGCAATAGGTAATATATTTCTTAGATATACGACGCTACCTTTATTTACGATAGTAAAAACGATGGTATTCGAAGAGACTTCGAGTTTAAAAGACTATATAAATAGTAAAACCGAAAATAAGAAAAGACGGACTGCTTTTCCGGATAATAACAAAAAAATAGTTACAAATAATTAGTAATAGTTACCATAATTTAACTATAATTATTATAGTTATAAAAGGTTCCAACTATAATAATTAATAATAATTAACTATAATAATTATAGTTAAATTATGGTTTTTGTAACTATTTTTTGGTTATTATTACTAACATTATAGCAGTAATAACTATTAAAATGGTGCACCTAACCATAATTATTTACAATTTAATTATAGTCATGAATATCATAAATTTTTCTCTCAGTGTAATGATAATATAATTTTATATAATATAACGATAATACAACGATAACGATAATTTTGCCCGGTCTTCGATTTTATTATTACTTTATCGAGATGTTTATGCACATCACGTTTATGCTCTTAAATTTCTTACACGAGGCACCTGAGTAGACGAACCGTCGTCGACGTCATTTTATCGCCCCATTTTTTTCCATCCTCGATAAACATCGTCGATCGCATGCAATTCGACGATTATGTCACGGCGTATCGCCGGCGGACAATGAGTCGCGTTTTTCTCGCGAAAAAGAAGCTGCCCTCGAGGCGCGAACGAAGGTACGGGTGGACAGATTATCGATCCTCGTTTAAAAAGAGTTATCGCGCTTCGGCTGCATGTGACACGACTGACAAGAACGACAAGGTCGCGCGCACTATACACCCCCGTAAAAAGCGACGGTTATTGCATAGCCTGGTCGATAAGCGATTGCGCGTGTTTCACACTTTTACACGCGACACGTGCGGCAATATTGCGATATCCGGGGGGGCTTCGTACCGGTTACGAAGATTAATGCGGAATCGAAATTTGAATACGAGAACAGGGACCGCTTATTCCACGGTTTTACGGACGAAGGCTATAAAAAGTCGTTGCTTTTCACACAAATCATTTTATTACATTTCATAAGGGGTATTCATGTTTTATATTTTTTCACGAATATATACAAAAGTCCGATTGTGTGCAGACAAAAGTTTCACTTTGAAAACATCATGCGATCGAATTGGCTTCTTTGTACAGATAAAAGCATTCTTCTCCGTAATTATCGTTCCTCTGAAACTTTTTAGGCTGTCATAAATCAGAACGTTCAAATAGAACACCTTGCATAGACAATACAATGCGGTTTATTCGTTGTCTCATACCAACGGGTATCGGCATTTTTCTCAATCCGCAAGTGTAGCCGTCACGAGAGTTGCTTTCTCGAAACGATCTTACGGCTCTCGAGGCGGTTCGTGTTTCGAGATTCGATTTGCACTTCGGGAAAATTATTGGCCTGACAAACCGCGATTCGCTCGTGCGGATATCCTGTCCTTGAATACTGGCGTAACTGCAACTGCCACGCGCGAGAGCGCCGTACACGTGTATGTGCGTGCGTGCGTGCACGCGACGCATACGAGCGCGAAATGTAGCAGTAGGCAGCTGCCCGGGAATGCGGGAGACAGCGGACACTCGAAACCGGGCATTAATATCCCTCTTCGGCCGCGTTACATAAAGCAGCAGGCTCCGGGCTCTCGCTCATTACAAAACGCCGGACCCGAACACGTGTACGGAATGCTCCAAAAGCTATCATGTTATTTTTCGTCGGTCGCACAAATTCCTCGACGAATTTAGAGCCGGCCTTCGCTCAGTAAAAGCTTCACGGGCTTAACTGCAGGAATATTAAATTTATTTAAATTGGGAATTTAAGTGGCTTGAGGAGAGAAAATTGAATTTCAAAGGTGAAAATAAATAACGGGGCAGTACCTTTGAGCTCGTTTTAAAAATAGAGTTTTATTTTAACGCAATGGAAATTAAATTCTAATTATCGAGATACTGAAATATAATATTATACACAAAGTTTCGGACAAAAAATTCGCTTATTAAACCTCGCTAAGCAGAAATTTATTTTGAATTTTTGTTAAAATTTTACTGTCGGCTTTGTTCTCCGCGTTTCTCTTTCAGATATCCAAATGCAGGTAAATTCATGTGTCGTGTGCTGGGAGAACGTATGGAACTCATACAAGATCAAGATTGTTATTGATGTCTGGAACGGCCACCAAACAAATTGTCTCTCTTTAAACCTAAACGAAATTTTCACGCGAATCGCCGGGACATCGCTTTCCTCGATTATCGCAGGTGACACATGCGAACGCATGCGGTGACGTTCGCTTTCTAGAGGCCCGTGCGAATATTTCGCTTCAAGCACGCACGACCGCGCTTTCGATCGACGTGTCATCGACGATGACCCACATCTCCATATGGCGCGCCGTGGCGTCTGCCGAAATTGCGCCGCGACATCATCGATCGCCGAAACGTATTCTCGCCGATACCCACTTATCAGCCGCGAACGAGGTCGTTGGTGACCGCTGAATTCTCCATCGGTTCGTCTTCGGGTCGCGGCTCGGCAAATAGAAACCAGTCTGCATCTATCGGACCGCAGTTATAATCCGGAGCGACGTTTCTCAACAAGCATTTCGTGGAGATAGAATTTGCAAGTGTCTTGCAGTTTATACGGAATTGTATGAGGAATGACACCACGACATAACTGCAATTTCTTTACGTTCTAATTCAGTCAACGTCTTGGCATTCCAGTCGAGGAGAGTCAATCCGCAAATCCAGCGATCGATTCGCAGACAAGATAGGGACATATTGGCGCAATATAATCAGTAGCTCGCAATTTCGGGGCGAGAGTCTTAATCGATCGAGCGCGGCTTAAATTATTCGTGAGATAACGGCCTTATCGGACGTGTGAGATAACGCGGAAAGTACGACTCGCCGTTCGTGTCGATAGGCGAGGCGCGGGAATAGGTTCGACGCATTTGAAATTCATTGTGTTCCGCATTTATTCATGCGTGATACACGTGCGCATGGAAGAAACATGAGACGATGCCGATTGCATCCGACGACGTGTATGGAGGTCAAACGACTGTCAGGCCGTGTGGCGTGTCTCCTTGAGGTTATTTCTTCCCCCCCCCCCCCTCTCTCTCTCTCTCTCTCTCTCTCTCTCTCGTCCTTTTGACGAGATAGGAAATGGAGCCGTTATCGAGGTTTTAAAGACGAGATGCGGTTACGTCACGCGCGTAATCGCGATCGGGCGCCGAGCGAACCGCGCGCGGTAAAGCAAGAAACGTACGCGCCGCCGTGAAATTCTTGTTTATGCCGTTAACGAGGCAATTACGAGCGCTCGACGTTCGCGCACGTACGCGGCCGCCGACACGCGCTTTTTCTTTTCTTCTTGCACGCACGCATACGCGCGCGCGCGCGCGTGTACGTGCGTGTATGACTAATCGACGCGGAGATATTAGTCATCCCGTAATAACGCGCATCGATTCGGTGGGCATGTTCCACGAAAGGTGGTTGTCGACTCCGCGAAATATTCGCGCTGTCAGTATGACCGGCGCGGCGTCGTTAGCGCGCCGCGCGTGTTTGCTCGTCTAATTTACAAATTACGTTTGCGAGAGGGGGAGGGAAAAAGTCGACTGCCGGGCTGAAACAGTGACAAATTATCCGCGGTGCGCGGATGAGATAAGGATTTTTTTTCCCTCCCGAACCGTGAAAGGCGTACTGGTTGCGCGACGATTAACCACCCGTTATGTTCCGGCATGCGATTTGTCATACGTGCGAACGTCGATTGACTGGTTCGTTCCGCATTGTAAAATCATTATCGCTTATCGATAGTACGCCTCCATTTGTTTTGCGTGTGGAATTTCGTACGGATCTGTCGCCTGTTAACGCTGTACCTTAATATTTTCAATTTGCGTCATGTACAGTCGTTTTCTTTATATCTAACTTTGATTGTATTCTAAATCTAACTGCATCGGGAACTTATCTCTCGTCTTAATTACTTTCTTTGTCGTTGAAGAGGAAATTTAATTTTGCAGTATAATGGATCGTTAGACCATTCACCGAAGGTATTTCCCTTTTTCGTTGGATATGTTGCAG
>NJRL01000007.1:813183-856165 GCA_003063815.1 Aphaenogaster rudis | reverse complement strand
GGATGGGGGGGGAGGGATGAGACTGCCGAGGGTGGGCGTGGTGGGGGAGCTCGCTCGCCTCGCTGCCGCAGTAGAGTAGCGGCCTTCGGCGTGATCTGATCTCTGTACGTGTCTCGCGTATTCTCCTCTCTCTGTCGCGAGAGATCGTCGCGCAATAACGATATATACTGTACGTTCGCGGGTGTGCGTGCGTGCGTGCGTACGTGTGTCTGTGTATGTGTGCATGTGCGTTTTCCTCCCCGAAAACTGGCCGTTGCCTCTTGGCCCCGTACCTGCTTTCCTTCCGGCTCTTGTCACCGGCACCGCGAATTGTGCGAGCCCGTGCTTCTGTCTGTGTTGTACCGCGGTGTACAGTGATCCATCGCTCGCCGGTCTCCCCGGTTTAAAGGGATCGTCTCGGGAGGAGGAGTGTATAATCGGCAAGTGTAGAATTGACGGATCCGCGGTATAAGCTCGAGTTGGTGAACGGCAAGGCAGGAAGTAGTAAAAAGCAAGGTGGAAGAGAGAGATGCGATCGCGATCATCGGCCGTCTCGTCTCCCGATCGACGATAGCGATAGTCGTCGACGGGGAAGGGTTATCGCTTTTGGGCGATTTCGGGAATCGGCGCGTCGTCCGACGCCCGCGCCAGCTCGGCCGGGGGGACGACGTCGACGTCGACGTTGCCTCGTTGGCGAGAACGCCATTGTTCGCGCGCCGAGGTCAGACGTGAGTCGCGGTGGTGCCGGAATTCGTTTCGTGGCAACGATATAATATATCGGCCTCCTCTTTCGCGCGTGGGCGATACCACTCGTCGTCGATTCGCTCCCTGGCGAGCGTTCAACTTTCGGTCGAGGAAAGGTGGTGCGTGACCGAGGAAGAGGTGGAGCAGAAAAGGAAAGAGAAAGAGAGAGGTAGGGAAACGGACGCGGAGAAAGAGACAGAGAGCGAAGACGCAGTAGAGAGACGTGAAGAGAAGTGCACCGATTGTGTCGCGAAAGAAGGAAGAAAGGGAAAAACGAGGAGAAACGGGGAGATCAAACCATTGTTCGTCGGTCGATCAACGACTGCGGCCGCTTCGTGGGCGCTCGGCAATCTCCGTGAGCGATCGCCGTCGCGTTATAAGCGCTCTCCTACACACGTCTCTATCTCTCCGTATACCCCTGGATCGTCCCGTTCCCTCCGCTCCTCCCCCCTCGCCCCCCCTCCCGCGGCACGGCGAACGCGGGGCCGAACTCGTCGCCGCGTAATGCGCGACGGAGTGCTCGCGGTCAGTGGTGTGTTCCTCGTTTTGCGAAAGTGAGATCGCCGATTAAATCCTCGTCGCGTCCGTCCGTCCAGCGGTGTTGGTATCTCCCCCCGTGAAAGTGTTCCGACACGCTCCAGCTCGTCGCGCCCGGTGAACAAAGGATCGCTATAGCAGTGCGAGAGTAGTGCCCGGAATCGTCGGCGGAAGGCGGCGGTAGGCGTCGATCGCGGGACCAGGATCTCGCGACGCACCGGGCCGCGCCGTGGGAGATGAGCGGCCGCGTCGCGATCCCGATCGCGTCAGCTCCTGCGATGCGGGGACCGTGGGCGACGGCGGCAGCAGTAACGACGACGACGACGACGACAAAGAGGACAGCGACCGCGGCGAGGACGGTGGACGTGGACGCGCGGGCGACGACTACGACGTGGAACGTATTCGCGGTGGTAACAGCAGCAGCAGTATGCCACCGGTGCTAGGAGGCGCGGCAATGGCGGTCCTTCCGGTAAGCCCGCAGACGGCAACGCAGGGTACCCCGCATCATCATCACCACCACAACCACAACCACCACCCACCGCATCACCACCATCACAGCAATCATCATCACGGCGGTCACCACGTACATCAGGGACAGACGCAAGTGCTACTCGCGGCCGCCGCAGCCGCAGCCGCAGCCGCCGGAGGTGGTGGTGGTAGCGGCAGCGCCGCAGCCGCAGCCGCGCAAGCACAGCCGCAGCTGCTCTATCAGCCGTACAATCTGATGCCGGCGGGCGGCTCGCCGGCGACCCAGCCGGGCTTTCAGCATCATCATCTTCATCATCATCAGCAACAGCAGCAGCAGCAGCAACAGCCGCCGCCGCCGCAACCGCATCATCATCACCATCATCATCAGTCCGTCGTTCAGCAGAGCGGCTTTATAACCGGCGACGTAGGAAATCCGGCCACCGTGTTAGCCCTGTAAGTGTGCGAAGTATCACTTTTGTTCCGTTTCCCTTTTTCGAGCGCGAGAGATAGGCTTTATTTACCTTGCCGAGAGAGGTTCTGCGAGCTTAGCGGTGATAACGAAGCGAAGAGTGGAAGGAAGAGAGGGGCGGACACAGATGTGCAGATGCAATCGCGGCCCCGTCAAGGTTGACTGGGTTTCCGCGCGTGGAATACGTGGCGAGGTTTCCGCGAATGGTGATACTCTTTCGCGTGGGAACTCGCGTCTACGATTCTTCGAACGATGCGGCAAGTTGGGAGGGTTGTTGGAATCTCGTTGAAAGGTTACTTGAAAATCGAACTACTGTTCCACGTCTATTTTGTATTAATTAAAAGCATCGAAGTGGAATGCTTCTCGATTCGAATCGTCGAAAGTATTCGTAACGTCGGATCTTACGACTCTTTCGTGTCGAGGTCGCCGCTTCAGGCATGAGCCTCCGGCGATCGGCAAAAGTGAGAATCGAAGTCCAGCTATAATCGAACGTTCGACTATCCGCTTTACAATTCTGTCTCGTAACTTAACGGCTCGCTTCGACGCCGAGGTGTCGCCCGCGGCGATTCTTCGGGGTCGATCAAATCTTCACGGATCGCCGCGCGGAACTGGGCCGATTGTGGGAATTATGGGAGGGAGGGTCGCGGTTCGCCGATCTCTCTTTCGATCGTCGACGATGATTTACGGTGTATAACGGGGTTTCACGGGAGTTCGCCGCGCGCTACGGTAGCGCGAATCGCATCTATTACGCACACGTACGCACGCGCACAGACACGTACACACATACGCCGATGATGGACGAGCACGTCGCGATTATAGCGATCGGTGAGCGCATACGCATAGGCGTATGCGCGCGGCTGCAGGTGCACGATCGGCGGCGGGGCGCCAATTTGTCACGTCGGCGAAAATAGAGCGCTCGCGTTCCGCCCGCGGCGGCGATTAAGCTCGCGCGAGCCGAGATGGGCGGAATTAGAGCGGCGTAGGATAAACAGTGGTATAATCGGGTATAACGCGCCGCGCGGGCGGCGATATCGCGGTGGACAAAAGGAACTTATTGTCGACCGGTTCGTTTAATCGGAACCGTCGCGATCGAGTTCCGACGCGTTAATGCACCCGGCTTCGCGCCGGGGTGAATGACCGCGGATGTGCGCGTAGTAAACCTCCGATAGACGTTTCTATAATAATCTTTCCCGTCACTTGATAATTAATAATAGCCCGGTACACTGGCGAAAGTGTAAAGTGCGTTCCCTCTCCTTCCTCATATCTCATCTCCGAGTTTGGAGTACCGATAATATAATTTTGCTCGGTGCCGTAAGCCTTATCTCGAAATAGATGTTTGCACAAGACTTTGTTGACCGAATTGAAAAATAGCAGACGCTCGAAAAGCGCCGGTTTTCTAAACACGATAATGTATTGTTATTTACTTTGCGGCTTTCTCGCCAGGTTCCTTATCATTTATTGCTTACTCTAAGGCACTCTGAGCCATTCGCGGGGAACACGATTGCTCCAGATTTTGATAGTGACAGCGAATAAATATGAGGAAAGATATCAATTGAAAAACTTTTACGCTCGTCGTCAAGATTCAGAGGCGAACAGAAATACACAGTAGAAAGCACTCAAGGTCGATTCGCGAATATCGAGGAATCGCGTTTTGACCTCGCGACGGTCGATAAAGCTTCCAGACATTTACAACTCGCGGTTATCTACGTGCTGGAAAATACATTGCGGCGCGCGATGCAAGATATCGACAAAGTTTAAAGAGTTATTTTCACAATATTTATCTAAAGTGTCCGTTATCGTTGCGTTTCTGTATTATCGTGCCGTTAAGCGTCTGCTTTAGATGAATGTTTTTTTTTTATTATTACGCTTCGCAAGAAGAATTTTATCTGAGATAACTCCTATTTACTCAGGTCTCTCGTATAAAAGGAATTATAATGCGATTTCTTTAACCCTTCAAGGCCTAATGTACACAATTATGTACATTCACTTTGAGTTCTTCTAAATGTTTTATATTGATAAAATAGTGTTTCTGTATAATACTCTTGATTCGTTCTATATGGAGCTAGAGTCTCCATCTCAATTCCTAAAACAATGGTGTTCCCGCTAAACAAGCCACTATTGTGATCGTCGATCGTAAATTTTACTCAAACGGAATCGATGTCTGGGCCTTGAAAGGTTAATGGACAGATCGAATGCACTCCTTTCGAGAATACGAGAATACGCATTGGCAGATATAAATCGCGCTAGGATGTCACTGTAGACACGACGTCATATTTTGAACAAAATAAATCGCGGACTCGGTCCATTTGTCGTCCTCCGCGTCGGTGCGACAACGCGACTGAGGATCAATAGACGGAACGGATTAGCGGACAAGCGATTACTCACGATCCAGGGTCCAATAATTTAGCCGCGAGTAAGACGCACACGACGAGAGCGAGCGAGCGAGAGAGAGAGAGGATGGGATGTTTGCAAACAGGTTTTGATTCGCAATGTCGCCGAGGTCGTTGCGTAATGTCCGGACGCGACGTCAGCCCCCGCCGTTCTATACCGTTCGCCGATGTACACGTCATCGCGTGTAATTAAACGGAATTCATTGCATCCGACGTGACGTGATGCGCGGCGACCGATATTTCGGGGCAAACAACCCAGAACGAAGCGGATTTTCTCTCCTCCTCCATGGGAATCCCCGTGATTCGTACATTCGCTTCGCGGCTGGTGCGCATGAAATTTGCATTACCGTTTACCACGAGCGAGTTTCCCGCGCGTGTTCGCCCGGCAAGTTGCATTTCTGGGTCTCTCTCTTTCTCTCTTGATAAATCGTCGGCAACTTTCTCCGTAATGTATTCCCGCAATTGCGCCGAAAGATGTTTTCTTTGGTGACTCGCGAGGTATGGATCACTAGCTCCTCGATATTGCTCGTTCACTGATTTTATACACGGAGAAAATTTTATATTAAAAATTACTATGTATGGCAGTAGCCGTGGACCATTACTGGAATTATAAAAATTTTTACTGTGTTATTATATTAATAATTATTAAACTCTTTTGTGTGAAAACGTAGTAAAAAAAATTTTTATAATTCCAGCAATGGTCCACGGCTACTGCCATACATAGTAATTTTTGATATAAAATTTTCTCCGTGTATATAGAAACATTTCTGTATCAGTATAATTAAATTGGAGCGCGCGATAACGTATCGCACACGCGACACAAGTATATGAAGTGTTTAGGAATGACAAAGTTCAAGATTCTTCACGCATCGAGCTACAAAATCACAGTGGATTTTATACATTACGGAACTATTTGCTATATCGTTATTCCGCGCACGCCCTCCGAGTCGAGTCCAATAGACTGCGAGAGCTCCGCGTGATAAAAATGGGTCAGCGTCAGATAAGCGCGGGAACCGGCGCGGCGGTCCCCAACCGGTCGGGGAGACATTTACGTTTCAAATATCAATTCGTACACCGTACACAAGTAGAAGCAGGTTGTAGGCGAGAATGAAAGGCCAAGCGTGCGGCAGTCGCGTCTCGTGAAATTCGCTGACCGTACTTGCTCGAGCGTGGCATAACAGAACTCTCGAAGGG
Source organism: Aphaenogaster rudis (assembly GCA_003063815.1). Classification (NCBI taxonomy): domain Eukaryota; kingdom Metazoa; phylum Arthropoda; class Insecta; order Hymenoptera; family Formicidae; genus Aphaenogaster; species Aphaenogaster rudis. The sequence continues at coordinate 850,384 of NJRL01000007.1, read as the reverse complement.
TTGCCGATCGGAAGATAGGCAACCGCCGCTCTCTAATCCCTTTCCCCTCCCCGGAACGAATCTCGGCCGGTAATCGATCGGAACGATACTCGGCGACCCTGAACCGGGGAAAACGTTTGATGGGCGAGCAGCCGAGTGAAACGCGGACCGACCTGTTCGACCGGGCGCGGTTAATTAGTCACCTTTCGTTTTCGTGCCGGCGACTCTTTCGCTCGGCGTCGGCGGTGATCTTAAATGTTGGCCTGAAATCTTATTCCTGCGAATAAGCAATCGATGGAATGGCGAGTTGACAGTGCAGCGTGAAGGGGAGGGACGATTTAAATAACTTTATGTAGAGGAAAGAATAATCGTCCAAATTCTTTTTGGTCAAGGTCAGGACTTTATTCTCGTAAATGCAAAGAGCGGATATTTTTAGACAACTGTGTAAGGTGATCTGACAGTTTCATTATTTCTGTCTATGAATTTTTTATCTAAGCGAAAATGAAGAATTTTACTGTAGGCTATTTAAGTTTCAACCTTTGTAGCTTCGATATATCGGTACCTGATCTGTCACGACGAATCTACTATCAATAGCTAACTTGGACATAAAATCATGAGGTATTTCCTTATGTCACTTGGGACAAAACAGCGTCATTATTTGTGCGATATAATGTGCAAACGAAAGAATACGACTGATGTTTCTCGAAACGAAAAATGAATGTTTTGTCCTTTCGCAGAGAGAAGCAGAATATCTTTAAAAAAAATGGTTAAAATGTGTCTGTTATCCTTTCGACCGTCTTTTAAATATTACCTCAGGTAGAAAGAAATCTAGAGAGAAATCACAATAGTCTCTGCTGCATTCTATGAAAATATATGGAAGTTTGTTTCTTTGTGTGTTATCCCATATTATTTTCTACCTGCAGTCTCGTGAAATGTAACGTATATGGAGGAAAATTAAGTAGAAAAGGAGAATAGGATGAAAATGACGAAGAGAGAGAAAGGGATGGGAACAGAGAAAGATACATGTGCATACAAAGAGCAGGTCTGTGCCCAGGTGCTCTCTGAGGTTATTCAAGGTCGAAGTGGCGGGTTTCTCCATGGCATCCGATAAATGATAATCGGTATTGTGCCGTGGATTAATCTCGGCTTTATCAGATTGCGCCTGCATATCAATAGTAATAATTAGCTCATAGTTAACTGTTTTCAAAGGCTTCATCGCGATCGATATCTCTTGAAACGATAACAGCGTGATTGATGGCGCGAAGATTATGCTGACGAATCGTACAGACAGCTACGAATATAAACAAAAAGTCTATTCTATATATATCAGTAAATAAACCGTTTTAACATTTGTACAAAAGATTTGATATAAAAAACTGGTGCCAAGTTATAATCGTTACTAAAATCTAATATAATTATTGTACTTATATCTTTATACTATGAAAACATCTAATATGTAAAATTTTTATATAAATATGGGAGATCCGCACGATATATCGTGCGAGCTCTTTTCGGCGAGATTAGGCAAATTTCTCTTTCTCTCGTCTTCTATCTCATGGAAGGTAAACGCTCAAGAGAGTTTCGCGGAAACATTGACCGCTACCAGGAACATCATTTCGCCGAAAGTCCCGGAGTTCCAATTTAGTTTCATGTCGAACTTTACACAATACGACTACCCGCTGCTACCGAAAGAGCCGGCAAAGTAGACACTGCGGCGAATTCTCTCGTCCCAGAATGGCGGAACGCTCTTTCTGCAAATCATCGGAGCGCAGTCGAGAGTATGGCTCGTCGCGAGAAACACGATTCTCTATCGCTACGAGTATCCACATATATAATCGCGCATAACTTACGACTCTTCACTTTCTATTTATCTTCGTTTAGTAATTTTCTCGTTTTCTTCCTCGCGTTATATTACAAATCTCTCTACCGTACTATTTTACGACTTCGTTACAGTTACGTTATGTAATCGTCAAACATACTTCGACTAATTCGTTTGCTATCTTTATTACTCTAATCGTAACTTTCGAGCTTCGCGAAATTAAAATAGAATTCCATTCATAGTCTTTTCCTCTCTCTTTCTCTTTGTCATATATAGCGAGACAGAATGACGATTACGTTAGTTCGCAAAACACGCTAACTGACTCATCGTATCTCCGACATTCAAAGGCCGGTGTGCGTGATACGATCGCGAGTCGCGTCGATATTCCCGATGGCGACTCTTAAAAAACACCGGGTTTATTTTCGTTCGCAGAAGCAAAAACATTCCGCTCCCGTTGCATTAATTTTCACAAGCATTCGCCGAACACGCGCATCCGGGAATTGTCACAATACACGATTAATGCGTGCGTTTAAACTTGGAAAAATATCGAAGAAAAAATTTATTCTGACTGGCTAAAATCATTGAGAATTTTTCGATCTGCACGGTACGTTCGTCATTGTTCACGTGACAGTGTTGCTGCACCGGTTCCGGATAAACATCTGTGGTCAAAGACCAACCAACGATGACGATGGACAACGTACTGCCGAGTGAAAGGCACCTCATAATGCCGAAGTTATTTGGGAACCGATGGGTTTGGGTTGACGAACGGTTAAAACGAACGTAAAAACGATGTCCTGGAATTTCGGAGCGTAACTTTTCAAGTTGATTTTCTCTCTTAACTGAGATGTGATCTCTTAACCGAGCGAGTGATCGAAAATAGGAAATAGCTTCTTCCATCGTAGGTTGGGGGACGAAACTTTATTATTCGCTTAAGTCAAAGCGGTCTTCAGTACCAGAGTATTTTAATTTGTGGTTTTAGGTATTTGCCGTTTCAAATTACAAGTATTCCTAAGTAAATATCGACTCCGGAGAACTTCCAAAGAATCTATCGTTGAAGTTAAGATCGGACACTCTGTATACTGGTCAGTCGTCGCGGTCGGTTTTCCTTCTCGGTTTGCAGCTCGCTTCTCACCAAGTCTCTCTCTCTCTCCTTCTTTTGCTGCTTCTCCCGTTTCTCTTGAGAGCCAGCGCTGAATCACAACCGCAAATATCCTCGTCCGGTAACTTGCTCCACCGGCTCTCCCGGCTCTTCGAGCTCCCATGAAGATAGGCGGCGAGGAAAAACGACGGAGGACGACTGGCCGTAGAGAAAAGAGAGCAGCGGTAAAAGAGACGGTGCAACGCGCGCCCGGCCATCGCGGAGGTGGAGAGATACAGTTCCTCATCATGTACTTTGCGATGGCGATGCTGCGCTCCGCCGAGGCCACGATCTAGGTCAATAGAGAGCTCGGGTTTCTCTCTCCTCGGCGGCGATTCAGCGCGCTCTGTATTGGGACCGCGGACTGCAAAATTGCGTCTACACGAACTGTCCGCGTACCTTCGGAGCCAGTCACGATAATTGCAACACAACAGCGATCATAAAGTCATTGAAAACCTATAATTGTATAAAATGTATAATCGATGTTCAATCGCGTCATTAAGAAATTATCGATATTGCTTTTTACTCGTGCACGAAAGGAAATATTAATTTATTAACGAATATTTTACATTTCATTGTAGGAGCCAATAATGATTATTATCTTTAATATGATTAATGTGATACATGTACTTTTGTATGACATAGTCATACAAGTTAGATAGCACGTGTAGACGTCAAGGAAATAATAATGTCAAGGAAATAATAATTGCTAAGTTTTTAACTATCGCGCGTGCATTTCTGTGAAAAGGAACGAAGAGATCACAGCTATTAACATTGGCTATATAAATTATGCGTTACCTAAATAGATTATGCATAAAGATAATTTAAATTTTAATATACATAGCGTTATAATTAGCATGCATTAGCATGCTAAGCTACTTTCAAATAACGCATCAGAAATAAATTATATATTTTAACGACGTCCAAACAAACACAGAAAGTCGCACATCACGATTCACATGTGAAAAAAAGCAAACTAGAATTATCATTATCTTAAATATGCAAGCTGTGAGATATAAGAATAGTTATTTTAAGTTATGATATAAAAAAATCCACACGTGCGTGTTCTTTATGAATGCGAGAAACGTTTTGCATACTTGAATTTTTTTAGATATTTTCTTTGATATTTTATGTAAAAAGATAACGCGCTCAACGAATTTTGCTCGCGTTTGAAAACCATCGGCACGTATCAGTGCGTGCTCAATAAATCAGTGCGTTGAATGCATATACGGCTCATTCTCGATTGATCAAAGTGCGTGAACTTCGCGAGGGTACAACGAGCAGCGATCATTCTTTAAAAACTTCTCGTTGCGCAATTACGGCTGCGCGTTTAAAGACTGATACATGTATATACATAAATGGCGGATTCACCGTGATATGCAAAAACCCGTCACGATAGAGGAAGTTGTTTGCGGTAGATAAAGCGACCAGACGGTACCGATTCAACCGATTCCAGCAGTTGCTGCAATAATAAACGTATCTGAGAAACACGATCCTCTCCGCTCGTGCAAGCCGAGAAGTTAACGCTAAACATGCGTGAGAGACGTTTATGTTTTTTCTCCTCGGTCTGGTATTTAATATAAATGACAACGTGTGAGGGAGGAGTGCGTTATTATGCGAGAGCAAAAATGCACCGACTCGAACAGCCACTTACTGTAATCACATTTAATGACGTTTACGTCACACACTGCATCTACGCAAAGAGTCGAGGTATGTCGCGCGATCGTGCGATTAACCGGTCTTAATTTCCTTGTAATCGCGCCGCGATCCGATAATTACATTGCACGCCGCTTCCGTAACGCGTGTGAATTCATTCTCGTTATCGAGCGCGTGACTTCAGTCCGAAGGTCGATGTATCGCGGCGAGGTATCTCGAATGACTACGTGCTCTATATCCTGCGTCTCTCTTCCTCTTTTTTTTTCTGCTCGCATTCCACGTTTACTCTTCCTCAGAAAAATCGGTAACGTCGAAGCGGCTGTTCGCCACCATATCTTATCACTGCTACGCGCAGCGCACCTTATCAACGGTGGCAGTCCGACCGTATCGTTATCACGTGCGTTTGTCACGCCCTCTTCGCGTCTCTCTCTCTCTTTCTCTGTATCTCCTCCGCCCTTTGGCTGCATCTGCAAACGCCGCTGCTATCGGTGAACGCGTGCAATCGCGGAAATAGCTGCGTGCGAGAAGCTAAATCGTGTCGATCGCAACGCGGTTAAGTATTCTGGAAGCGTTCAATTAGACAACTTCTATCTATTAAGAAATTTAACGACCGCATAATTATATGATCGCATATCAATGAAGAGAGGAAGAAATATGTTCACGATTTCGAGAACGTAGGGGATTAACGCGTCAGCTGACGTTGAGTTTGCACTCAAATACAATCATCGTCCATCGATCATCGATTGTTCTGTCCAATTAAGAGATATCATTGTGACTGTACGCGCCGTAAACGCGATGAATATCTGCGACGTCTAAACCAGTGGCGTGACATCGTGTGACTCATCGATAGTGTGTAACGTCCGCTTTGTCTCTGTCAATTGACCGGAGATAAAATACGACACGAGTTCGTTATTTTTATATTCTCAAAGAACCCGGTATTTTTCTTGAATGATTTGTTTATTTCTACTCGCGATAGTTCCAAGATAACGCGACATATCGCAAGACACAGATATCCGTACTCGATATTTTCTCGTTGAGCGTAGGCGAACGTTCTCTTCCCGATGATTTATTGGAATAACTTTGTGTTGTCTCATGTCTTCCGAGAATAATCTCCCACAAATTTTTGTTATTATTACGCTACGTTGCATTCGGTTGATTGTTTGCATCACGCACTTCCGCGACCTCGTTAATAACGCGCGTGCGGCAACACTTGGGCTAAAGAAAATCGGTTCTACCTCACGTTTATTATTCCCCCCGCTCGGTATTGATTAGCTGGCGGTTTTCCCGGCCTCGGCCTCGGACAAAGGAAGCGCGCGATTTACAACGCAGCCAAAACGGCGGCGGCTGCGAGTTAACGTTGGATCGCGCGGAATTCGTGGAAGAAGATGGAAGAGGATACGCTCCTCAGAGTTGGCTCCGGTCCCAGCTGGCTCCGGACGTGTAAACGGGGGCGAAGTAATCTCGCACTCGGGGATATCGCGCGCGAGAGCGGGAGAAAGGGGCATTTATTATCCGCTCCGACGACGGTGTGTCTCCTTAATCATTTCCACCCCACTTCGATCGAACTCGCTAACTATGTGCTTTAACCAAACAAATTTGTGCAATCCGGAAAATGTTTCCGATCTCTCTTTAATGCCTTTTGACGATCGTCAATAGACGATTAGATATCTTCGATTTGTTTTCTACATTACATGAATTTGTTCTAATATAAAATTTAGAGTAGTAGCTTAATATATTATAATAATTTAATGAATTATAATACAAAGTGGTAGTTTTTTTTTAATATATTATAATATTTAACTTTTCGAATGAAGAATTACAAGAACTCGAACAACGTAATATTATCTCTGAAAGGTTGATGTAACTTCTAGACGTAGTTACAACAATTTCGCATAATTTTTGCCTCCATCAATCACTGCAAACGTGCAAAAGGAGAGTTATTCATTTGCGTAGAAATCTCATTCTACGCGCCAAAACAACTGCATACGCAAATGAAACCGTGACGCAATCGGATGTAAAATTCATGAAATCTATCAGCATTAATATGTAAAATGAACTGCTCATTAATTTGCTAGTATTTTTCCTCGTAATACTTGTGCTGTTTATGTTTTGTGGAACAGATAGCGCGTGTATCTCAAACGTTCGGTACATCGACTGCACGTTTACATCACTCACGTCCCTGAAAGCAAACGATCTGTGAATCCCGCGCGTGAATTCTTCCGTCACGGAATTATTTTCGACGGACACTTTCGTTATTCGGGTCACAGCTTCTGTGAAAACTCGCCGGTTTGACGTGGCGAGAGGAAGCCGCCTCGGCTTATCGACGACCTCGGGTTCATCTTGTGAAAGATCGTTTACCCTCGAGAGAGCGAGAAGCGGCTCGTTAGCGAGAAGCGCGGCTTTATCTGCAAGCTTAACGATTTTTATTTTAAATTCTGTCCTGTACGCAGTTTATTTCGGAACGTGTGCGCGATAATCGCTATTTTGAGAACTGCGATATATGCATCGACGTATTCATGCTACTCGGTGAACAGGAATATACGAAGGAAACCGGAATTGACAACCTGACGAAATTCCTTAACTAGGAACGCTAAAATTTTCTCACGAAATATTTCGACATATTTATTTTGTAGTATTTTTGCATACTTTTTATTTATTTACATCAGTAGATTTATTCACTTTTGAAAAGTTTCCTTGGAATTTGGAGACGTATCCAAAATTTTTTCTCGTGCGTTTTTTAAATTTTTGCAAGGAGGTAGCAACTTTGAAGGAAACGTTCATCAACCCAGTGACCCACCTTCCTTTCGACTGTTCCACGCGGATCTCGTCTATTTCGGCCGAGCATGCCTTTGTGGTACTTACGCAATCTTTGTGGCCAAACGAGCCGCAAAGCAATAAAGAGTTTACCACATCGTCTCTGTTGGAGACGAGTCTTAATTTGCGGACATTTGATTTGCCAAATGTATCTCATTTGCATATATAAACGATTATTTCTGGCATTTTGAAAATAGCACGCGGTAATTCCGTACGATTCGCGTATCAAAATATACAACCAATTGTGTGATCCCAAAAGTATTGTCAAGAGCTTTGTAAATTCGTGCGCGTTATTTTCGCGCATGACATTCAGCATCGTTTAATAAAATGAATTCGTATTTATATTGGAAAATGTAATTTGTATGAATGTATGTATAGCCATATGAATTTATCGCGCTAAGCGCAGACAATACAGTCTTTTTAACAATTTATCTTTGACACACGCGCGTGACTGTAAAGTGATACAAATGTGAATGTTTGTTTAGTAATTAAATTACAAGCTATTTTCCCGCACGGTCTGTGGAATATCCTGTTTGCGCGGCAAGAAAATTATTTCACAACCGTAACAGAGTGAGTCTTTCCTCTCTTGATACGATAAGTGATTCCATCGAATCAGAATTCTCTCGCGCCACACGATTCGCCGAATGAGACCGTCCCAGTTGCACAATCGCTTTTCCGCGCCTCTTTATCGCCTACGTTGTTTTTTTAACGCGCAGTGATTCAGTCCGATTTACGCGCTACAAATTCTCAGTAAATTCCTTTCGGTATCGTAAACAATTCAAACGTAAGCTTCCTTTCCGCATTGGTAAAGAGAATAACAGGGGCAGGGATAAACATTCATACACAATGAGCCACGCCTGTCGGCCGGCCGGCCCGCCAACTAGCCAATTAATTTTCCCGCATGTTTCCCCGCGGAAAAAAAGACCATCGCCTCGTTACCCCCGTCCGTTCAGACCGTTGCGGTTTCTCGCATAATGCGTTCCATTCTACGACTGGACCGGCGCCAAGTGCATGTTTACGGAAATCTCGGAGGGGCGGCGGGCGATAAGGGGGCGGATCGCGCGCGAGTGAAAGCCTAGGTTTATTCGCGGACGGGCCGGAGACAAAAGGCGAGAATCGCGGATCTGGATACGCGCGAGTTATAAATGGCGACTTGTTTATGGAAACGCGATATAGCGATCGGCGCGGAGGAGGATTGTACGCGTTCGCGAAAAGTGGGAATCCCGTTGCTCTACAGGGACGACCTTTCGGCTCAGTTAATCGCGATCGTTCGTTAACGTCACGATATTTTTTTTCTCTCTCGAACGGTAACGCGAGCGATAATCGACGAAAATTGTGCTCGCATTAGGGTTATCGGGCCTTACGACATCCACCGTCCCGGAGATAGGAGGGATAACACAATTATTGGATTTTGATAGTGCAGCGCTCTTTCTCTCTGTGTTTCTCTTCGTAAATACGCGTTGCAATACAGCTCGATAACAAGCGTTATGAATTTACGCATGTTCGCGCGTTAGTTTAATCCTTCATGTTTATTCTAACAAGTAGGATTTATTTTCAATTTCATATATACATCGGCCTATTTTACAATACGATACATGTAATAAATTATACCGCTTGTTAAGGAATATTCGCGTTTTTTGCTCTTTAACAATAATATATTTTTATAACGCGTTAATTACAACATCATTTTGTAGATTTTGGAGACATTAGTACTGCAAGTATTCTTTTTCTATTTAGATGTATTATTATTTTTTTTTTTATTAATAAGCCATCCCATTAAGACTCTTGAACATCATGACTTGATGTTGCAATTCTCAGATTATAGCCATTAGACTGGCTGGCTTCCTCCTTAAAGCGTGAGCGTCTCCAATGTTGCTTCTGCGAAATTCTATCTTTCGATTTACGATATTCTTTCCCCGTCGGAGTTACGTCGGCGAGGCGCACACGATTTTTTTACCGGTTTCTACCTAGGATCCGGCATTAGCACGTCGGAGGAGTTGGCTTCCCGGAAGCCATGCTCGTTCCGCGCGGTTTCGCAAAGCCGACTGACTTGGAAGCGTGATCCGACTATTTTTAAAGCCCTGGCCCCTCGTGTCGCCTCCGTCTGCCGTCGTCGGCTGCCAGAGCGGTGCGAGTAAAACTCGCCTGTAATTTCCGTCATGTAATTTCCGAAGGAGTTCGGTAACCTGGCCGGTCGTTTGTCGTTCCCTTGATCTTTACTCGCGCCGCGGGTGATTTACCGCCTCACCGTCGCCCTCGCCTTCCCACCGCTAATTATATTTCAAGCGAGAAGAATACGTGTGTATCGCGGGAGAGAATGCCCGTTTCTCTCTCCGTCCCTCTCTAGAAATTTCATTTTCTCGAGACAATATAACGTGCGTTGACTTCATTCCAAAGCTATTGAGAACGAGAACGACGTACCTTTTCATTTCCTATCATTCTGTACGAATGTTCGAATATCTAAATATCTTCGAAATATAATTAATTAAGTTTATGATGATATCAGATTTTCCGCAGTTCACATTTTTTATTTCGCAAACGTTAAAGAGTCTTACTTCATATAAATAATATATGAATTGTTTCGGATAATTATTCTCCACTGATTTATTATCTTCTAGAAATTGAAAGAAGGATTACAGGTCATAATGAGCTCTTGTTTATTCACAATTTGCAATAATCCATTTGCATCGCAAGTTTCATAATTACCGTAATTTTATTATAAAATGAAGGTATTCTTGTTTTAAGGATTATTTCCCACCGGCTTATTATGCTCCATAAATTTAATGAAAACATGGTTACCGTTAATGAAGGTGGTTTATTTATTTGCGGTTTATGAAGATCTCTTTTAATATTACATTCCAAGAATATTTCATTATAAAATAGAGATATCTGCTTTTTATTATAGACGATTATTCTTTATTCTTTTATATTTTACTTTCGATTTCCATTAAAGAATATTATAATTAATAGGAATTGTATTCTCTTTTTACAATTTGTAAAAATATTTTTCTTCTGAAGTTTTCATATAAATCTGATTTTATGGTTATAATTTTTGCATTTGATTATGCATTGCGTAATTTGTAGGATACATCATATCGAAAAATTAAGTCTTTATTACACTTCTTTTTGAGCCTACACTTGGTAAGCGTAACGAAAATGCTACACGGAAAAAACGATAAGGTTGCCACAACCACAATTGGTACAGCAAATATAGTGAATGTTGAGACAAACATATATAGATGCACCACACAAAACAATGTGAATGTGACAACCACAGGACGTGGCTATACCAAATTGTGGTTGTGGCAACCTTATTGTTTTTTTCCGTGTAGGGTTACTCTGGTTACGTCCAAAAATAACGTCGATTCATTGTGTTAGCCCTTACGCGACCAAAATCGATTTCTCTTCTCAATAATGTCCAATTCGGCCGCGCAAGGACGTTTCAAATTTAAAGTTGTACTGCGCTTCGCAATCTTATTAAAACTCGAAGCCTTGAATTTCTCATCTTTAGGTCATGGACATTACCGCTTTCAGCAACGGTATTCCGCAGAGGAGAACATCAAACAGATGATAAGTATGATCATCTAATATATATTTATAAACCGTCGTGCCACGTGCCAAGATTTTATATTCTTCTAAAGCAAATTGAACCTAATCCTTTCGCTCCTTTCATTCGATATCTATTCTCCTCTATGATGCGATCGTCGGAATTTTTAATTACCTACCGAGAATTTTTGTTCGTAATTAAGCGTGGTGGCAGGTTAATTTGATTCCGTTTACTTCGGATAACTGGAGGCTATAGACCTTTGTATTAATTTGTGTTTCTCTCCCTAATCGGAATATCGACGAGTGCTCCGAATGCGGAACACAGAAGTTCTCAGCAGGCACGCGGCACCGATTACGCGATTTGAATTCTCCCCTCGACGTCATACCATTATTCCGGGTGTCCCGAAAAGCACCCTTGGATCGATCGACCGTATCAACCCTCGGAAACCGCCCTCGCGCGAGCATTCGACCTTTCGTGCCTGGGTTTCCCCTCACGGATTTATTGATCGTCCCCTCAGCTTTCCGCTCCGATGCCGGCGATGCGACGTGTTCCGTACATATACGGACCCCTCTCGGTCTCAACGTAATATAAACGCTGTCGTTCATTTCCCGGCCTTTCTTCTGTACGCTGTGCCGTTCGACCGATCGTAAAACATTATTTCCCGACGTGAAACTTCCTCGGACCCGGATTAAATCGACGGAGAATCCTCTTTCTCTCGACTCTAGATAGGCTGCGTAAATAATTTTCGAGCCAGCTGCGGCAATTTATAAGGGGCATTCACCGCGTAGTAGTCATTATTTCATGCGGTTCTTACTGCACACTCGTAAACAATAAGAGATACATGTTTCACCTTTCAGAAACGTTTTAAACCTAGCAGGTCTCGATCTTTAACACAGTAATTTGAGAGCAACAGTCTTTTATCCATCAAAAATATTTCTAATAAATCCTGGCTGAGGTAATATTTTTCGCAATAAATTTTCCAACAGTTTTCGTGATGGGAGGGTGTTGAGGGGAGGGGGGAGAATCTAATAGATGCTTTAGCATTTATTAATATTAAATTTATTACACGTAGAGGACCACAATCCGTATGGTTGATACGTGGTAATTAATAGAATACCATCTCTTGCCAGTCGGGTCGACTTAAAAATTTATCACATACATTTCTAATAAAGTCATAATACATTTCCTTGATTTAATATCCGAAGGTTTAGGTCAGGCATTATCGTCATGTATTATCAAATTCACAACACAAATCAAGAAAGATTAATAATTGAATATGTCATAATCTCTAAGCTATGATCTATTATCGATAATTATTTGTAATAAAATGGTCTAAGAAAGAGGGTAGAAGCAGACGAGTATTCTGTGACTGTTTCTCGGAAAGAAGGTCTTCCTCTGTCAGGGAAATCTCAAGATCGACGGCGAAGGATTTTTATGCGCCAGCAGCTGCTCCCTTCTAAATTCGACGGCGAGGCCGCTCGCGACTTTGTCCGCGAATTCTGCAACGCGCCTACGATCGCCGTGCGATCTCTACACGTCACGTCGTAATATTCACACCGAGCAGTCTCGGTCTCGTTCGAATGCTCCGGCCGAAAATAGAGCGCGGCGGAAGAGCAGGAGAGGCGCGCTTTGGCACGCCTTGCTTTCTGCACGAGCAATTTTGCAGACGTCGAGCACGCGTCGAAGCCTGACCGCTGATTTCGCGTATAGGCTCCGTCTGCGTCTCGCACGGAATGAGGATTCCAGTTTGGTGACTCGCGACTGACACGCGCGTTCGACACTGAAGCTCCTACAGACTTATATAAAGCATCGTCGCATCGTACATCAAGACTTGACGTTAAATCGCGACGCGTTCGTTTTTGCGAATATGAGCGGTAACTAGCTGACTTACACGCCGCGCTTGTGAGAACTAAGAGAGAACATTATATAAATGATGCTGACTATCAAAGGGGTCGTATAATTTCCGGATGCCGTATCTTATCAAAGTTTAGAGATCGTGGGTAAAATAACACATTTAAGTGTGTTCAATATTTATTCGAGATATATCTGAAAGGAAAAATTCCAGGAACTGGTAGTGATGTAACGATACGCTTGAGTAGTTGCAGAATAGCAGACGAGAAAAATCGCGTAAATAGCCAAGGGTTAAGAGTGGCTCAGCGTAATTTCTGGCTTAAAGATGACGGGAAACGCTCGTCCCGCCTGCGAGATATCGCAATTCGGCGTTTTGCGTTCGCTCGTGTCGCGAACGACAGTCAAATATAGAACCACTTATCGGAGCCGACGTAAATATATGTCGAGACGTTGTTCGCGACGGATATTAACACGAGGCAAGTTGCACGAGGCAGTAGCCAGCAGGTGCTCGCATTTCGACGGGGTGGTGGGAGAGCCGAGGGGGAGGGAGAAGCAGCTATAAGGTTAGTGACATTTACCGGGAGAGCAACCTCTCGCCCGCGGGCTCTCTATAGACTGCCGTGGTCGCTGCCGACAGTTCGCGGAACTAGTTTCGCAAATGCGTCGCGCATTTGACACAGTTCATTCAGCGCGGCAGCCGGTCGACGAAACAAAAGTCTCGGCTTTCATTAACTCGCAATCTGCTGCCTCCTCTAAACGTGCGCGTCGGTCAGTAATTTTTCATTCAGGAGAGCTGGAGCATCGCGGATGCCTGTTGAACTCCTTTATTCGTGCGTATTTGTTGCTCGTACTCGCATTCTCTTCTCCCGTACTTGTATTATCCGCATCTGCGCGCAATATAATACCTATACATTTACTGTACATCACACACATCACACACACATTTTGCTCTTGATTTTCAGCGATTTCCATTGCAATTTTGCAATTTTTTCTTGTGTGCTCAGGTTTAACCGAAAGCCGAATAAACTTGTTTATCTCTCCTCTTCGCGCGCTGTGACGAATCGCTTTCGTTGAAATTACAATCGTACAAGTGCCGTCGCACTTCCTTTCTTACGCGTCGCTCATTTCTGGGTTACGCGTACCAATAAGACAACGAAAACGAAAGTTGCACGCGGCCACGCTCGTCGCGCTTTATTGCCCGCTACTTCGACCTCTTTAGCTCGAAACTTGGCGGGACTGAGGAAACAAAGTAAATTCTTGCTTCCATTAGTTAAACGAGGACATCCATTTATCAAAAAAATTTAATGGAACAGTAATAAGGTAAACGTTCCAGTGACCGGACATGAACTTATATCCGAACACACTTGTACAAAAACTTATTATTAATCTCAAATACCTCTACGTAATCTTTAAATATTTAAAGATTATAATTAAATTGTAATAAAAACAAAAATTATAATAAAAGAAGCATTTGAGATTAATAATAACAAGTTTTTGTGTAAGTGTCCGGATATAGGTTTATGTCCGGTCACTGAAACGTTTACCTTAATTGAAACAGTAATATCTGATATCGTTATTGACATAAGTCATTCACTTATTCTGACAGAAAGAATATACTCCGTTAATGTATCTGTGTAGAATAATGTAGATCTCAATCTAGAGGGGAACGGGGAGCCCATAATCAACCGCGGTGTCTTCCACGAGCGTCATTACTCAAACACACTTTCTCCATCTATATCATAACCGAGGCTAATGATCCAGAAATGGATAGATCATCTTTGGCCAAGGCCGCTCGCTTTTCGTTACTCAATCACCGGGCTTTCCCCGGGAACTCTCGACCGCGCGATCATTTTACGGCGCGACCGTCGTGATTTACGATCCTCTCTCAAGTCGACGTAATGCAAATGCGTGATAAATCACCGGCGAGCGATCGTATTGTTCCCACGAGCGCGCGAGCGGCCGCGAGACGCCGCGTCTACGTGGCCATTTCTGCGTCACCCGATAGACGTGGCCGTTGCGCCGAGGCGTATCTCTCGAGGCGTGATATACCCAGGCTATCTAAATGATGCATTGGCCGTGCGCACGTACACGTGTGTACACGCACGAGGAAAGTGCACGCGTGCGTGTACAAACGAAACGCGCAACTCGTTCCGTCTCGGACTCGCGCCCCCGCCCTTTCCTCCCACCCACGTTTGTATATCTCTCTTTCCCCCTCGCGCTCACCGGTTTCCGTCTGCGTGGAATTACGTCACGTAGAAATCACGGTAATCACGCGGCGGGTGCAGAAAGCGTAGGAATGCAAGTGCTAATTTGCCGCGCGATACGAATAAAGCAATATACGGCGCAACGGGACGCATCGCGACGAGCGGAGGACTAACGAGTTTTTTTTTCCGCGCGTGCGTTTCGCGTGGTTTTCACGTCATCCTCTCTTCTCGTCCTGGAAATGACGTGCGTCTGTCCCATCATCTTCCTCGAAACATATACGTTACTCCCAGAGTTTTTCAGCGTCGCTAACTCCTCCGAATACGAGGCGAAACTGAGTTTCAGAGAAACTGATTCTTGCAATTAGATGCCGAGACCCCGGCAGGATATAAAAGTCGACTAGTGTGCTATTTTAAGGCCGGTTTCATAGTCCGTTCTTATTTCAAAACCGTCTTAAGTAATCTCTTGAGTCACTAGTACGGCTCTGTGATTAGTTCATGACATCTTAAGATTGTACTTAAGATGGTCTCAAATATAAGAACGAACTATGAATACCGGCCTAAGACAGGGGAGTTAGAAAAGGAATTTTCGAAGAACCACTGACGAAAGACGGTATTTTTATTGCCGCGACAAGATTTTAAATTAGGGACTTAACAATTCTCCCTTCACGTTAGCGTCAGCTTTCGTAACGATCTCCCCGAAATTCAGGTAACACTGGTCTCGGTTTATGGGGGGAAAAGGGCAGTTTACCGCACCTGTCTTCGTTAGTAGCGCACGAAGTGGATCACCACGTCGAGGAGCGACTCCTCCGGCGAGAGACAATTTTTCCGAGCGATCGTAAATGCGGCTAATCGAGCATTCGTGATTCATATTCATTGCCGTTACCTTGGGATCTGCGGCCTGCTGACCTCGGCCTATGCGAAAAATCATTTATCTCCGACGGTGAAAAATCGAATCGAATAATGATCGTGCCGCGAGCGCGTGTTTATCAGCCGTATCGCGAGCAATCAAAATCATTCACCTTCGCGTTGCGCAACGCGAACCACCCCCCCCCTTTCCCCGCCAGTCCGTCTTCGTAACCGACAGAGCGATTTTTTTTTTTTCGTCGTTATCTTGCTCGTATCTCCGTCGCGCGCTCGAAATGACTGACGGAGGATTGAAAATCACCGTGAAGAAGGTCGCCGGCTCTATTTACGTGCCCGTTGCATTTACCTTGCAAATTGTCTCGCGCTTTGTACAACTCCGCGCGCGTGGACGTCGCGCTTGTCTCTTCGCTCAAATTTACATCGCGAGACAGAAGTTTATGCCCGCGCATATGCACACGCTGTTCTCTTTACTTACGCTACTTCTGCGCGTCTCTTTGTACTCTGTGTTAAACCCAGTAGGCCTTCAAAGATACTTGTAAGATGCCGTTTAAAAATTATGATTAAACTATACAGAGAAATGTTTCGATTTATTGTGAACTCTGGCGTTTGCAAATGCAGTGAGTTATATATATTAGTAAAATCAATAAGTTTTTGTTCAATTTAACAGCGTTATCACGGTCAACGGCGAAATCGGGTTAGGCATGCCCAACCATCGTTCTAGATCACGTTCGTAGTTCGTACGTATCCGTCATGCTCGAAATGTATTGCGAAACGCGGCACGAAACGATTTAGTGATCGTGGAGGGGAAATTAACGCTGGCTTCCTTCTCGAATGCGTTCACCTCGCACGATGGAGTAAAGAGGCGTGCAAACAAGGACAGAAGAGAGGCTACGTCGAAGAGATACTGGCAAACATTCTTCGGAACTGTGCTCGTTTCAGAACCGCGCGAAGTCATAAAATGCCGTGCGACGGAGAATCTTGAGTAACGAAGGAAGTATTTATTTCCGAATATATACGAAGGCATCTCGTTACGGCAGGTGGGAATACAGAATGCAATTATAAACGTCAGAGTGAATTGTGGAAACAGGCGGAGCGGTAAGTCACGCCAAAGTACGTATCGCACACTACAAGGTAATTATTATGAAAGGAATTATTATGAACCATCGCGAAACGCGACAACTTTGATCATCGCGCCTGATTAGAGAATGATACTTGAATTCTTTGCGATTTTTTTACCACGCGATTGGTTCTTGACCGCATTAGAATTTGGATCAAAGATTCAGGAGATCGGAGGCGGCACGCGAGGAATTCTCGGGGCGCCTTGCAAAATTCATGAGACTCGCATAGATTCGATCCGAGAAAACGGAGTATAATCGAGCCGTTCGCCCGAGGCGGGAGTGAAATGTCGGTTGCGCGCCGTGATCGATAAGCGGCGATACGCGGCGATAATATTTCTTCGTTCCCCCCGCGATCGATCTCTCGCGGCTCGGCGATTAATCCCTCGAGGCGCGACGCGGCCACACGTCGCGATTTACGCAACCGCGGTATTTATTATTCAAATTACGATCTCGCGCCAAGGTGATTCGTTCGCCGATCCGTTTCGTGCGCCGTCCTTGAGATTCCTCGAGCGACGAGCGGGTAACAATGGGAGTTCGAATCGTGGCCGTTGTCTCCTCGCCACGCTTGTAAATAGCTGGCACAGCTGGCGGTCCCGTCACGCTCGTGAATATCCCGCGCGATTCGATCAATGATCGCTTCCCCGAAACTCAGCGAAATTCCTGCCTTCCCATACGCTATACCGGGAATAATCCCCGACCGGTGTAAACATTACGCAAAAACGGATCTGTTTTGGCTGAGCTAAGCGGAAAAGCACCGGAGTCGTTATTATTTGTTTGCACAGTAACGCGAGACTTTCGCTATCGCCGCTTGGAATACAAACCAGTTGACCTTAGGTCACGATTTCTTAACACTTTCGCGTAGGAATAATATTATACTGCCACATGCGCGCGCGCGCTGACAGTCGCTTGTTTTCTCGTTTTCACGCGTATTTTAGAAGCTTATGCAAATCATCAATATTAATTACTAGCTCTCGAAGAGCGAGAGATAGTCGAGCGAAGTCAGCCTTGACGATACGTCTATTATCCCGTGATCTCTTCGAGCTAACGAGATTTTAGAAATGGGAAAAGTAGTCTTACCGTGATATTTAAATCGTGAACGTCGTTACACACACATCCATATCCATCACGGTTGCTATCTCTTCGGTTTTCGGCCGGAAACTCCGACTTTTTAAATGAATCTCCGGCAGACGGAAAAAATCTCCGGCCGATTACTCTTAATCACGGTTATCACCTTCAGATTAGTATTCACACCCACACATACAAGTGCGCGCACAATATACACATGTACAATTGGAGTTTGCTCCGGTTTTTAAAAGGAATATGCAGCGGCAAGCTCAATTTTTATCACCTTTTTTTTTTTAGAAAAAGCAAGAAAAGAAAAATGGCAAATTCGAAAATGGTACGTATATTATATAGATGTAACTATTTTCTTTTTCAAGACTGATCTCCGGCAGAATACTAGTTTGAAGATGGCAACCGTGATATCCGTCCGTATTAATTTATACTACTTTGAACCGTATACGCGGCAGGAGAAAGAACCGTTCGTCTCGTTTTAATCTCCTTATCTTTGTTATTCACACAATATTTTCTGTTTCACTTCGTCGCTTCCGAAGCGCTATTTCACTACTTCGTGAAGTAGTCACATCTTTATAACGCTGATATTCTCACTTCGAACATACCTCGCGCAGAAATCTCAAGGGAAGATAGCCGCCCTGATAGCGGTGTACTTATGTCACCGACGCGAAGATCCGTCTCTGATAGATACTCCTAATCACCATCTATTCAGCGAAAGAGCTCATCATTCCGTAATCTATTCATTTCACGCCACTCATTCGCGATCTTCTCACGGACTTTTGAGGCACATCGGTACGAAGAGAATCACATGTCGGTCAAATGCGAGGCCAAATGCGAAAGAAGAAGATTACTCATTGGAGTTTGGAGACACGTTATACTCTGGCGAGAGCCATACTTGGCCCAGGAAAAGATCTCATCACGTCCGAATGCTCATTTGCTGCTCGTAGCAGCAAACTGGCAGGTAGAGAAGCAAAAAAGTTCTTGTCCTTTTCCTCGATTGTCCTTCTCGTTGATTCCCCTTCTTTTTTCTCAGTGTTTTTTTCCGTTCCAAGGTATACATCCCTAAAGTGTCCCTTTTCCTTCTGACGGTGATTAAGAAAACAAACAGAAGTCGAGTCAAACGATTGTTTTCTTTTTCTAGTCATTTCTTAAAATTGCTTTGACCCCGCATTTATGCGAGTTCCGATATCAGTTTTACTTCCATCTGGAAGAAGAGAGAAGCGAGTTCATTGTCCAACCCTTGGCACAACGGGTTTAACCTGGACTTGTCTTGTTCGAACCTTATAGCTAAGGGTAAGAATAACAAACGTTTTTGTCACATATTAAAGTGGTAAATTATAGTTTCTTTACTCCGAAATTCTCGCTAGAAATTCTAAGATCCAACAAAGCGTTCGTAGCCTTATAAGGATATTTTTGTGGTAACATCTGCCTCCCTCGTATATATGTATGGCTTTGGAATATGCATCGTAATGACATATTTTACCTTCTAAGAATGCATGCGTGCGCTTCTTCGGGTGCGGATCTCCTGGAAGTGCCTCGTCTCATTTCTTTCTGCTTCGGCAGCCACTCCGCTGCTGAGTTGCATTATGTCGTGCGTATTGTGCACATTGTCGTTATCGTCGTGCAATTTCGAAGAGTCGAACGCGTGAATGCGAATACCAGCGGAATCTGGCTTCTCGATGACACTTTTTACGCACAGGAAGTTCCTGAATAAAGCTTATATTGAGTTTCAGAAACGTTTTCCTCGCTGAACCAAAGAACAACCTATTCGATATTATTATCGAACTTTTAATATTAATTTAATGCTGATTACCTGAGTGAAGTCGTTTTGCAATTAAAATTATCTGAGCGATAACATTCTAGTCTTTAATTATTATTTTTAATGTTATTAAAGGCCTTCGGTCTTTAACATGAAACAACATATAAATTAATGTTGGTTAAAAGTTTTATAAATTAAAAATCGAGTTCAAATTTGTCGTGAAAGAGAAAAAAAGAAAGAGAGAGAGAGAGTGTGTGTGTGTGTGAAGAATACATTCTTGAAGGTTGATTCACTTAAATGCCACGTATTTGTTGGATGATTGTATTGCATTATAATGTATTTTCACGCGCGTGATGATAAGAACCTTGTTTATGAACTTCGTTTTGAGAATTGTAATTTTAAAAGTCAGTTACGACGAGAGGTATTTAAAAGCATTACATTTTGACGAAACCGAGTCGTTATATTACCGTATGCTATAGATATGCAAATACCAAGATGGCCTGACTCGATTACCTCAAGTCACTTTAAAACCGA
Organism: Aphaenogaster rudis; assembly: GCA_003063815.1. Lineage (NCBI taxonomy): Eukaryota > Metazoa > Arthropoda > Insecta > Hymenoptera > Formicidae > Aphaenogaster > Aphaenogaster rudis. The sequence goes on along the minus strand of NJRL01000007.1, from coordinate 830,027 downwards.
CGATCTATGCTATTATTTGCAGTATCTACGACCTCGAAAAAATTTCGCTAGATAACGAAGTTTAAGTTTAAGTGACTTCACGAGCGTGCGAGGATTAATAACGCGATTGCGCGTAATTGCGTTTCGGCGCCGCGATGTCAAACATGATACAGTCGGCAAAAGGAGAGTAGATAAAGCTCCACGTTTACACAACCACGATAATATATGCTTTTAAACGCATTTTAACGAGCGATGTCGCAAATGTCGAAGTGCAAACGCGGAGTGAGTCGCGCGTGTTACGTGTCCATGACGCGTTCTTTGAAGATGAATGAGTAAGAGAATGGAAAAAAGTGCGATTCTTTCAGATTTACAGCTAATGTACCCCCCGTCTACAATGCGTATTTAAGGCGTTAAGACTTAAGAAATTGACCAATCGCAGTCGTTTATTCTCCTCATATACGACTGTGATTGATCAATTTCTTAAATCTTAACGCCTTAAATACGCATTGTAGACAAGGGGGGGGGGATACTATTTTTATTATATTTTTATTTTGCATTTTTATTTTGCATCTTGACACTGTACAATATATAAGAAAGCTAGAAAACTAAAGCATTATTATTATTATTATATTGTGTTATATAAGTATTATTATGCCTACATACAAAAGAATTCAGTAATGAGATATCTGTGGGTCAAGGTCAACATCTTGGGAGGTATCTTAGAAAATACCTGTGTTTGGTGTTTACGGATCTTTACAGACCTTTAAGGCACACTTTGTGTTCTTACTTCCTCTACGCATCTGATAATAAATCAAACACTAGCTTCTGCCTTTCCGATTATGGTATTTTAACCGACCTTTTGGATACGCGTTGGTCAAGTAGCCGAATAGTTTTCATCGTCAGTCATGAGTCAGCGTGTTATTCCTTAGATTCCTCGTCTGGAGAGATATGTACCTGCGTGTACGTCAATAGCGGTCTGCTTTTTCAGGACGGTGTGCCAGAGTGCACCGCACTCGCGCGCGTTGAGATAAAAGGGACGAGAGAAAGAGCGGCGAGGACAGAAGAGAGGGTGAAGGAGGACAGGGAGAAGAGAAGATACGCGCGGACGTATTTATCGCGCGCGTGCATTGTAAGGTCCGCCGACCGAGCGTGGAGATAAACACGCGCGTTGCGCACGTAACAGTATAAATAACTTGCGCAAGCGTTAATGAATGCTCTTATCTTACTCCGCTCTTCCCTGCCCCTTGAACAGTCGCGAGAGATAGATATACCAGCCAGACACTGCGTTTTATTATCTCCGTCGATGCGCGTTGCGTTTATGCGAGATGGGCGAATTTCTTGCCGCGCGAGGAGGCAAAGAGATAAAAGTTACGCATATCCTAGAGCGAGTTCTCTGAGAACCGCGCGCGAATAACATAAATAAAACACTGGGACGTTATGATGATAACGCAATAAGTGTTTAACGTTCATTTTTCCGCGTAATTATCTCGGTGGTGTAGACCCATGCTTCTTCTTCTCCCTATGAGCTTACAAAATTTATCAGTGTGCGTAAATTGATTGTATATTTATGTGACAGAGTGTTTACTACCTGGAAAACTGGAATTTTCAGGATTTTTTTTTACCCTTGAAAGGAATTCCCTCGGGGAATTTTCATGGAATTTTATTAGCACTCAGGGGATTTTTTGAAATTTTACTTTTAAATTTAAATTCTATTTTTTTTTCTGAAAAAATTGTTTCTTTAATAATTTTTTTTGATAATACAGAATGTCGACAATTGGTTACAAATAAATTTGGCATACATATGCGCGTATATTTACGTACATTCTTGCGTGTTTCGCGAATTTTTATTTAAAAAAATAGGGTAATAGTAGAAGACAATGTAAAAAGTAATTCACTGTTATATTATAGTGAGCCTTTCATACATTATAGATTTCGCGGCTCTAATTGTAGAAAAGGTATAGTCTCGTGGAAGACTATAAGAGGAAGAAACATTAAATAGGGCTTATAATAAAACAAAGTTATTTTAAAATTGTATTAAAAAATTCTCTAATTTTATCTGGAATTTTTAATAAAAATACCTGGAAAATCCAGGAATTCTCAGGGAATTATTTTTCATGATTTGAGTAAAACACCCTGTGTGAGTTACTCTCAATAAATTTTTCCTCACTGTACACCTCAAGGTTTTAGAGAATGGTACGTGTCGGCAGAGAACTGCGAAAAACTATGTCTTGCAAAGTGTAAAAAGAACGCGCAGAGACTGTAACCGGAGAACGCAAAGATCCGACAATTGATTTCGGCCGCGTCGAGTAACGGTAACAGCTGACGGAGCTCGTTGCCCCTAGGGAGACAGGGACTCGCAGGGCCCCCGCATTTCCCTTTTCCCCTCGCGTTACGCCATTTGCGATTTCCGCCGAGCTTTGCGAACGGAGGCCGTAGGGCAGAGATAAATCGATAAAGAACGCGAATGCGGGGAGCATGAGAGCGGCCGTGGAGAAGTTTCCTTTACGGCCGTATAAACTACGCGCATATAAATTACGTCTATCATTTAAGTGTCGTTGCGGAGCGCACTATATAAAGACGTTTACGCCTCGCGAAGATCTCGAAATGAAAATACTAGTAGGATGATTAACTAATTGTGATGATTAACTAATTTCGAATTACAGTTTCTATCCGTGTAGATAAAGGAGAGGTAAAGAGGATTTATTTAACCAAGACGTAACGTTTATTTATAAAGCTGATTACAACAGTTACAATAATTATAAGTAGTTGCGTATTTTTATTGACTTGTAATTAAGGATTATTACAAGCTGCGTCATAGCTAAGATCGCGTGCCGTTAAAGCTATTTGGCTAATGCAACTGGAAATCTATTAGGAGCGGGAAGTTGTACCCGACGACCATGCGCTCGTGGAGCGCCTGTAAGTCCGCTCTTAATTGCCAATGACCTCGTAAGCCGCGGGCTAATTTATACACACCGATTCGCATAATCGCGCGGTAAAGACTGACTTTTCGTTTGCTTGCCTGTTACAGGGAACGCCGTGAAGCGGAAGTGCGCGAGATGGAAAAGCAGGCCAAGATGGAGAAGCAGAGGGCCGAGCAGGCGGTTCATAAGCACTTCGAGGAGTCGCTTAGGCTGGCGCAACAGAAGGTAAATCACGCTTTACTGCTCATTTCCTTCTGACGACGTGACGCGTTCTTTCCGATCTCCCCGGGAACGCTTTCCTGCGTTAGATTTATTTGTTCTCACCGGTTCCATGTTTTTGTGGTTTTCTATCTGATTAGGATTGATTCGGAAATTTAAAGGATATTAACCTGTTGGGTTGAATGAAGCTAGCTTTGTAGTCGCTATTCTACAAAGGATAGTAAAAAGGGAAAAAATGGCTTTAGTCATAAATCTCAGATATAATCCTCACTAAACTTTTACTAAATAAAAAATACTCATATTGTCAGAGATAGGAGCGACCTTCGAGTAACAGACAGTTGCATTCTTGCACACATAACGCGTGCAATTTAGGCGAAAGCGTCTGGAAGCATGCATTTCAGGTCGTCTAATCCTCGTCGGCTAATTATCCGCGTATATTGTTTTCTTCGCAACAACAAGGGCAGCATCCCTCGTTCTATGCGCCCAACAACGTCTAACGAGTTGATAAAGAGGAAGTTTCCCTCAGCGTTCTTTGTCTCGCGATAAAATCATTATTTCGCGATGTTTATCAATATAAACGGAAAAATTAAGATCGTTGCCAAGAAACCTGGTTCGGAGAAAAATTTACAAAGAATTTGTGAAGAGTCGACGAAGAATTGTCATTTGTTAATAATTGTGCTGAGCAGAAAATTGTAAAGAAGTTAAAAGAGATACTCGGCTCTGCTTTCTCCTTGAGAGGAAAATTTCCAGAGAGAACAAAAATCTTGAAACGGAAAAACGGCCAATTAAGATATCTGTTATTGTCGAACGAAATCATTCGAAATCAGTCTGTATAACGGTTGACATCTGCAGTATCTCATTCTTTCTTATTTTTGATTAAAACTAGTTTCTTTGAAACAATCGTTCCTTTGCGAACTTGTTCTCGTATCATGAAAAGCAACGGAGATGTTTTAGTTACTAAAACATTAGATTGTTATTGTGCAAAAGTGCTTATACGGTGTCTTTTTTATAATTTTTAAGTTGTCTTTAAATTTATTGTCTTTAAAGTTTTGGGAAAAATCTGTCTCACTTTACGATGCGATTTTTTCGCTACTTTACAAGTCATAATAGAAATATTTCGTAAATCATGGGGACAAGCGTATAAATAACCGTTAACTGTGAGAAACTAGAGGGGGAAAGGGAGGAGTTTTCGGTTCGCAGGTATAGTTCCTACGACAGTCTTCTTCAGTGTTAGTTTGTCGTACGGATTCAAGAAGGAAAAGTCTAGCAAGAATTCCGAATTTTTTTCGAAATATTGAATTATTCCACGCAAGTGTTCCACGCATTCGTAATCACTATCGATTTCTGCGATAATACGTGGCGTATATTCATTATTAAGTTACGCGAGGTGAAATTCATTCTATACGTAAAACTTTCTCTGTTCGTAACCGTCGTTCGTAAACTCGTCGTTTAATTTGTGCATTGTTAATCCCCGGAACTGCGGACTACTAATATACGAACAAGAATATTAATCGTGGTACATCAAGAATAATTAATGGTTCTAACAGATGATTCCGATAATTTGACGTCATCTGTTGAAGAATGGTATCGTCAAATGCGATATGACCCCACGCACGTTTCTTACATAGATCTATTAAATTATCCAAGGACTCCTTATCAGGTAAAGTTATTTTCAATACAATTTGACTCTACAGTAAATTCCTTATTACGCTCGCCGATTTATATCGACTATCACAGACGCGTTATGGAAAATTAGCAAATTAAAAGAAGATTTTATTCTTTTTAAGGCCCTTCTACATAGGTCGCAACACGCAAAACGCAGTTTGTAAACACAGAGAAAACGTATCACGCATTTGCTCTATGTAGAAGAACCTTCTACACGTTGAGTGTCGCAATTTCACGTGATTTTCCATTCATGCCACGTGGGCCACGTTATGGAGATGACCCACGTTACCCTATTTATATATTTTTATAAGATATATTTTATAATATTTACGACTACAAAAGTCATTATTATCGAAAAGAAGAGGTAATGTACAATATGCGCAAACGGTCTGAACTGAACGGAAAGTCTAATGTGGGCCACCGATCGCCCACACGGCACTCGCAACGTGTTAAACGGGCAGCGGGAGCGTTTCGCTCTAGAGCGGTTTTCTTCTCTTCTTCTTGATAATAATGACTTTTGTAGTCGTAAATATTATAAAAATATTGAATAAATAGGGTAACATGGGTCATCGGTGGCCCACGTGGCGTGAATGGAAATTGCGTCACTTAAAGATTCTTCTACATAGAGCAAATGCGAAATACGTTTTCTTGTAACGCAGTTCACGATATCCGCGATATCAGGATATTCGCATCAGGGTCAGCGGACAGGTTTGCGACGCTTCGGCGCGTCGGCGTCGGTGCATTGTCCGATAAGCGCGATTAACGCGTTTCCGAGCACAATAGCGCGGGTTCATTTCGCGCGCGGCCCCGTGGCCGACCTTGGCACCTCGCCAAGCCACCGCCGGCGAACCGTGACACGCGTTCAGCACATCCGAGATTGGCTAACGATTTCGCTGAAAAACGCGTTGCGCGAACGCGAGCGTGAAATTTCGACGATGCATCCGCGCTTTGTAGCTTCTCGTTGGCTGTTGCTCGTTGCCGCAATTATCTTCCATCGTTTCGAGGTGAATTTGATGAACTCCATACGGATATTACAAAGATTCGCTTTTCCGATTCGTTCACGTGACGGTATACAACGAAGGGGACCTTAAATACATTTTCGCTCGCTTTTAACGAGCGAAAATTTAAAATATCCATCTCTCACTATACCTAAAGAAAAATGTGCAACGTGACTGAGACTACATTATATATGTTAAGAATCCAGAATAGACGTAGGCGCGCAAAAAAGAGCGGTACGATGAAAGCGGTGATACAAATGATCCTGCGAAAGTATCGGCGATTCTAAGTTAGAGTCACAGAATGGGACGTGAATAATTAATGATAAGAGCAGTTGTCTGGAAAGCGAAAGGTCTCGGTTCAATCACTCGCACTTTCGATTTTTCTCACTTCACCCGTTAGAAATTTTTTCTTGGACAGAACGAGGGGGAAAGGAGTAATTAGGTAGAATCTTAATTTAGAGATTTTCATTTCTGGATTCGTGGTAAGTATTTACGATTCCGAAAACGTGAATTAGCAAATTTCGGAAACGATTTATCGCTGTACGATGTGACAAATAATAGCCGTCTTCTCCCAATCGGAAAGGTCAAATAGAATGAATCCATCAAGTTTTTGTCAATTATGGACATTCGAAACATTCTCAAAACAAACTCAAAACAGTTGGACATCTTCACGCTGTAATCGGGGAAAACTACTATTGTACTCTAAGGTCCGAATTTATAGACGTTTCTCAGTTGTCAAGATCAGTCTGTCTTTGTCTCACTAACTACGTTTTACCATATGTGTAACAAAGACAGACTGATCTTGAGAACTGAGAAACGTCTATAAATTCGGACCTTTAGACATGTGAATCGACAATAGGCCGATGGTAGATCGATTCTAAAATTAATTAGAAACTTACGTTTTCGAGATCGTAAATATTTGTCTGATAGAAATGTCGACCATAAGTTAATAATGTCAAAATGATATCTGGATATGATGCAATTAATTACTGCTATCTTAGGCTCTTATTTCATCGTAAAATTGCAAACAATTTATCGTTAGCTTTTGCACCAAACGATAGTACCGATAAGAAGGTATTTATACTCGGGAAATGACGTTTAAACTTATTAATTGCTTGCAGACAACGTATACTATATTATACATACTAGACTTTAGCCACTTGAACGGTTTTCCATTCCGCAAATAACTGAACGGTTTTCCATTCCGCTATTAACTGACCGACCGATATTAATTGTACGGTTCGTCGTGTAATTACAGTGGCGTATCTTAATTATACTCTGGCAATGCGACCTACATTAATTATACAGTTCTATTTTGCGATTTCCATCTCTCTCTTAATTTTGCGGATGAGCTCCTATGCAAAATTATACTTTCATGCATATTCCATAGCGCGTGGAATCTTTCGAATAACTTTGAGGTCAGTGGGTAAGCTCGACGGTAAATTCCGCAATTATTGTTGGCAGCCGGGCAATTGATTATGCAGCGCGGAAATACGCTTTCGTCGGTGAATGACAAATCGACGCGACGCTGTCGGATATGATGCCGTATCGTCGGGTGGGGAAAAGAGGTCATCGTCGATAGTGATACGCGAGGAGGCTACGCGCGAAGTTACGGTCGTGCTGATCGTCGTCCTCGGCGAACCCGAAACTTTCACGCCACTCGTCGACAAAACGGTCCGTCCCCGCCTTCTCTCTTTCTACTCTCATCCGTCGTCTTTTTCTCCATTCCCGGCACGGATACGCGTGCGCGCATACATACATACATGCGTACGTGCGTGCGTGCGTGCGTGCGAATGTTCCGCGAGTGGCATTTGCAATGCAAAACTCGCCGGCACGAAGGTCATTAATTATGCACTCCGCGCGACGGCGGTGTGCAACAATAGAGTCGCCGGGGCGCGCGCTCCGCCGTGTACGATCATCGGCCCAGGTAGATTTTCCTCGCTATATTTTCGCGACGGATGATCCCGCCGCGTCGAGTACCTCGAGCACTCGCTTTTGCGGCGAGGAAATTTAAACAATGGCGACGGCCAGGCTCTTTCAGAGACGGATTAAGGAGAAAACGTTGAATTATCGCGGAATTATCGTATCGTTAGTTGCGATTTTTAGTACATCCCTCTTTCCCTCCCTGCGGTCGCAAGAATTATACGTAAAGTTTGCCGAGACTGGTACGAAAGAGTTCCATCATTCCCACAGAATTACGAGATGCAAATATACCGTGGCGGATATTTCGAAGTAATTGAGGTCGTAAGGCTGATGTCTACCTCGCCCACGTAATATCATAATATATTAATTAATTTGTAGGCGTACATATTCAAATATAATTTCCTAATTATAGGGTAATCTTATATTACGGGGAAATACGAAATAGCCATTTTTAGCCTGATGGGCCTCAAAATAAACCCGTCTCGCGAAGTTAAGCGCCTATAATAGAGAATTTTACGCCCATTTCGATAACATAATTACGATTTAATTATATAAACATATAAACATAATTATTTTATAAATCGTCGCATAGTTCTTTTGTTAAAATATACTTGTAATATTACTTAAAATATTATACTTAAATACTATTACTTATTTCCTGTTTTTTTTATAGTCAGGATCTCAATATTCTGTTTCAAATTTTCATCTCTGATATTTCCATCTGCTTTCTACATTCCGAGCATTCGTTACCCACGCAAAGCAATCGAGCACACTCCGAGCGAGAAATGAGAGGTATCGCGAACTCGCGGTGTGCAACGCAAGCGCGAACCACGAGCGGCGCGATGCAACGCAATGCAACGCAACGCAACGCATCGGCGACCGTCTTCCTCGAGGAACGACGGCTGCATTCCGGGTTGCACTCGGAATTTCGTCACGTTTCCTCGCCTCGCCGTTAGCGTTCGCTCGCCGTGAATTCGCCCGTCGGCGTACCCACGCCTTCTAATCCCGCGCGGAGTTAATTACCGCGTCGTCCACGTACCGTATCCGCGTGTATGTCTGAGAAACACCCGGCTCTTCCTCCCCGACGCGTCGTGCACGCGCGCGCAGAAATATCGCGCGGCCCGTCTCTTTCTCTTTCTTACACGTGCATACGTACGCGCGCGTGTGTGCGTTCGCCCGTTCACGTGTGTCACGCACACGTGCACGCGACTAGTCTCTTTCTCTCTCTCTTTCTCTCCGGCAGTACAGTTATCCGTAATATACGCGAAAGCAAGTCGCGCGTTCTCCAGCATAAGCGGGTCACACACGCCATCCGTACATATGTAGACGCGATATGTACGGTGCCATGTGCCTACCATATGCACCGCGGCTACCGTACATATATGCACTGAAAAAATGCATTTAAAAAATTTTTATTGATTAAAAAAATTATTTATTTGAATACTCGCAAAGGAATTATTTATTTGAATCAAGCAGTGAATATTATGTAAATAAAAAAGATGATGTAAAAAGCATAAATTTGGAGCATAGATTATTTAAAGTAATAAACAATTTCTTTGTTTTCGGCTGCTTGTTTCAAAGAAACAGATCCTCTTCATTGTAATAAATAATTTTTTATTCTTAAATATTTTTCTATTCTAAAATATTTCATATTTGATCTTAAAAATAACGATATTTATCTTTATTTAAATAATTATTTATTTAATATAATAAAACGTTTTTCTAAATGAGATAAATATTTATTTCAGTCAAGAAACTTTATTTTAAAGAAGTGTGTTTATTTTACTCGAAAAAGATTTCTTTTTCAGTGTGCGTGCGCTCGCGAGAGGGCGAGAGAGAGAGAAGAGAGCATATGCACACACGATGGCGTAATACGCGGCGAACACACGTACCGGAGCCCGAGAGCCCGTAACGAACGGTGTTAGGCGGATTAGCCGGAGTTACGAGCGCATACGAGCTCACGCACGGATACACACGCGTGCGCCGTGCAGTGTGTGTGGGCTCTAATCTCGTTTGATCGCGTGTTATAACGTGGAAGGGAGGCGCTCTCTGCCGCGCGCGGCAGCAGGGATCGGGCGTAAATTGGGCGACCCGTTAGGTATATCCGCTCGCCGGCGTGTTTCCTCCGCGGTCGGCGACACCGTCCGCGCGATGCAACGCGATGCAACGCGATCGCGGCGAAGGTCGCGTCGCACGTGGAGGCCGTCGAGACGACGCGACGTCACCTTTGACCGCCGCGCGATCGGCGACTTTGAAAATCGCGTGATTTACCGCGCTCCGCGTAGAGCAAAGTCAGTGGCACGTGGAAAAACGTAAGCGGTATGGAAATCGACATTTTTGCTACTGCACTGTGAATGTAAACGTGTCATTTTTACACGCATAAACATCTAAAAATGACACATTTGATTGAAGCTCTTTTTACATGTTTCTTGCCGTATTACAGTGACGTCAGGTTACGTCATTTAACACGTTTAATCGTATTAAATTAAAAATTAACACGTTCAATCGTGTTAAATGACGTGATTTAAAACGGTAAAAAATGTGTAAGGAGAGCTTCGGCTAAAATAACACGCTTGGATTTGCAGTGTGCTTACGTTATTGTCTTACTGCTTGATTGCGATTGGTCGATTTACTTACTGGTTACGTTTTTCTGTGTGCCACAGCCCTAAGCGACGGAGCGAAGGAGAAATTGAATCGAACCTACATCTGTTACGGCAAATTCTTTCCGAGCGAAATACCCGACGTAAAATATAATAGCGCAGATGCGACAAAAAGTAAAATTTACTGAAAGTAATGCTGCACTTGGTCTTAAAGTTACGCTTAAAATTCGTGGAAAATCCAATGGATATGGGTAGAAGGTTTCTACTTTTGCTGGCGCAAAAAATAACGGCCAAGGGCGAGAGAAGAAAAGACGAGAATGCAAGAAGAGAAAACAAAAAGACCAGAAAAACAAAGGAAAAATCAGATAACGGATGTCGAACTAAACTTCGCCGACTACACGTCACATCACAATCGTGCTGTCGTCCTTGCGCGTCAATAACGTCGGTACTTAATCTCGGCATAGCCGTAATAACGCATGCCCGCGTATCATTACCGATCCTGATTATCTCCCCGGAGATCTCTCGAGGAGATGAAAGGCGTAATAAATCGAAATCGACTTGTGTCTAGATTGAGGAGTGAAGGGCTCCTCGAGCCAGTCCACGAGAGCAGGCCGTACTAAACCTTGATTACGCCATTGCTCTCGTGCGTTTCAATGCGGTTGCGCAACGTGTGATCTCCGGCTCTTTTTTTCTCTCCGGGATCTTTTTTTTTTCTTCTCGCTTCCCGCGGGGTGAGTCAAGGTTTTCGGGCCGGCTCGCGGAATGCCATGCCGGCTGGAAATTAATGGCACGGTCGCGGTTTCGGCGAACGAATCTGAACGAAATCCGGCGCTTTATAATTACACCGCTGCGCTGTTTCGCGGACCTTGGGACGGGTTCTCTCCGTCGCAGAAATGGACGAGAACACGTCGCTCTCGGTAGATCGATACCTCAATCACGCCCGACATTAATGCCTGTGTGGTCGGCATCTTGCAATCTCGCGAGATCCGTTCCTCACGTTCACATTTCTCATCGACACAAACCCGTACGTTTGGCCAGTCAGTAATTTCACGAATCCTTCGCGGAAGTATATAAATCTCTTTTACGTAATACACAGCTGCAAACGTTTGGCTGGAACTACAACGCAATCCTTTGTCCGTCGCGTAAGTGTAGCAAGCGCTCTTTGTAACGATGATGTTTGTAACGATGAAACATGCCGCGGTGGGAAATTTAGAGACGTATTCATTAGCGTTACAAAGTTGCCGCTCTTTCGCTAATTTCTCGCGATATACGGCAGTTAGTCGAGTGTGTGGCAGTTAACATCGCCGTAATTGCGCGATATACGCGTCTCGAGACCCGCGAGGTCAGGTACGCAAGATGAATTTTCTTTGACGCCGCGTACCCGCAACTGCGCGCAAAGGCTCGCACAATAATCGCTCTGTGTGCCATTGTGCCGGGGCTGAATAGAGACGTACAATAGAAATTCAAAGATCCCGTTAGGCATCCGACATTGAATAGGTAGCACCGCGTGTGTACACGACGCCTCGACTGGCTGGTTATTGTATACTGTGCTTCGTCGTTTATTTACTGATCATCAGGTATCCCATGCTTTTGCAACTTTTCGAACGAAAGGGAATAACACGTGAAATAATCCCAATCGTTGCGTGATCCAAATATGCTAAATATTTCGTATCTTTTCTCTTTCGTTACAGAGAAGATGGAGCTAAATACTATGGGCGCCCTTACAACTTTTTTCAGGGGGGGAGGTAGAGTGTAAATATACTAGGAGTGCCAAACGAATGTATTTTCAAATAATATTTTTTAGAAAGAAATATTTATGCAGATTTTTGTTTTTAATTGTATAAATTTCAAACAAAAAAATATCTGGTTGTCAATCATAAAATCATTCTAAATTTAAAAAATTAAAATCCAAGGGGGTATATTACCCCTCTTCCCTCATAGGCGCCCATGCTAAATACTTAATTTCCGTATACTCTTTTTCCCGACTAAGAAATTAAATATTTAGGAAAGACGATATCGAAGATAGTATCAAGTTCTTGCTGAACGAGGTAGTCTTTAGACTTATCGCGGGCTACGTTCAGAACTTCGACGGAAAGCTTACGAAGCACCGTCTGCATGTGCTAGTGGAGACGATAGCGCGGAATCGCGAAGGCGATACAACAGTCGAGGTGTGCGTAGTCGGCGTTCCTCATGTTGCGTATCCAATCGCATAAGAAGCCGTCAGGCTTCCTCGACAGTGTCGTCAGCGAATTTAGCCTGTTACGAACTGCTTGGCGCAGCTCCTTTCGAATTCGGCGCAGAAGAGAATTGGTAGATTCGCGTTATATTATTTTCAATGCGGAATAAATGAATATCGACTGCAATAATGTTACATTACACTTCCACTTTTGGTATAAAATTGCGTTTTAACCGAATAATAATTGTGGTTCAAAAGCACAAAGGCAGATTGTATAAGACTCGACAAAATTATTATCAGACATAAATCTCGCTCAACAATCGCGCGAAAATGTCAGTATTTATTTATTCTGTATTGTGTACATATTAGTCGGTATTTACTTATTAAAGTATTATTTTTATTTGTGACGGGAAGTGGATTTGAAAACATTTCGTGAGGGGCGAAGGTAAGATACATGTGAAAGGTACACGGAGCAAAAATATATAGAATTAAGGACAACCAATTATCGTATTACTTTTAAGTCTTGCGAAAGCTTAAAATTAAGAATTTTAACGAAATCTTCGCGTCTTCGTGTGCTCCGAGAAAAAGTTAAATATATCGTAGAAACTCTCAAAGTGCACCTAATTCGTGCACGAAGTTTTTAATATACATATATATTTTTCATTTTAATTACATCTGGTAGATGTATTTTTTCCTCCTTCCGTAATAAAAGAGTCTCGAGAATATTCATGACGGTAAAATGTATATTCGTCGCCGATACGTGACGAGAAGGATTTTAAGACCTAGTCTTTTTTTAACAGCCGTCGCGTCGTTAAACGTGTAATTACGGTCGGATCTCACGACCGATCGTTCGAGTCGTAACTTCATCCTCGAGCGATCCTTTTCGTTCGATCGAGGGCGAGCGTACAGGTGAAAGGCATGCACGGCACGTGTCTTTTTTTCTTCCCTTTTTTTTTCTTTTGTCGTTTCGACGCCGAGCGTCTGCGCGATCGTAAAAGTAAACCGAATGGTCTTTATTTCGCCTTATCAAGAGTTATCTTACCGTTATCTGTTTGCGGCGATGGCGGCGTAATATTCTCGCGCGCCGTCTATAACGCGATAAGATAGCGCGCCTCGCTCTAGCCGCTCCTCGCGTTCGCGAGGCTCACGAATTCGCGTATTATCGCTTCGATTTCGCGCGCTGACGAGCTACGTCTCCTTTTACGCGGTGCCCGCGCGATTTCGCGCGGCCCTTGCAAAATATAATACGACACCGAAAATCGTACGACACTGGAATCGTATATACACGGAAAGAACGATTTTGCTGAAGTATCTGAAAACTTGGTCACAGATACAGATCAGAAAATAATTATGTTGAGCCATTCAAAATAATTATGTAGAATGTCCAAACTTTTTGTAGCACTGTCATTACGCTTGAGCGTCCTACATAATTATATAATATAATTTTGGATGATCCAACGTAATTATTTTCAGATCTATATCTGCACTGAGAGAAAAATGTATGATATTTGGAACTATAAATGACGTAGTAAATGATTATTAGTTAGGAGTATCATTTTTATAGTAAGTGTTACCATTTATGTTGGTGACAATTACGATATAGGCATAGTATGTGACCCATGTAAAATTTTTACCAATAATTATAATTATTTAAAGTAAAAATATAGTAAGATAGGATATATGGAATGGGTAAAAGAGAAATTAACCATTTTATATAGTCAATACGATTGGAATATTTGCCAAATATTGGTACAGATAACTATAGTCTTAGCATGCTTTACTATACACATGGTAATAATAACAAAGCAAATATGATGACTATAAATTTCTGTTCACTCTGCTATATTTTGTATGTTTAAATGAACTATAAAAATATGTTTGAGGCCAAAACTCACTATAAAATATAGTGAGATTATTGTTATTCCAACTATTTTTTTCTTTCAGTGTGGCTAAATTTTTAGGTACTTCAGCAAAACTGTTCTTTCCGTGTACCGGCCTCGATTTCCGTTCGCGAAGGTCGAGTCTCCGCCTGTGGATTTCGCGGTATTACCCCTCGACTATATATACGCATTTTCTCGTGGAAAGCCGGCGTTATCGTCCCCGTGCATTTGCGTGGAAATAGCGATCGGAATAATTCACTCGGCGCGCGATTCGCGGAGGTTCTTTGCGCGGCGGCGCTCAAGAAACCCGCTCAAGGAAAGCGAGATCTCGATCGCGGCTCTTTTCTCAAACCGCGTGCGCGCACGTATGGCTGTGAATTATTTACACGTTATTCATCTCTCGACACGCTCGCGCGCGTTGATTTACCGCCTCTCGCATACGTTACGATATCAATTTTAAATTCCAGCGGACTCTCGAATTGGCGTAAATCAGGATAGATCGTTGCGTGACGTAACCTGGCTCGCTTCCGCCCATTTTTTTCTACGTCGTTACTCGGCATCTATAGTTGTCAAAGGTCACGGAGATAACGAGCTATCGGCGAACGATTTAAATGAAGTTCTCACGTGTCGTGAAACCCCGCGAGCGACGTGCCGCCGATCGCTGGATTCTCGCCCCGGTGTTTACTGTATAGAAACGAAACGAAAGCAATTACTTTGAATTGTTTCAGAACAGCTCGCATTCCCACGAGAGAACAGGTTTATCCGCATATCGATCTGACAGTCGCGCAGCGATTACAAATCAATGACGATAACGCCCTGTTGGTGGTGCGATCGATAAAGTGCGCGAGTGCTTTATCGTGCCTTCGATTATTGCTCGCGGCGTCGTTCGATGACTGATTAGCGGTTGATGAAAGTTGTTCCTGCCGTAATGATGCGATTCTTATCCGCCTTGATATAAATAAGTTCGCGGAATTATAAGTAAAAAGATCTTTTGTTTGAGCAACGAAAACCATCGAGGTTTTTTGACGGCTTACATAAAGAAATTTCCAGGCAAGAAAATTAGGATTGACAGAACGGTGGTTATGTGTCTTTCTTAGAAAAAAGGTCCCCTTCTTGTTTCTTTAGGGGAAATCTATAGGATTGGGTTCCCCGCCAACTTTGCGATCGATGACAGGTCGACAATAGATCTATATTATCTCACAAGTTATTTATGACATCTATGCTGTATTGCGTAATAAATGACGAAGATATTACACGATATAGTATCGCGGGCGTTGTGTTAAGAAGAAGGCAAAAGGAAGGGAGAGGAAAAGACGAGAGTTACGACGGCCTTTGTGCATAAGATATTTCAAGCGGTTCTTTGCTTCTTACAAAAGCGATCCTCAATTATGACTTTCGATTCCTTTGAATATTCTTCCCTTGGCGTTTGACGTTGCGAGAAATGGAAGCAAAAGCGAAGAGCTTGTGCAAACGAAAATTATTACAAAAAGCGTACTTGGAAGGTCTACGTAGAGCGTACTTCAGGTAAAAACTGAAGCGTTCTGTCTCGCTTCCTGGAGCGGCGCGAATCGATTTCTCTTCGGGAACCGCTTACGCAACGAGTAACTTAAGATCCCTAATCTACTAATATCGACGTGTTTGCGATCGCTTCGAGGACAAGCGCTCATAAAAGTGGATAATCAGCGCTGAGGGCAGTGCCGTTATAATCGTTAATCCCGTACCGTTTGACGGATGTCCTTGGCGGGAAAAACTGTACTTCGGGCTCGGCGACCCGTAATTGCTTCGGGAACGTGTTTGGAGTACAATCACGTATCTACGCGCAGTTTCCGATACACGCGACAACATCGGCGCGATCCGCAGGTCCCGCTGCCGCGCGATACACGCGATTGTTGTTGTGTCGATCGTGTTACGAGACGACCTAAACTTTCCTTGGATATGACTCAGCCCGTGCTATCTGGGCAAATCATTTCCTTTTTGTAACACACGCAGTGAAGGCGCGCGCGATAAGCGAGGTAATCGGAACGATGGCACGGAGGAAGGTAGGAAGAAATTTTACGGCGTGTTGCTTTGTGAAAGGATCGGGAAGGATACGTTGAATTCTTGTCTCACATATTCATCTTGAACGATATATCAATTACCTTATTAATCGCGAACCATTAATCGATATATCACATAATATCGCGTAAATATGTTCACATATTTATATATCGCGATAACGAAAATTTTATCTTGATACTTATAGCATTATAAATTCTTAGGCTGATGATATTTACACTGAGAGAAAAATTTATGATATTTGTAACTATAATGAAAAGTTAAATAATTATAGTTAGGTGCACCATTCTTATAGTTATTACTGCTATAATGTTAGTAATAATAACAAAAAATAGTTACAAATACCATAATTTAACTATATTATTATAGTGAATTATTATGGTTGGCTATAAGTTACAAATACCATAATTTAACTATATTATTATAGT